>JAVLVB010000111.1:209480-246989 GCA_032876305.1 Orestias chungarensis | reverse complement strand
TTCCAGAGGAGTGAATGCTGCAAGTCAATGACTCGATGCAATCTGCTGGGGTTCCTTAGATTGGAAACTTTTTCAAATTGATTTGTTAGAATGTATCCTTGATTTTAATTGATTTTTTGTAAAGTGCCTTGAGACGACACCTGTTGTAAATTGGCGCTATATAAATAAACTGATTCTTGATTCTTGATTCTTGATTCAATAATGCGTAAATAATTTACCTGGTTTTTACTTAGCACTTCTAAGTTCTTTTTCTATCCTGGGTGTGTGTGTTTACATTTCTACTGCATTAAACAAGACATCGTCATCATGAGTCAGACAGGTCCTTTAGCTGTGCCTTTTTTTATGAGGGAAACCACTTATTGCTCCAAAGCTATTAGAAAGCGTCTCCCATGCTTCTCCGTAGCAGCTGGACGGTCATCCAGCCGAGCTTACGCTGTCAACGCTCTGCTGCCAGGTGGTTTCCCTTTTGGAAAGGATAAGTTGTTGAAATTCTTTCATGGAAACATGTCCATGTTTGCAACACTTTAACACTTTGCATTTGTTTCTCAAACTGGTGCTCAAATGTATTTTCTTCTCTATTCAGAAGCAGTGAAAATTTTATTTAAATATGCTATTTCAGGACATAACTACTTCCTTTTCTTCATTATATTAAAACTCAATTATGCCCAGTGTTAGAATATTATCTTACACTTACTTTAGCAGATGAAGTCACCTGCTGACATTTCATTAGATTATGAGTTTGCATTATCTTATGATGTTTTTTACATATCCATGAGGCCGTATCAGAATTAAAATAGAAGACATTGTCCCGGTTGCAATCAAACGTTTCATATGCTGAAGCTTCCTTAAAAACCACTCCCTCTTCAGCTGTGAGACAAAAATCTAACATTTCATTTGTCCCCACTTTGAAATTAGCTTGCAGGCGACGACAACTTGTAGTTTTTAAATGTGTTTTTAACTAATCCGACTGATGTTTGCTGCTTGAATCAACCAATTAAACTAACCTGGTTTGTTTTTTGTTTTTTTTGGTGACTGTTTTTGCAGATGACGGCTGAAGCCATTCTGCGCCTGGTTAATGATCCTGTGCTGCCTTTCTACCCTCTGGACATTGTGCTGGATGTTCAAAACAAACTCAAAGGTAAAGAAGGACGTTAAAATAGTGGGGAGCATACTGATGTGGTGTTACAACATTTGAATGTGGAGTTACGTTGAAACCAAATGGTGCATGCAATGTCATTTGCTAGAATATTTCCACATAAAAAAACAGAAACAGAATATCAAAGAGCATTTGATTTTATTTGTGCTGCTGCTATACTAATACAATGATTTCACCAAGTAATTATACCAACTGCAAAGGACTTAATGAAATAATGTTTGACTTACAAAAACACATGTGGCAAAAGTCTAATTCCAGGAAAGAGGTGGGTTGGATTTTTTTTTCACACATTATATCCTTCTGCTGCCATATTGGCTTCATTAAAGGAACAGAAACAGGTTTATATTTAACAATGGCTCAGTTCCACTCAGTGCACAGGAATTAGAGGCTTGATGCACAGATCGTGGCAAGAGCACACCTGCTCAAATTGCCATGTCATTAATTAGATGTTAGTAATTCGAGATGGGACGAGCTAAAAAATCGTGACAGAAATAAAAACTTTAGTAAGTACATTTGTGAAAACTGAGGATGGAGATAAGAATAAACAAAGCTAAATATTAGAAATATGGACTGAGGATGGCTAAAATTTGGTTTCGGTAAAAATGTATTCTTAAAGCTGATGATTAGGTAGGTAAATCTATGCAATTGTTTCTAAGACATTGCATCAACCATGGCGTGACAAGGGAATAAGTAATAATAATAATAATAACATTCTCTTGCACAGAGGTGAGGATATTGCACCGATAGAGTCCAGTTGAGTTTAGGTTGGTGACTGGTTTGGCAAAAAAGCTGTTTTTGAGTCTATTTGTTCTGGCATTGATGTACCATTGATGTAACGCCTGCCAGAGGGCAGCAGGTCAAACAGTTCAAAGCCAGGGTGTGAGCTGTCCTTGATGATGTTTCTTGCTCTGCTGATGCAGCGGGAAATGGAAATGTTTCTTCAGGGTGAGGAGGGGGCAGCCGATGATTCTTTGAGCTGCTTTGACTACCCTCTGAAGCCTCACCCTGTCTGTCCATTGAGAGCCTGCTGGATGAGTGGTAGAAGGTCAGTAGCAGGTTAGGGTCCAGGTTGTTCTTTCTGAGGATCCTCAGGAAGTGAAGCCGCTACTGAGCTCTCTTGATAACAGCTGTGACTTTCTGTGACCAAGAGAGATCAGCAGAGATAAGGAGATAAAGGAACCTGAAGGTGTGGATCCTCTCCACACGCTCGCCGTTGATGAAGAGAGGGGCTGGGTCAGTCCTGTTTATATTGAAGTCGATGATGATCTCCTTGGTTTTCCTGCCGTGCAGTGCGAGGTTGTTCTTTGAACACCAGGCTGTCAACTTCATGACCTCCTCTCTGTAAGCTGCCTCTTCTTCGCCTGAGATGAGTTTGACCATGGTGGGATGCTGTCAACTTGACGATGACTTTGTTGTAGTGGCCGGGCTACAGTCTTGGGTATAGAGGCAGTAAAGGAGGGGGCTCAGCACACAGCCCTGTGGGGATCCAGTGGTCAGTGTGCGGATGGAGGAGAGATGGGTCCCAAGTCTCACAGTATGGGGACGGTTTGTTAGAAAGTCTTTTATCCAGGAACATGTGAGAGGGGGGAGGCCCAGGGTGTGCAGTTTGGAAATTGGTATGTACGGGATGATTGTGTTAAACAATGAGTTGTAATCCACAGAAAACAAGCGTGCGTAGCTCTGCTGCTGCTCCAGTTGGCTCAGTACAGAGTGGAGAGCTACCGCGATGCAAATTGTTGGTTGGGTGTGGAAAGTGGTGGTCTCTAATGTGTTGGAGGACCAGCCTCGCAAAGCACTTCATGATTACCACTGTGAGGGCCACTGGGCGGTAGTCATTCAGGCTTGTTATTGGTGACTTCTTTGGCACGGGGATGATTGTGGCTGTCTATAGACGGGGGGGTGACTGCTTGGTGCCAGGGAAAGGTTTAAAATCCTGGTGATAATCAAGGTGAGCTGTTGGACACACGCTCTGATCACCTTTCCCGGTACTCCGTCTGGTCCAGCAGCCTTCCTGGGGTTCACCCTCCGTACCTCATGCTCCTGCACAGTCAACAGGGTCGAGCTGGGATTCGGTGGTGGTAACAGGGCCGGAGAAGATTGGTGGTCCTGCGGTGTCTCGAAGCAAGCAAAGAAACAATTCAGTTCCTCCGCTAGTGAAATGCTCAGGCTGACACATCACAGGCTCGGAAGTTTGTGATGTTCTGGATGCCCTACCTAACCTCCCGTGTGTTGTTGCTGGACAGATTGGACTATATATTCCTTTTTAAGTCTGACTTCGCATTTTTAATTCCTTTCTTCAGATTAGCTCGAGCAGCACTGTACAGAGCCCTGTTGCCTGACCTGAAGGCAAGTTTTGGTGATGATCATAACACAGCAGTCGCAAACATAGTGATTCCCTGCCAGCTGTAGCTGTAGGTAGTCCGTTTTATTCCCCATGGATATGGTGTTGGAGAGATACAGGTTCGGTAGACCGGCCCGATGTGGTTGATGTTTTAGCTTCAGCGTAAGGCCGGACCTGCAGCCCCGCTTCTGCCTCCTCTGCATACGCCGACGTCGGCGCCTTCCAGACCCGATAACAATCCACGGAGCACCCGGCAGTCTCGCTATGCTGTTATGGGTGTAGTGAAAAGCATGCCATCTTGTGTGGCTAGCCAAGTCTAATAGATCCTGATGTGTGCAGAGTTTGTTTGCAGAGGCTACTCAAACCAACCAACAAATACAAGATACAAAAATTACAAGAAAGAGCACTGATAGAGAGAACCATGAGCCATACTTTTATGTATCTCTTTTTATTAATCTTACATTCCTATATGAACAGCCATGGTGCTATGTATTTCTTTAAACATAAACATTTTTGAGCAATAAAATATTGGAAAAGAAAAAAAACAGCATTTGTCCTCAAAATGGAGTACAAAGTTTAAACATGATAGCATCGTAATTATATTAACATAAACTGATTGTGACCTAGCAAATACTAGCAAACTCAAGCAAACTGTGATTATTCACATTATTTTTGAACAGTCACTTTCAGAAATATTTGAAAAATTAGACCCACTATCTATCCATTGCTAATCTACACCAAAAAGCTGTTAGGCAGTAAACTCTGCCGAACCAGGTGGACGCTCAGCATCACAGCCGCTGTTTGCACCACGATGATAGCTGGGCAACGTACGCCTGGCAACAAAGAAATGGTGTTAGGTGCTCAACTAGCTTTTTAAAACTTTAACCTTTTTAAAACTATTTTAAACCCAAAAGGGAAATCAATAAAACTAAAACATGTCTAAATTGATACTATCCAGTCCCATTTAGCTTAATGTGTACAATCTGGAGGACATGGTACATGCCACTATGAAATCTCAAAACGCCTGGACAAATCATGCTACTCACAAAAGTGTTAGTCAAACAGTGAGCCAGTGACTGCAAACTCACTGACCAGTGGATCTAATTGATGCACAGAGTTTTCCCAGTATTATTAGTAAACCAATATTTTTAACCACCCATACTTGTGTGAATGGAAGAATTTGTTTAGGACAGGGGAGAAAGGGAAGGCTTGTTTGAGGTAACCGAGGTAACTGAGTCACCGTCTCTGAGGGCCAAACACATGAAACAAATGGGCTGTGTTCAATAAGATTTATACTGGTGAGACAAGACCAGGCGAAACTCCAGTCAGCTACGTACAGGAAACTGACAAAGAAATACACATATTCATCAAAACTGGAAATTAAAAGATTTAAAAACATTGTGACTCACAATGTAATGCAACATTTCAGGTTCTCTGACAATTTTGCAAGAGTATGTAGACATGAAATCTAATGCAGCTTTACAGAAGATACCTTACAGATACTTTGTTGTGTAAGTGCTCTTGAAAACTGCTGACAGAATCTATGATTTCTTTGTCAAAGTAGTAAACACTTTTTCCGTCAATAGGATGCACACTATCTAGTACAAACAAGACAGTAAAGGTTTAAGGCTTATAGGTGATGTTATGTGTTGGTTTGAAGATAAGTTAGTTTGTTGTTGATGTATTCCCATTTTAAGAAGTGGCTCTCTGTGCACTAGTTCTAGTAATTTACATATGTCTGCATATTCAACTTCCCCATTTAAGCAAGCAGCCCCTTAGTCTAAAATAAACTTCTCCCAAATTTACATAGCCAAAAATTCAGCAGTTAACATGCTGTACAAGCTCTCAGGCCCTATGCGCAAAAATAAGCGTATTCAGTCACACTCTAAGAGCTTGCAAAGGAATGTCCTTGAATATAAAGATGGCCCTTGAACAAGGCTGCAAAAAATAAGCTTTGATGCCTGTAGCCTGCATGCTGCTATCATGCAAATTCAGAGTAAACAAAGTGAAATGTTATTGCATCAAGAAAGAATCCAAAAGTACTGGAGTTTCTAAACAGAGTCACAACAAGATATAGACAGTGGAATATGCACTGTGGGGAATTCATTCTTCATCCCTGAGATAAAATAAAATCTGTAAAGCGAGGAGTATCGATCATTTACGCTCTATGATCTGAGATTTAAACGCTGGAGGTGAGCAGACGATTCTCACATTGGTCCGGCACCAAGTCTCATTCATTTTGTCACTGAGGCAATCACTCTAAGCCTCAGGTTCACTGGCTCTGTCTAAGCATATAAGCATTGTCCCATTAAAGCCTAGATTGAGTGGTTATGCCTCCTCATCTGAGACTAATGGAAAGATTATAACCTGAGAGAGAAATGATTATGATACCTGCCTGTAGCCCCCATGTCTATTTCTTCATCACTTTGTACCTCTGTGTTCCCACATGTCTGCTCTTTGCCGTCTCTTCTCTTTCATGTTCATGTTTAGTAAAGTAACAACATTAACGTTAAAGCTTTAAATAATCAGGTCAAACTGTTTGACCTTGGATTTTTACATCTATCTTGATTCTGGTGGCCGTCAATACTCTTACATTTATCTCTGTCACAGCATCAATTTAAGGGTTTGTTTGTTTGCCAAGATCCTGAACCAAATATTATGTTGTGTTTGTTGTGTATTCTACTGTTCAAAAAACTATGAAAGTTCAGAAACTGGCCCCATGAGAAGCACAAATAGAATTTCTGCAAAGGTGAATGCTCACAATAAAAGTCGGCCTCCTGGTGTGTTTTATTGCTTTTTTGTATACAAAGCAAAGAATGTACTCCTGTTAGTTTCAAGATGTATAATTTATCTCCATGTCAGTCTCTGGAGAAAATTTGTGCAGCACACTGTGCGCCATCCTGGGCCGCGTTTGTTTTTCATAAGTGTTGCAGCTAATTGTCTAAACAGCCTTATTGATTAGCCGCGGTGGGCTAAATACAGAAGATCACTAATGACGCGCATTACCAGTTTCCTTTTCTCACCTTTATTCTGCCAATACATTTTATACGAGAAAAGGCAGGTGACAAGACAATACATAAACTTGAGTCATATGGCTGTGTTAAATTAATTGCGGTCAATAAAACATTTCACTTCCGTGGCTCCCCCCACTCCCCCATCCTCCAAACAGCTGGTGCGCACAGGTGAGTGCAGCTTTTTTTTATCTCGTATCGCACACCCAAAGTGACACACCCACCCACCACCCACCAAGTGCCAATCGGGCATGCACACAACAGCATGTAATTAAATTTAACATATGGCTCCTACAATCAGCCTTTTACTTTATGTGGTTATGATGTGAAAAAAACAAAAGTAAGTAAATAGCCAAGCAAACTCTAGAATGTTAAGCAGCATCGAGTTTACCCGAACCCACCTGACCAGCTCTTTCTCTTTTAGATTAAGCTGAATTCATTTCCAGTGTTTATCATTTAAAAACGTCTGAAACTCCTAAATAAAGCATGGGGTGGTTCATTCATGAATTCCACCATTTATATTGCTTAAATAAAATTAAAAATTGCCAATTTGGCATTTTATCACAAAATGTAGGTTTCTCTGCTTTTTCTCAGTTTCTTCCATGGCAACTTGTGTCTAATTTTCTCATGACATGTGACCTAAGACCTATTCGTAATGAATTAGTATAATATAGGGACCTCTCATAATTTGTAATAATTGCAAAGGATGTCTGTGATCTTAGTCCCGTGCGAATGCGCCTGGTCTATGATTTGTAAAGTAATAATTCTACCATAAATTACCTACCATATTTTGGCAAACACAGACGTCTCATACAACTAGTCCGGTGCAAAGGTTTGTTGTTTTTATGTTCACCTTTTTCTACCTTTTGCGGGTTGAGTGATGTAGGCTGCGGTTGAAATTACGAACGCCAGTTTTGAAAGCGGTTAAGTCCAAAATGATGTTTCTCTTGGCGAAATATCTGGAGACCCATCTGCAGAAAGAGATCCACAGAAGAAGTTTAGTTTTGCAGGACAATGGGGTGCATGATACGTTTAGCAGCATGCAGTAAGCAACATTGGTGATGATATTACCGAGCGATATCAGATATACTAATTAGCTATAAGCCTTCCTGAAATGTGAGCAGTATTAACTACGATCTTTTTTGCAGTTTTACTTTAAAAGTTGTGATTCATGGCAGACGCATAGCATGTGGAGACGATGTAAGGATTATACATCATAACAGGAGTTATGTCGGTTACGGGCTCGGCACAAGCACGCGCAAAGTTTGCTGCTTGCGCCACATTGAGATGTAGGGGAAACCGTATCTCATGGGGAAACCTGGATCGACGTAACACCTGGTCTTAACGTCAGAACATTTTGCTTAGCCTGTGCGAATGCACCACAAGTAACACAGAGGTGGTAATTTACAAGTAATACGAGGTCACTAGGTAGTAATAATCCCACTGACTGCTAATCATTGAGCAAAGTGTAGTTTGAGTGAGATTGAAAGATCAAGTTGGTTTGATACTTTTTCTGTGTTGAATAAATGTTCATTGGTAGGTATTGTTGTTTAAGTGAGAATCTGCCACTGCATTAAAACAGTTGCTACTCAGAGACTATGGACAACAATTATAGAAGGTTTTGTGTGCTGCCATCTATTTAAACAGATGAATAAAAACATAACTGCGAATAAGATTTGAATACTGCAGTAATTAGGTTTTATCCTTAAAGCTGACATTGGAATATGTTTTATTCTAAATGCATGCCCTTTATTATTTGACAACCTGTCCTTGCTCCTGATAGCGCACCGTTGTTTATGTTTACAATTGGTTTTATTATTCTCAGAGGTTGCTGTGGCAGATTTTTGAATTTTTATTGGACCTATTAAATTTAATTCAATGAGGCATTGTAAATATATCCAATTTGAATTTGGCCTGTGGCAAAGGTGCTAGTATTCTTAATGCTTTTAAACCCGACTGTGACTTCCACATAACATCTGAGGCAAACTTCATCTCTGTGATGTTTTTACATACAGATGACCCTAGTAGGTATGAAACAAGGTTAGAACAGAGTGGTAAAGTAAATGAAATCAAAAAGTAATTTGTAGTTGATATTTACTGATATTTACAATTTAAGCCATTTATATAAACCATATAAAAAGATAATCACAGTTTAACATTTTTTCAGACCAAAAATGTTAGTTAGAATCACAGATATTTCTATTTACCACGAGAAAGAGACAAAGAAAACACTATAAACTTATTTATTTTTCGATGACTTCAAAATCCTACATTTGACTTGTACTCCTACTTAAGACTACTAGTTTTTGTCTAATGTTAGTTACTTACTGCCTCTAATACTTAGTCAGGGACGTTGGTCAATAATGGGATGGGATGTTTTAAAATTTAGGAAATTTAGGAAATTCTTTCCCAACATCAAAACAATTCTCCAGCTTAAAATGAGGAGAAGAAATTATCCAAACAATATTTAGTGAAACTTGGGCAATGGGTATTAAAAGGTGTTTACTTTTGATTTTAAAGCTAAAAAAAGTCCTTGTTTATTCCATTCAGAAATTCAGCAGTAACTGTAATCTACTATTCTTAGATAAAAATCTTTACCTATATTTTTGACAGGGCAAATATTTCACTATAACTTTTTAAGTAAAATAACTTTTTGCTTGGCAAGTAAATTGTTAGGGGATTAAAAGCTAAAAAATGTTAAGGGATAATTAATTAAATGTTTATGTAATAAACATTTTTTAGACCTTGATGTGGAATCACAACCTACACCGATGCAGAGTTAGGTTTTAGTTTTTAGTCAGTAGAGACACGACATGGACTTCCTCTTTCAGGATGTTTGAGCTTCATTAATATCGCAGCTGCATTGCCGTTGTGCTGTTGGATGTTTCATTACTCCTAACATTAAATAAAACAGCAGGCATGGACAACAGCAATATTCATGACCTGTAAACCTAAACACTTCACAGATCAAACTAGAGTATCTCATTTAAATCCACATAAGTTTCTGCTCAACGTTTTCCCCTAATATTGCTTTTTTTTCTTACTTTTTTTTGTTTCCTTTAATTTAAAGTGGTGATACGGTTCACAAGCAGGCCTGGTTTCTTTTGAGACAGCAGTTTTCACAGAATACTGGATCAGAATAATATCAGCCGTTTAAGAAGCCCATGTAAAATAAGGGGCTTAATAGCCGTACTGTAATTAATCATTTTAACATGCTCTCATAGTTAATGTTCCAAGATGTTATTGAGTTCAATAATTATGGTAGTAAGTTATGGTAGAAGAGTTAACTTCTATGTATTTATGGTATAATGTTTGGAGACAGCAAGTTAACCATATGATTTAAGCGTAGGACAAAAAATGGATGGATGGATGGACGGACGGACGGACAGACTTTTAGATTGTCAGTTTAAATCACATGACAATCTGGAAAAAGATTGGGGTTCTAGTCACTAAAGTCGGAAAAACAAATACAGTGAACCCTCGCCATAACGCGGTTTACCTTTCACAGTCTCTCTGCTTCACCGATTTGCATTGTGCTCTGCCTTCTGATTGGCTAAACAGTCTCTCCACTTCTTCTGTACCTGTGTCAGTAACGTTGTGGTTTAATATGTACATTGGTGGCATGTCGGTTTATATCTTTTCGCCCAGATGAAAAATGAGCCACAAAAACTACCGGGTGGTGCTGATCTCCGCAATTTGAAGCCTTCAGTTCTTAATGATGATAAAAGTTATTATTTTACAGTATAGTAATTATTTCTAAAAAATAAAATAAAAGTTTATACAGTAGTTTTATTAGTTAAAAAAATGCTCGGGCCTGTAAAAAGGTTTTGTTCTTTGGTTTCAATGTATAATGGAGTATTTCATTGTATAATAATTGTAAAAAAAAAGAAAGGTTTCTACTTCACGGGTTCTTTTTGGAACATTACCACCACGAAAAACGAGGGTTCACTGTAATGTACTTGAGAATGCAATTGAAAACGCTTAATTGTTCTAAGGTTTTTGGGTCATAGCTGAGATCATCAAATCCCTGGAGGTGTCTACAGAACATCAGCAGCTACAAAAGGCCACCTGCACAGACAATGGGAGATCGTCAACTGGCCGATGACCTTAACAGATTCTACTGCAGGTTTGAACAGCTCAGCAACGAGCTCCCATCCAACACCACTTCACAAACATCTGACCATCAGCCACCCATCCAGCCTGCCCTGAAGATCTGCGAGGAAGACGTGCTGAGACTTTTTAAAAAACAGAAAGTCAAGAAGGCCCCAGGTCCTGATGGAATCTCTCCCTCCTGCCTGAGGACCTGTGCAGACCAGCTTGCACCTGTCTATACTAAGATCTTCAACAGATCACTGGAGCTGTGTGTTGTTCCGTCCTGTTTTAAAAGCTCCACAATAATACCCATTCCTAAAAAGACAACTACCACAGGACTAAATGACTACAGACCTGTTGCCCTGACCTCTGTGGTCATCAAGTCCTTTGAAACACTGGTTCTCAACCACATTAAGGAAATCATGGACCCCCTGCTAGACCCCCTGCAATTTCCCTATCGGGCCAACCGTTCAGTGGACGATGCAGTGAACATGGGTCTCCACTTCATCCTCCAACACCTTGAACACCCAGGAACTTATGCAAGAATTCTGTCCCTGGATTTCAGCTCAGCTTTCAACACAATTATTCCAGGAAAATTACACAGCAAACTGACTGAACTCAGCGTACCAGCCTCCACCTGCCAGTGGATAACTGACTTTCTTACTGGCAGAAAACAGCAGGTGAGGCTGGGAAAGTGTACTTCAGTGACCCGAACCATCAGCATGGGTGCTCCACAGGGTTTTGTACTCTCCCCACTGCTCTTCTCGCTGTACACAAATGACTGTACCTCCATGGACTCCTCTGTTAAAATCCTGAAGTTTGCAGATGACACAACAGTCGTTGGTCTCATCAAGGACAGTGATGAGTCTGCTTACAGACGGAGGGTTGATCAGGTTGTCCTCTATAGCAGTCAGAACAATCTGGAGCTGAACACAGCAAAAACAGTGGAGATGACCGTGGACTTCAGGAGGAGCCCCCAAACCCTGCCAGGACTCACCATCCTAGACAGGACTGTGATGGCTGTGGAGTCCTACAAGTTCCTGGGCACAACGATCTCCAAGGAGCTGAAGTGGGAGAGCAACATAAACTCCATCATCAAGAGGGCTCAACAGAGGGTGTACTTTCTGTACCAGCTGAGGAAGTTCAACCTAGCCCAAGAGCTGATGGTGCAGTTCTAAACAGCCATCATAGAGTCCATCATCACCACATCCATCACAGTGTGGGGCAGTGCTATCACAAAACACGACACCAAAAGACTGCAGCGCATTATCAAGTCTGCAAAGAGGACCATCGGTGTAAAGCTGCCCGCACTGCTGGACCTGCATGCCTCCAGAACCAGGAAGCATGCAGAGAAAATCATCACCGACCCGTTTCACCCTGGCCGTCACCTGTTTCTTCCATTATTCTCATGAACAATTGAACAATTTATTTATATTTTTTTATAACTTGTATAGTTTTCATACTGCACAAAACTGCACTTTTTTTACAATATAAATTACACATGCTAAATGTTAAAAATGTTTCTTTACTGTATTTTTCGTGCACTGCAAGCATCTGTGTAACCAAAAACAAATTCCTTGTATGTGTGAGCATACTTGGCCAATAAAGCCTGATTCTGATTCTGATTCTGAGATATAATAAAGGATATAATTAATCCGGTAAATAATATTCCCGGGGCACAAACCTGGAAAGACACAGCAGAACTTCTTTATTACCTGCAGGACTAAATGCTGAAATCTTCTGCTCTCTCTCGACTGCAAACAGGTCAGAAAAGGCTCTTTCGCTGTCCGGCGCTCTACATCCCAATCGATTCTAAAATTCTTTTATTGGTTTAAAAACCAATAAGGCAGTCTGGTTCCTAACTATTAATTAGATTTAGTTTCATTCCATGAACAAAGGGAGACTAAGAACAAATAAGTGAGATGACTCTTTCATTTTATGACCCAGATTGAAGGAATAGCAACATATTTAACCTAAGGGCAGCAGAGAGTATTGGTATTATTTTTTCTAGTAATTTTCAGACACACAGTTGAATTTTGTGTCCTTTTCATGAAACTGTGTCTCTCAATCTATCTCAATCTTTCAAACAGTGTTTTTGTGTATTATGGATTCAACTTTTTTGATTTTTTTTGTGCAAATACATACTACATTAAATTGGTTAATTTTGTCTTTTATTTAAAAAATACTGGAGGATTTTGTTGAGGGACTGTTTCTTTTAGTTTATCAGTTTTCTTAGATTTAAATAAGTTGGTGTTATCAAAGCCGGGACAGAAAGTTTCAGATTCTCAAAGTTAAGGTCGCTGCTTCCATATTTCATTAAATTTGTAGCATCTTCTCAAGCTTTAAAAGTATTTTGATGCGGCAGAGAAATAAAACTTCCATCTGCGCTTGTTGCTTTTAAAATCAGAACTTGAACGTAATTAATTTAAGTGAAGGACAGAAGGTGAAATCATAGATATTTCACATGCATTTCAACAGACAGGAAGAAAAACAAATTTCCTTTTTATGCAGCATCCATTGCGATTAAGCAACACGGCTGAAGTCTTGTATGGCATTCCTCTCAGCTTCCTTTGTTTTTGAGAATGAGGGAGGGACCAAGGATCCACCAGAAATATAGTGTCTCTGTCGATTTAGTTTGCAGACTGAAAATACCAGCACGAGATGCTGGTCATAAAAAATAACTACGGCCTGCCGTATATGACATCTGTGTGCCGGAATGTAACTAGAGCTACAGAGGTATAGCAGGGACAAAAAGCGTGAAGCTGATAGTGGATTATTGCTTTATATATATTTAAAAAAACGCAAGCATGTTTAGACCAAACATTATCCTTTAGCTTCTCTCTTAATGAACAAAAAAAACGTAACTTCCTTAACAAGAAATATTCAAAATGTGTGTAAGAGCAGGAACATCCCAGGGTTTATTTGTGTCTTTTTAAATGAGTGTAAAAATGAAACATATACTGATTAATAAAATGATCTTTTATATTTTTCATCCTTCTTCAGTCTGCTGCTCTTACAGCACGACTCCCCACTGTATAGACTAATGCGAACTCGACTGTGTATGTCCCTGGGTGTCAGAAGCTATGATGGATTGCAACAATCAAACAATATTTCATGAGTCCCAGCTGGCTGTGAGGCGAGCCATTTAAATTTGTAGGAAAGAACAGCTCTTGCTACCTATTTTTGGCCTCTCTGTCTTTGCGTTTTACCCACCGATGACTCACAGCCTGCTGCAGCACTGCGCTCTTCCTCAGCAATAATATTCATATAAACAAGGTTATTAAATCTGTATTTTTGCCCTTTTCTAAATGAAGCAGCTTTTTATTTTTGCTATATCAGTGCAGGCAACAGATGTCTTCAGGTAAGTCAGTTTATATATGAAGGATGTTTGAAATCACCAACGTACAAACAAACTCTAAGATAAATGGATCAAAGGACCTGAAACTTGGACATTCACGACCTTCGGTTATTAATTATAATTATCTCCTACATTTGGTTAGCATTTCTGTAAGATGAAAGATAAAATCTATTTTTCAAAGAAGCAATCGAATAGTTTTCGTCACAGATCTCTGCAAAAATATATAAACTTATCCATCTTATAGGTTTTCTGAGTCTTTGATCAATAGTATTCAACCCTATTTTTCCAGATCTGATATCCTACATGTTTCAGATACCTCAACACAGCAGAATCAAATGATTCAAACAAAAATCTTCAGCATCGTGAAGTTTGGTAACGATTCGCTCGTTTGATTCAGGTGTGTTGGGGCAGGGCGGTGATCTGCTGACTCCCTCTAGCCAAAAAAGTATTATTCCTGGAGAAGCTGGTTGTTAATAGAGTTCACAGAGTTCTATATCTAAGCATATAGAAGACTGTGTTAGAGTGGAATAGAGATAAATAGAGATAACTGCAACCTTGAGGGGATTTACAAGGAATAGACCCCTACCGTCTACTGTATACAGGTCCATGTACTAAACGTGGGCTACAAGGCTCTTTCTTGTGTGAAGAAAAAAAAGGAACTGGGTGGTACTTTGAAGTAAAAGTAGTTTGGATTTCCTTGAAAAATCAAGATACCATGGAGAGGAACAAAATCCATGTTGATAACCTATTTTTTTAAGTAAAAGAAATCTGTCAATGCAACTAGTTTTTGACTTAAAGCAACACTAAGTAAATGTTCAATCTTCATAAAATATTTTCATAACTTTTGTGATTATACGCCGACTTAGAGCTCGTTGAATTACATCGTCATGGCTCAAGAAGATCCGTATCGCTTTAACCAACACTAAGCAACTTTGAGGAGGGTGGCAGGAACCCTGCCACACAAAACAACTACAAATGTGCTGACTGTTTTACGGCATACGTCACTTCCCCCGTTTGTTACTTTAGACATCATTATATGGCATTCTTTTGCAACAATTAGATTCATCACCTCATCACTATTCATCCTTCACACAGACACTGGACACAGAAATGTTCTTCAATCCAACTACAGGTGACCCAGAGATTAGGATTTTATGACACTATGCGCTGGTCCTCATGGGAAATGCAGTCTTCTTCAGGCAAAACACTACAGATTTTGTCAACACTGGCCCCCACAATCGACCAGAGCTGAAACCTCTTTAGTGTTGCTGTAAAACAAGCTTATCTTACCGACAAGTTACTTTAATATAGTTTTTTATATGTTTGCATTAGAACGAAGATTTGAGGTAAGATTTGATGTTTTAGCACTTTGAACTGTACACTGTATTTTCTTTCAGTACTTATCACAGTTACACAAAAAAAAAGGCTCTATGCAGTTGATTCTTCCATGTTTGCTTTCCCCTTCATTACCCCTAATGAAGCCCACGTTTTCGAGCTTGCGAGTTACATGAAAGATGACAATATATATATATATATATATATATTGTCCTTATAGGATGAAGTATACCGCATTTAAATTTATTCTAAAACAAATAGTTTGTCTTACAAACTGCATTAACCCAGTGTGGAATGTGTGTGTGGTCCTGTTCCGGCCGCCATTCTTGCTCCACCTGTGCTAAGAAAAACTGGAAGACTCACTAAGTGACACAGTAGTTTGCTAAGGGGCCTAACACAAAGGTAACGTAGAGTTAGTTTGTGTTTGCCTGCTTAAATGTGCATCAGTTTGCTGCACTGTATGTGAATCAAAAGACAAACAGAAGGATGGATGTGGTCATCTACTCCCTTTAATGCCATGCGATCAAGAAAATCCAATGGAGGAAGATCACTGTCAAAAAAATGTGTGCACAACATAGCATTTGAATGTATATGTCCTTTAAGTTCTTGTACCCAAAATTCTTGTTTTTATGTGAGTATGAATCTAAAAGCTGTGAGTGCAACCTCTTGTGAATGCAACTTTAATGTCTACATCTATGAACTTTGCCTTTATCTGCGGACACGAATTCAACTGTATGGGTACGAGTAAAAAATGTTACGATGATGTCACAGGGCAGAGTAATCAATCCATGATCACGTCAAACAAAACCCACTCCAAATTTAAAGATGACGGAAGTCCGGTTGGAGAGACGGCCTCAGGTTAAGGATTACCGGGTCAAGGAGCCCAGCAAGCTACAGGACACATCAGCCTGGCAGCAATGGGCTTCCTGTTGAAATCGTTGCCTCAAATAGTTGAACATAATTGTCATATCTCTCTTCTTGGATAACCCTGGAGTGCATGACTGGCTTACCCTGACATTCTGGCTATAATATAACAGTCTTTTTTTCTGGTTTCCAATCTGAAGCATTTAAGATCATTTAAACTGCGCCGCCATTATCGTCACACTTCTTTAAACCCTTTCTTCTCTCCAATTAAGTTTTTACTCAAAGTCAGCTGTTCTTGGGAACAGATGCCGGAACGTGTCACTTTACTCAGATTTTCAGAGAGCAGAACACTAAACCTGTATCCAGCCTTTCATGGCTTCACCTTTCAGAATAAACAACCATACTGATCAAGTACTGATAATCACTCTTTCAATTAATGATTTAGTTTCTTTTGTCGGGCTGTTGTGTTTCTGAACACACTGACATTTGTCCCTCACCTCCTCATAACATAATGCACGTTGCTTACCCTGTTTTGGGTTTTGTGTAACAGCATCTCAGGAATTTTATTATTGTCCTTTTTACTGCATTGTGAACACAATATGAAACAGGATGTCCAGCTCATACTAGCTCAAATAGTTTTTACAGAAATGTAAAAGACTCCTGGCTTAGATGAAGTGTTCTTCATAAGCTGCATTATTTTTCCTAAAAAGCACAGCTGCTTCTTCTGGCTGCAGCTCTCATCTAAATTAATGGATAAAGCCGTTTTGCATCCCTATTGCAAAACAATCACTTCCACAGTTGGCGGATGACTGATTGCTGAGCTGGTTGCTCCCTGTGAAGTTTCCACTTCATATTCAGATTCGAACAAAGAATTCTCTTTATGGAAGTTGACTAAATTTGTTCTCACACAGAGATGCAGATCTGAAGGGATAAAGGCCTCTAAACACTGGAAACGAGACGTTTCGAACATCCTAACAGTCTGATGCTTTGTTTTCTAGACAGAAAACCTTTGTTGCTGCATCGTCTCATTCATTTGTTCAGACGCAGATCATCTAGGGAGGGATCTGTGCCAGATTACCTGCTGAAAACATCCCCACGGTGGTGGGTGTCAAACAACGAGGAATAACAATACAACACAAATAGCATACTTGTCTACCATACTGAATATATTTCTAGTTTATTAATAGCTTGCTCTTTGATCCTTTAACTCTATTACCCCTCACTGGATTACACCAATGCTTCTAAACACTGGCTGCACTAAAATATGAAAAAAATAAATGTTTTCAATAAAAAAAAAAATCTTTTTCATATAATGATAAAGAAATAAACAGGTCAAATCATCAAAACCAGAATACTGCTGCTGAAACGAGTTGAAGGATGATAACCACTCAACTATATCTTTCCTAAAGGGATCCAAATCTGCATCACACATTATACCTTTAGGAAGACCTATTGCTTGATTTTCCATTTAATTTTAAACATGAATGCAGAAGCAAAAGAGTTTGATCCAAAAGTTTTACCAGTAGAATGACATAATATGTCAGGAAAACTGCTGTTTACAAGGATTACAACTCAGTAATACACTGCTGGTTTGCATCGATATAAAATGTGTTTTGTTTGAGTTGCTTGACGGTTCTGAACCCAGCTCTGTCAGAGGTCCACTAAGCATGGATGCTAGTTTTAATCCTGCATCAGGATGTTTTTCCCCTTTAAACCCATTTTAATTACACCACTGTCTACTGCTAGGAAAATACTGACTACAGATGTGTAACTTGGAGAACTCCACCTGCGTTCTAACATAAAAATGTTCTACTTCCTTTGGAGTTTTATAACAACAAACCTTATTGTGTTTAACTGAGATTTTACAGTAAATGATAGAGAAACAGAAAGTAGCGTTTTAGCTTCAATGATCTTCACAAAACTGTGGGATGCATTTTCAGCTCTCCTTTGTCCGAGATAGTATCTCTCCAAGTTTGCATATCTAGTTTTTTTGTTGTTTGTTTTGTCTCAGGTTTTGTCAGGCTGGTAGAAAGCAGCAAAGAAAACTCTCAGCAGCAAGTTTACGGCACTTTGTCAAGCATGAATGAGCTTTGATCCAATTTGATCAGGAGCCAATATTGCCTTAAATCCAGCAAAACAAACCTTGTTCAATCCAACAAAGTAACGCGAGTCTTTGAAATAAAAATATTTGGCTCTGTTTACAGTGGGCCCACATATATAGCTACTTGAGAACAATTGTAAAAACATGTAAAACTGCCTTAATAATGGACAGCTATGCATATATTGCATGAAAATGCAAAGCACTGCTAAGGCTAGATTTCAAAAAAATTAACAATCTCCCCTTGTTTGTTGCCTTTAACATGTTTTCTTAAAGGATATCCATCTTGTCATCAGCTCTGACTTGCTTCCGTGTTTCGGTTCCTTGCACTGTGTATCACCAATGTTCTCAATGAATCTCTCTTCTTTATAAAATGTCTTAAATTTAATGAGATTAAATCAAAAGGGACGCGTCTCGATTAGAAGTACATTAGTTCATTTAGAGGTATCAAAGTGAATGTGGCTACAAACAAATGTATGCAGGACCTCTCAGATTTTTATCAACTTACAAGGATCAGTAAATCTGAAAGTGACCATAATGTATTTCTCTTTCTGTTTTTTTCTTTTTGTTGCTTAGATAAGAACGCAGCGTTGTCACACCTGCTGTCCTCAGCCTCCTCTCTCAGAGACCAGGCAGCGTACTTCCAGTCTGAAGCGATGCGCCCGGCGAACGACCCCAAAGAGCGCGACCCCTCCCACGTACGGATGCTGAATGATGTACTCCGAGATCTGGAAAAGAGCTTCATCATCCCACAGACGCCGGCTGGAGTGTACAGGTACAACAACAGCTGCGCACTGGGACTGTGGGCAGTGAAAGCTTGTCAGTTTCTGATGACTGTTAAGCAGTTTATTACCAACCCTGGGACACACTGTTGGCTTTTACATTTTCGGAAAATGGATGAAATATTTAACATTCACAATATTAGCATAAACACATGAAGGGGAGGACATGAGATCTGATATTTCATTTTAGTAAAGTTTATCTTGCTTTAAGCTTCTTTTTTTAGCAAAATATACCAAGCTGTGCATTATTTATGATGGCTCCAAAGATTCCTACAGGGTTAAAATAATTACATTTAAATTACTTTAAATATGTTTTGACCAAACTTTGTTTTCTTTCCTTTGACCCTTTGGCTCATTAACTTCCGATCTTGTTGTTTTCCTACACACCAGACGTCAGTAGGAGTTGAAACATAGTAGCTTGTAGCTGATTTTCTTCCTTCTAGCCTTTAAGGGGGAAAAAAGGACATATTTGTGAGTTTGATTATAACAGCATAAGAAATAGAACCGAAGTTGTGTTGGAAACCTGATAAATTTCATAAATGTATTTAAACACGTTTCTTTCATGTTGGAAACAGTGGTGGGCGCGCTTGTGTGTACCACATTTCTGTTAAGCGTCCCCTCAGTGGCCTTTTTTCTGAATAGATTCCAACGCACTTATTTGGCTGTTTTCAAACTTTCAGCTCAATAAAATGTTACATCTGTGTTAAAAGTTTGCTTAGCAAATCCTTAGGCAGCTAGATCTGGCTGAAGGATGTGTATGCAACCGTTTTGTTTCCTGTCCTCATGTTCTTTGTCAATAATGCGGTGCAGCAAATGATGTTTGTGTACCCAGAATGCATCACTGTAGAAGCCTGCAGTTCTTAAAGTAAACAGTTTAAATTGTCCTGATTGTCATGATTTTAGGTAAACCTTTGACTCACATGCAGAGAACTCACAGGAGCCACGTAATCAGTGAAACATATTTATTACCATGCGTGATAAATATGTTTATTACACATAGTATTTATTGTATGTCATGTGATAGAGATCGCATCATTGACTCATGAAGCGATCTGGGCTGTACAGGAATGGCGGGATCAGCAGCTCTGTGACAAAGTAGGCGTTAGATGAGGCAGCGAGGAAGTGATTTACAGAGCGCAAACTCTTTCTGGAGACAAGAGTGAAGCTGCCAGGGAGAGGTGAGTGGGTTCCCGGGGTCAAGGGTCGTAGATGCAGTCGGCTGGGAAGTTATGGGGATGGCAAGATTCTGTTTGGCTGTGTGAGCAGATCATACGGAGCTCAGTTAAACAGCAAGATGAGTAAGAGGAGCGGTAACCAGAGAAGGATCCAGAGATTTATCTAATCAAAGCGCTTTATTTGTGTACCTTCAAACTCAAAATCAGTGTAGAATAATGTTCATTACATGTTCATTTGCTAATGTTAAGGATCTTGATAATGCCCCAAATGAAAAGAAGTTAGACAATCTGTCCTAACTGTAAATAACCCAAAACGCCCCAGCGGAGACCTGTTCCTGCTCTTGTCATGGCTAAAAACAAACTCATAAGCAGCTAAATCCAGCTGTGATTAACAGTAACAATGCATAACGATGCATCTCTTCTGGAGGTACAGTAACTGAAAGTAATCTTTTTTTGGCATAAAATTAGGCTTGCATAGCAATCTGTGTCCGAGCCAACGAGTGTCCTCTGTGGCTCCAGTTGGGTTTTTTAACTGTGTAAAGAGACTCTTTAAAGCAGAAACTTATCCTGACATGTATGATCAAACGTAGTTCAGATTTGCACAATCTCAATCGTGTACTTTAAACTAGTCCCTCGCCCACATTTGAAAGTGCTTTTTCCCTCATAACCAACTTTGTATTGGTATAAATTGAAACTCTTGTTTCTTTTAACCAGGTAAAGGAACGCATAGCCGCAACACTTGACAACGATAATGGGTATTTTACAATGTGCAGCATCACTTATTGATTTAGAGAAACAGTTGTGAAGTGGTTCCTTCAGGCAGATGCAATTTCTAATGTTCCATAACATTGGGATCTCTGTTCAATATAATTATAGCAAAACCTGTTTTTCAACTCAGATGATCATGTGACTGCAAGAAACACTGAATTCCTCACAGTTTTGTGGCTTTTTTTTCTGTGTCTGTTTTGGTTTTCTTGTTGCCTTTTGAATGTGCGATTTAGCCAGTTTAAAAAAAAAAACATAAATCCTACCATGTGCATGCAATGACAAAATATCCACGTGGACTTAAAGAATTTTTGCCCCAGTCAGCCAGACTGGGAGGTGTATAATCTACAACGTGACCAAAAGTTAAAAGGGTTTCAGGCACCAACAAATAAGTGACAGTATTTTATGACCAGCATTTTAAGAAGCCAGACCAATCTGAGAAGAATTCAAATAATTACAAAATGATAGCAAGCAGACCTACATTACATGCAAATAAATGTATGTTGTCTACATATAATCTGATTTAAGAACAGTTAAAAATCTATGAAATCTATATCATAGTAAATTATGGATCAGCGAAGGTTCAAGTCCTCTTGAGTTTGGAATGCTTGAGTGCAATCTCAGAATTTGATTAAAGGTCATCAGTTGAAGTAATTAGATGATTGGTCTGTATGCTCCACTTAAGGGGAAGATGGTTTTGTTAAGTGAATAAATTGGTTTTAAATAACAAAACTGATTCTGACTGTGCTTCTATAGGGCACATTAAATGCTTTAATTGGAGACTTGAATGAATTCTTCCTTGAAAGTTTCTCATCTTGCTGTTCTCTTTTGAGAGAGTCATTTATTAAATGCCAAAATAAAGGAGAGTGAAATGGTCACATGGTGTGTCATATATCCCCTGGAGTTATTTAAATTCATGACTTCATTTCAAAAGGTCTTCCAGTCGTCTGCCATCAAAGAGATAATTAAATGGGCCTTTATTAAATGTCATCTGTTTAGCATGCAAAACTCTTTATTGTCAGAATATGGTGATGGCGAATAAAGCAATATTGTGGACGCTGATTGGTGGCATGTTATGGTGGCTGAATTCATGGGGTGTGAGTGCAGAGCCTAAATACAAAATTCTGTCAGGGTACACCTGTTTGAAAACAATCCAGTAGCCGCTGCCCAGCAGCACCCTGTCGACAACTGCTACCAGTAGTGTCAGTCAAAGATAAACGCTAAATGAAGGGTTAATGGCAAAGTTTTGGACACCTCAGATGTATAAGAGCATTGATCGTCATACTTGTGAATGTTTTGGTGTTAATTGCATGTCATGTGATAGTAATTATTCGGTTTTGTAAGTAATTGAAACAGGTTTGTAGCTGAAACTGGTTCTAAACTGGTACAGTGACAATAGTCGGAATATTGACATATAGTATTCCAAGTTCAAATCAAACTGTCTGGTCTACAAGTACTAAAAGTCTTTTTAACGCTGCTAAAAGAGAGAAAGCATTAAAGTTAAATGTGGAAGTCAGATTAATTTGATCTAGTAACATCAAATGTAATTTATTTTTCTGTCGTGACAATGAAGAAATAGTGAAGGGGAAGGGGATCAGGTTGGTGAAGGTTAGAGTAATAAATATGACTGGCATCTGTCATTACATTAGAAATATGTACAGATGTATACAAGGGACACAGTCAAGTTGTTCAGTTGCTGTAATAAAAAAAGTCAGTTGGAGCAAGAACCGTAATACAAAACAAGAGTTTCAAACAGAGGGCTATGGCTGCTGTAAATAGAAGTCAGATGTAAATAGAAATTTAATTTAAGACAGAGTAAGGGTAGGAAATGCTCTCTTAAGAGCTGGGTCTGCAAGGGTTTCTTTAAGACAGACCAGGACACCCCTGGAAAGACTGGACTGTATTAAGGCTGGTGTAGGCGATGCTACACAACAATCTGTGGAAGATTGGAGTGATTGAATTGTTACATAAGCCTTTGCAACCGTATCTAAGAAGTCTTCAAGTAGTTTCCATTGGTGGCCATATCCTAAGCACTTTGTAGGCTAACATCAGTGACTTGAATTTGACGCGGGCGGTTGTGGTTCACCAGTGTAAGTCATTGTTTTACCTTCAGACAGTAAGGTAAAATGATGTATATTTTTTATCTTCGTGTAAAATTCAGTTTTGTTTTAACTGTACAAACAAACAAAACCCAAAAACGAAAGCTTGATTTTTTTTATTTAGAGGATCTAATTGAAAAATGAAGTTGTTTTCAAGGCTTTAACCAACACTTCATATCAGTCAAAATCTATTTCATACTGTCCGACAATATGATAGAAAATAATTTATTATAACTTGAAATATTTAGTTTTATTCTGTGTTTTTTTTTTAAAATATTTTTTCCTACCTTTATTTGTATATGAAATGTTTCCATTTGTCATCTTTAATATGGCAGCATATTTCAGTTACTACACATTCATTCTTGTTTATTTTCAGTTTTATTAGTCTTGCTGCTTCAGTAAAGATAATTACCAAGGAGCCACCCTGGATCGGTTTTATTCAGATTGTGTTTTCAATGAGTAGAAGAAAAACTCATTATTGGACAGTCGAGCAGACTTTTTATTGTTCATATTTTACCTGCCTGGATGTCAGGTAGAAACCTATGAATATGCATAGACTTTCACATCATTTGCACAGTGATGCACAGATAGCAGCCATGGTAATGTGCTGGGTCATTAATTTACAAGATCCAGAAATTATAGTTGGTGTCGCTTTTAATACGTAGAGTCAAAAAGAACTGAATTTGGAAGCAGATATTTTCATCTAATAAATAGTGACAGACTGGGCAATTTTAAATGTTTTAATGGCGTAAAAGATTAAATAAGTTTATGAGAAGTCTACATTCATAGCTGCTTTAGCCAAGAGTGATGAGATACAGAAATAAAAGATTAAAAGAGTCAGACAGAACGTTTGTAGTTTAAATGCCTGCTCATTAGTTATGTGCTTTTCTAACTGAAATACTGAGTTTCATCGTAAGATGTTTGATTCCAGGAACTTGTAACTTGCATTAAGATTTGTTCTGTTGTTGTAAGACAGACTTCAAGATATTATTTGCCTTAATGACATTCTGAGAGTGATACGTCCTTGGCGTTCAGATATACTTGGAAACTAAAAGGAATTTTATCTTGTAGCAACAAAATAATTACTGGCATCCAAGAGTGTTTTGCTTCTTAACAGCACTAAATATCTACGGTTCATATACAGAACTCTTGTTTACTCTGCCACTTTATTCTCAACATAAATAAAAACATATCATTTCCTATACATTGATATTATTACCACAAAATCACAACTAAAAACAGAAAAATAAAATTCTAATCACAAACCCAATGAATTTCTGGTTTTATTGTATTTGTGACACATTCATATTTCTTTCAGATTTAATTCATAATTTTATGTCTAAGTTGAAATCCCTTTGTGAGAGTTTTGTTTTGATGTAAACCTTGATGATATGTATTGAAATCATGCGATAACTGTTTTATTTGATATATGTTTGATTTGGGTCTCCAAATATCTACAATAATCAAATAATTCATTTTTTATGGGTAATTTCAGAAACTGACAACAAAAAAAATCATAAAATTCATGGACAGAATATTCATTAAGTCCAGGAAACAAAACGAAAAAAAAGTTAAAAACTGCCAAAAATGCGTTTTTTTTGCATAAAAATGAAGATGATAAAAACAACTTTTCGGCTATCTTTCGCTTTGCCATAGGACCTGCTAACAACGGCAGTTCTTTTTTTGCTGTTGGCAGAAATGTTAATAAAGACATAGTAGGGGTGGTTCCTAATAACAGTTAACTGGAAAAAAGACAGAGGCTTTGGATTCAATTACATGCAAAGAATCGCGTTATTATCAGAGAGCACCATTTAGTGCATAAACCAAAGTTTTCCTTCATGAAAAAATGAACAAGACATATAGGATTTGTTTGAATTTAATCTACAGCAATTTCTACAGTTCACCATGTTTCAATGAAAGGGAAACCAGCTACTTCATACGTCATATCCCTCTTAATTATTAAATTATGGTGGAAAAAATGTTCAATATTTCTTTATGGTAAAGTGCTGGGTTTCTTACACTGTACCTCTAGATGTGCCCTTTATTCTCTCACATACTCCACGATATTCTGGTGCACAGAGTGGTTGAATTTAAATCTCAAGGAAGATAAATTTATATTTTACAATATTTGATTTTGCGTTCTTTGTATTCCTTCCCCTTTCTGGATTGGTCCAAGTTGCCTACCGATGCAAACACCTTGGGGTTAAGTGCCTTGCTCATGGGTACACTGACATGTAGCAGGAGGCAGCTGCAACTGAACCTGTGAACAGAAAGACAGCTACTCTACCCACCGCGCCTCAGTGTTGAAACAATAACACAGCATTAGTGCTATTTGGAGTTTTTTACCAACTAAAGAAACTGGAACAAATATATAAGAAAGTACCTAAATAATTTAAACAAAAACAGTTCATTTCTCGGTTATATGTCATGTGTTAAACTAACCCTGTTTTATCGCTGAAGTTAAGAAGACTTTTAAAGCTGGACTGGTGTTTGTGTCACTATTAGATGAGTTGGATTAGTGAGTTTCTCTTAAAGTGGTCAGACGGTAGACAAGGGACAAATGTGGTTTAAAGAACAACTTCAAAAGACTGAGGATTATTGATCAAACCTACTTTAGAACAATAAATCCTGTTTCTCAGAGGATAAGACGAAGAAGTGATGGAAGAATCAAGACATTTGCTCTTTCTCACTTTTATCCGGCTTACTGTGATGAACTTAAACTTAACTCATCCAAGTTTTACTTTGCCAGTTAAAGCAGTGGCTTAACTCAAACTGTGCAACACTTATGTTATTGCATATTAATACCTAAGGCAATGAAATTTATTAAAATGACTCTAATAACCTTATAAATGTAAAGTTCTCAGACTGTGACAGAAGGAACCAGAATTTTAGCCAACACGGGTAAAACACAGACAGGACATGCAATGTTGGCATTTTACCCTAGCACTTTTGTTTTTGACTGGGGGACGCTATAGTATACCTAGTGACAACTGTCCCACCGAGCAATACCGATCCAAACAATAACCTGAAGTTGTTTCACATTTTTGCACTAAAGAAGTTTCAGTTTTGGAAAGATGAATAGCGATGAGGTAATGAATCTAATTGTGGCAAAACAATGTCATATGGTGATGTTGAAAACTAGAAACAGAGGAAGTGATGTATCCCGTAAAGCAGTCAGCACATTTGTAGTTGTTTTGTGTGGGAGGGTTCCTGCCACCCTCCTCAAAGTTGCTTAGTGCCGATTAAAGCGATGCTGAACCCCTCGGGCCATGAAAATATTTGTATGAATGTTAAACTGTTACTTACAGTAGTGCTGCTTTAAAAAAGGGCATTTCTGCATGGTTGGAATAAGGTTGGTTGTGTTTTAGCTTCATTGTCTTTTGAAGAGATGCTTTTAGATAGACACAATTATCCCTTTGCTGGTAATAGCCACCTGGTTTCATTTACTGTCCACATTATGAATGGAGCTCTCTCTGTGAATCAGAGGTCAATAACAGTTTTTAACTTTACCAGCATTATTCTAATTCATCCAGTCCTTTTGCTGTGCTTTAGTTTTATTTTATTAACCTCATTGGGTTCCACAAAGTCTTTTTGGAAGGTATTTTGGGGTCTTCTTCTGTTTGATGAACCACTGGTCTCAAACAGACTGAAATATTAAGTTTGTGTCTCCTTCCTGAGAAAAACAGGGCCAAAAGCTGGAGGCTTCTTCCCTATGAAAGTCTTACCTACAAGTTATCAGCCTTGAGGTACACCATAATGTACAGGCTTGTAAAAAGTCTTCATACATTAAAGAGATCATTAATTTAATAAAGATAGGGTTACAAAGACTCTACTTAAAAAAGTTACCTTTAAGTCACACAGGCCCGCTACAGATGAGACTTACAGATGGGACTTGAGACAATCTCTCCCAATTCAATATTTTGTATTTATTACACAATTGTTTTCATTCCAATTAAGAAAAATATACTAATTTAAAACCATTCACATTCAACAGTTATGGCTCAACTCAGAGACGGCAGTGTAAATCAGGGTAGTGACCAAAAAGAAAAAAACACAGCAAACAATAAGAATAAAAGAATCATGCAGCAAACCAGAAAGAGTACCACCACCCACCAACACCACGAGCTGGCTGTTCCTGTCAAAATAAAGGAAACATTCAAATTACGTACATTTGATTTGTTAAAGTGGATGTTGTGCAAAACTCGACTTCTTTGTTAGCTTTATATCATGTTCTACTGTAATTGCTTCATTAAACAGGAACCCAAAGTGTTGCTTGTGACAATAAAACGTTTTCTTAACGAGGCAGTTGTCAATTTCAGGGCGTCACATAAAGCAATGAAGGTAACATATGTACTTAATTATGCAATAAAATTACACTGAGTGCCTGGAAGATAAATATATTCCCAATGACAAAGGATCAAAATGACTCACACTTGTGGTTCTAGTCAGTATGAGTGGTTTTAGTTTTAAATATTGAAAGGAATGAACACTGTATCTCTTGTTTCTTCTTTAGTATAAAAATCAGTCTTTCCTGTCATCTCTTTATGTAAAAGATTAAAATGTTGGGAGGGGGATATTTATTTTGGGGAGCAACCATTCTTGCCACTCATAAAACTGAGGAAGATCTTTAATGTACGAGCTAAACAAATAAAGCTTTGTATGACATATCTACTTCAGAGTTTTTGTCCTGATTTGTCCCAGAGTCGATTATAATTAAAAAGAAAAAAGTACACTTTTGCTGTGCCGTAATGATAAAGCAAACCTTCTCCCTTGCAATTTTATTTCTGCCACATTAAAATGATGAAGGCAGTAGCGATGATTTAAATCCTCCACTAGTTATGTTTTTTTCGCTCTCTCTCTCTACGTATTTTTTAACTAGATGTAGATACGGAGCGGAACAGGAATAATAAAACAAAACTTAAGCATCACGGTATCACATGAATTTTTATAACTTCTCACACACACACACAAAGAGAAAAGGATGAATGTGTTATGCTGAAGAATACTGGATATATTGTTTCACTGCGTTTTCTCTCTTGGCACCGGCTCCTCGGGGCAGAGCTGCAGTAACTCATTGGATCTGGTCCAGATCAGCTGATTCATTTGGTCGGGTCAAACTATACAGTTAATAAATAAACACTACAAATGAAATCAAATTACATTTAGAGTCCAGCTGACCTTGACTTGCTTCGCTGATGCCTTATTTGTGTTTCTTTGAGACGGTAAAACCAAGTTTAGCATTCACACTGGGTCTGATTCTCAGCCTTCTGCTTCTCTGCTAGACGCTTAAAGAATAAATGGTGTCTGGCGTTCAGAGTTATTCACAGTTTATGGCAGTAAAAGACATGTTAATTGTCCTCATACTTCCATTAGCATCCAAACTAAAATTAGCTGCTTCATCATGCTTGGAAACCATTAAGGCCTAATCACATTCATTTATAAAGGACGTTACCGTTCCTTCAGAGCTAAAACAATTGGTCTTGGAATGCTGAACAATCATTAAACTGTTTACTTAGAGAACCTGAGCTGCATTTTAACCAACAGAACTCTATAATTCACTGCGCTTGATTGATAAAAACGAACTTCCCTCACGTTGCATTTGAAGCTTGCTTGAAAGATTTTAGTTAACTCTTTTTCTAGAAATATCCACAGTCCCAATTAAAACCTGCTTTATTTATTAACCTAATATCAGGATGTAAAAAATCTTTTCTACATTTTTCTTACCAGAATATAAAAATTTAAATCCAAAGAGAAAGTTGAATGAAAAGCATACTAAGTACACCCTTATTATTTTTCATCAGTGCAAAAACACAAAATCTTGCCAAGTATTTTTTTGTCCTAGTTTTTCCTGACAAAAAATCTAGAACACTTGAAACAAGACAAAATCAACTTACAAGTCATTTTTGAACAGTACTGACAGGTAACATCATGGACAGGCTGCCCAGTAGAGTACCCAGAAAGAACCCACACTTACACATGGAAAACATACAAACTTATTCTCTTCTCTTCTCCCACCACCACAAAACATCATTTAGAGATTATCAAGGTTCCTTTCTTTCTTCCCCCTTTGGGAACTAAAACTTTCTCTCTACTGAAGATGAATCTTATTGAAAGTGTCTTCAGTGACAACTTTAAAGGTTTCTGTGGACTCAGAAATAAGCTCTCTGGGAAGTGCTCTTAGTTAAGTTATTATTACAGGCGGTATACACCAGCTGATAAAAATCAGGTTTTGTGAAGAAAAAAAAAACTGTATTAAGTTGGGTGATAAGATTCTTCTGTGAACTCTGGCATTATGAACAAGCATTGAGTTAAGGGCACGTCTTTTTAGACTTATTTATCTGTATCTCGATGCACGACGCTCAAGGTGTGAAATCTACATTCAGTCATTCACCCGTTCACACTCCCATTCACATGCTGGTGATGGTAAACTACTGCATGGTACTTGTCACATTATCAAGTTAGATGTTTGCAAGTTTGAGGTAGACAGCATAGACAGAATAGAAATCTGCATTTAGAAGCAGGAGCATTCCATACGTTGGCATGTGATTAGATGCAACTTTCTACGTAATTTTGGCAAATGTGTATAATACATATGAGGACTGTCCAAACCTTTCTCCTTCTTTCAGCTGATAGAAAACTCAGCTTCCATTTTTACTTGGATCTATGATCAAAAAGTTTTGTTGCAAAGTTAAAATTGGTCTTAAATACTCATATGTGTTCAATATGGTACTATGTTCTTAATTTGAATCAGGACAGTAGTTATGTTGGACTTTTGCGCTACGTTCACCCAGCATGCAGACCTAAATCAGATTTTTTTCTATATGCAGTAATAACCCTGATAGTTCTTAAAGTGTCAGCAGTCTTTTATCCGACTTCTACGTCCTCGAGGTGAGACATGCGTCATACTACTGCAGCAGAAGGTGCAAGACCATATAACATATATACATAGCAAACAGGTTACAATATATATTTTTGCCTGAAAAATGATTGATTCATCATATCCAGTTTTCCACCCTGCTTGCATATATTAGTCAATCCAGTAATCATTTTTTCCAGAGTTTCTGTGTGTGATAGATAACTTTAGGCTCCACGTTTACCAACCAAACCTAACTTAACCATGTGTATATTTTTGCAGTTCATGAAACAGAATATTTCTACACTTTGCTGCCTATTACATTGAGTGAGTTTGTTTCTGTGTCAGTAGCAAACGTTTTACCAATCGTTTCATTTTGGGGGGAAATCATACATGTTTTGTGTTCAGCTTTGTAATTTGAGGGTTTACGACAAACGTATCAGTCATGTTGATTTAATAGGACAAAATACATTGCTTGACAACAAGGTTGGAAGGTTTTTCCATCAAAAACATCGTTATACTAATTTAACATAACTTGCCTAAATTGTTTCTATTTAAATATGTGATATCTGAAACATTAAAATTGCAGAAATCTTACTATTTAACATAACATTATATTAGAAGTAACAATGCCTCGGGATAGCAAACCACAAAACGAGGAAGGAAAAGACCCTCCATGCAGCTCAGTCCAATAAGAATGCTGGAGCATCACCCAGACTCACACCTGAGGTCTCTAGACTTGGTTTGAACCCAATTTGTTGTGTTGCTGAGCAGCAGGTGGTCTCCATTAAGAGGCTACGTCTGAGTGCCGAGGAGCGCACCAATCAATAGCAGATGTCTTCACTTATACTCCCAGCTTCCTCAAAAACAGCTCTCATAAAATGCAACGTTGATAGACAGCAGCCGAGCGACCTCCTGTCAGACTGTTTGTTCTTTAGGCTCACCTGCCTCTCCTTTTGTGTGTGTGTGCGGGAATCCATCACAATTGTTTTACATTTGGCTCGGCTGTCAGTCCCACGGCTTCCAACTGTTTTTTGTTTTGTTTTTTTAACAGTGGAATGAGATGATACGAGTCAACCAGGGATGTATAATCCAGAATGATATCATTAAAAAAGGTATATAGCACCAATTAACAACCAAAGGAAAATCATTTCATTCAACTCAGTCCTCCATTACACTTGATCCTAGTTATTGCAAAAGTGCATCATATTTATTTTATATATATTTTAAAAAGTTTCCAATCTAAGGAAAGTCATTGACTTGCAGCATTCGCTCTTCCAGGATCAGCAGCGGTGGTAGACAACAGCTGTTATGTTGACTTTCTAGCAATCTCTCACATTGAGCATGCATGTTGCAACAGTAGGGAGGAAAAACTCCCTTTTAACAGGAAAGCAAGCAACTTGGACAGGACAGGATGTCAGAGTCCGAGTCGCTTTTGTGTTCAGCCCTCCTAAGCGAGTGATTCGGAAAAGCATCTTTTGCTGCGGTGAGAACTGCAGGTTTTTTATTGTAAACCTGTTGCAGCTCCATAAAGCGAGACTTTGATTGATGAAGTGTTCACAAATGTTATCAACTATCTAACTTAATTATTAAGAACATTTAATCAACCCTTCGTACAACTAATCCACAACCAGGTCCATCCACCTGAGCTTCTCCAGAGTTCCATCAGGCCTCTTGGTTTCTACCCTGATAAGTCGCTCCGGAGTAAGTGGCACCAGCCATCAAATGCATAATAAAGAAGGAAGAGACATATATAAGTCGCACTGAAGTATAAGTCGCACTTTTGGGGGAAAGTTATTTGATCAAATCCAACACCAAGAACAGACATATCATCTTGAAAGGCAAGTTCAAATAAAAATAGAAAACACCCGTGTGGGAACTCGTTCCTCTAGCTGTGGCCACCTAGCTTTCAGCCCGCGTTTGGCTTTTTTGTTTTCTTCATTTCAGAGTAACCTCCGCTTTACGCCAGTCCCTTACAAGTTTCTCGCTAACTCCAAACTTTCCTTCTGCTGCTCGTTTACCATTTTTGGCTGCATATTTTACTACTTGCAGCTTGTAATCTGCAGGATATGATTTTCTTTTTGGTGCCAGTTTTGTTAAGCCCTTCTCAGTTGTTTTTCTAAATTGAAATTATCAACACAGGCCTAAAGGGCCCTCTTGTGGTTTAGTGTGAAAATAACATGTGATATGATCTACGTTAATAATGTGTTAATAATTTCACACATAAGTCACTCCAGAGTATAAGTCGCACGCCCGGCCAAACTATGAAAAAAACTGTGACATATAGTCTGGAAAATACGGTAGTTCTCTCTCTTTCTGGCCTTTCGCTTTAGGTGGATGGCTCTAACTTGGTAGGTTTGTAGCTGTGTCCCACTCTTCAATAGTTTTCTGGAAAATGTTCAGGATTCAGAATATTAAAAAAAAAGAAAACTCACCCCTATGGTCTCTGTTTTTCAGCAATAGGAGCCCCTCAAGCTGCTCAGCAAGTTACTGTTCCGTAGCATGGACTTCAATATGCTAATCTAGAATTCATCCTTTCCTGAGCTGTCTGTTACACATTTTTGCAATACGCGTTGGAAATACACTTCTGCAGAATATAGCCTCCTGTACCGTTTTCAGCACTCTTTGAGACAAATAGCGGTGTTTACTGTGGATTTAATACCCAGCTTCCTCTGTGCTGAAGTCTTGATGTCCTGCCCTCGTATTTCAAGCTGGGAGAGCACAGTCCCAGCTGAGAACCTCCCCTGTGAGATGCAAGTTAAAACAGAAAAACGTAGCAGCCTTCCTTAGGAAATAATAATAGATAAAAAATTGCTAACGGAGCAAAGGAACTGTGATTGATTTCACCTTTGTCGTCCTGATACATATTATCAACATATTCTCAGTGTCTCTGTCCTTTAAGAATAGTCTCTGTGGTATATTTAGCTTTTTCCTTAAGCAGAGTGGAGTTTCACAGTGCTCTGTCTCTGAGTCTGAATTGTATGCTGAAGGTCAGTGCTCTTCACACCCTATAGAACACGACCTGTGTCTTAAAACATGAAGAATCACTCCATTTAGTCTCTAAGACTGTCCGTTCAGCCACTTTAGGAGAAATCAATGTTCTCCAGTCCCATAGAGAGGAACACTCTGCGGTTTGTGGCATTTTGACCTACAAATGACTACTCCTCTACCCCCAAAGACTTATCTATGTATCTGCACTGTATGGCGAGAGGACTTTTAAAGCCAATAACTTATGTGCCGCAGACAGGAAAGTGACCAGAGTTCATCCAACATCGCTGTTTTCAGTCGACATAACTTGCCAGACATTTACACAAATCCATCAGTGAAACTCCATTGAACTGATCTACAAAAAAAAAGTGACATCTTTAGAGAAACACCTTGCTTTTGATCGCATAAACTATGTGAAAATTTTTTGTATGTCACGGGTTGGTGAAACTCACCTTTACCTGCCAAATACATACATAGGTAAAAGTTATTGTTAAAAGGAACATTTTAATAAACTATGGAGCCATGAGAATATTTCCCTTTATAAACCTGAAAATATCGTTTTGTCCTTGGAAAAGGTCATGAAAACAGTTTTTGTTATTCAAGCAATCTGTTAACATGATTCTGCAGTAGTTGGACTTGTTGGTGTCCATTCGGCACCTTAGATGTTTTATTTGTAGACTTATCCGCTTTTATAATAGCCATTATAGAACTACAGTTTCTGTTTTACAGATTTGAAGTTTCTTAGATGAGTCAGTGTAAAAGCACGTCACATTCTTGTACTTTCATCAAATTGACGAGCTTGCATTGGCTCCCAATTAGTTTATCAGCTTCATTTATATGTAAATCAGACATGTTCCCTTACCTTAATTACTGGTCTAGTCACACCATACCTCTAAATCCAACCAGTAGAACCCAGTAGAACTGTAAAAAACTGAGGACAAGGAAAAGGTCCTAACTTTTTACAAAGCCTTTGTTGGTAAAGCTCCTGATGTTGGTCCTGTAGATGCTTTAAATACAAGTATACAAATACACAGAGAAAAAGAATGGTCTTAACTATCCTAAATTTTTACAATAAAGCAAAAGAAATCCCCTAAGCGCAAGTGGATGAGTGTATGTTACCATAAAATAAAGTGATCTTTTGCTTCTTCTGTTCTAATCAACTTTTTTTTTCTGTCAACAGAAATTTACTTTACAGCCTTCCAGGAAAAACTCCTCAGTTTTCCATCCTGAAGTTCTCCCAGGATGCCGTCCAGCACTGCGGCGTGACGGGCAAGGCGACGAAGCACTCCTCTGTAAACAGGGAAGCCCTCTGCCACAGCGCCAAGAACCAGTCTCTGTCTCTGATCCTCAGGGCTCTGCGCTCAGCGGAGAGGCTGGTTGGCTTCGGGCTGGACTTGTTTGAAAATTACCCGAGTGGCACGAAATAATTCTGATGCAGCGGCGTGAAGAGCTCTACCAACCAAGATAATCATTCTGTGGTTCAGGGGGAAAAAAATCTGCAAATTACAGTGACTTTTTTTATTCGAAACTTGCAAAAACGTTTTTTTTTTGTATGAATATATATAAAATATAAAATCTTGCACATTTGCTATTTGATATGCAAACGATACGGAAATGTGGGTCTGCTTAAATTGCACAAAGTAGTCTAAACTAAAAAGGAAAAGGTTATTTTCTAAATTCTATGTTGCTTTACCTGATCTTATTTTTAACACTTGCTCTGCTTGAAGAGAACATTTCTTTCCTTTTCATTCAACCAACTCTATCACAGTTAAAAGAAACCAAAGGTAGCACTTCAAAAATCAATGTGAGGTTAAAAAGAAAAGAAAAAGATTTAAATGTTTAATAGAAAAGAGCGTTTGGGTTTATCCTTTAAAGGTGTAGCCTTGGTAAATGAACGGCCTCCATTTAATGCTTGATCTCTTTGATCACTCTAAGTGCTTTAGACTACACTCACTGATACAATCATGCGGAGCTACCGTCCTCTACCAGCTCTATAATCCAGGAATAGGCTTTGTTCCTGAGAGAAACGTTGCATTATGAAATCCCAAGTCTCTCCAGCCGCATAATAGTCGGCATTTTAAGCGAAATACAATCCAGGTGGAAAATAAACCTTTTTGCCTGATAGCTGTAAAAAATCTACCAATCTGTTTAATCAGAGAGCAACAGCCATTGTAGTGTCAACTATGGACACTGTGACACAATTAATGTTCATAGTTCATCTGCGCTAGATTGAGATTTTTTGTACAATGACATAAAAAGCTGTAAAAATAAAATTTGCCACTGTTTAAATCCAACCAACACATAATATATATATATATATATATATATATATATATATATATATATATATATATATATATATATATAAAAATAAGGAGGTTTTCTATTCATTGATGCCATGTTTTCAGCAGGAAGTTACAATTCCTGTTTTTAGTCATTAGTAGTGTGAAGCAACATTGTTTACATGAGGAGCAATATTGTAACCTCCCTAGCTTAGCAGGAGAAAATGACTTAAAAGACACATGGTTCCTCCAACTCCACACTCTGGGTGTTATTATTTTTGCCAGATGCACATGATCTGACTAGGCTGTGAATTATCATGTAATTGTGTAACGTGAGGGTATCAAAGTCTGCGGTGAGTAAAACAAAATCATTTTTTGGCTCTTTTTTTTTACTATTCTCATAAACTCCATAGAGCAGTGGTCTGTTTATTTAAATGTGTTACTGTGTACCTACATTAAATCCTGTTTGATGGACCAAACTTGCATCAGCTAGTGTGATAAATATTAGCACGGCGGCCATCAGGAAAAGATGCTTGAACCACCTCGGCCAACTTTTCTCAATGTGGAGTAGAACCGTCTCAATTTCTAGCCTCTGTTATGTCTGAGCATCATGTTATCATATTACAAACAAACATCCCACTTTAATGGAAGTTTGATTAGGAACGGTCAAATCCACGGTATGGATCAAGCAGAGAAAACCTCTAAACAGAGTAATCCAGAGCAATAATATGAAGTAGAAGGAAATTGGGGACACTTTGTCTTTGGGAAAGATTCGTGCTCAGGAGGAAAATCATGAATGATCATGATGGGCAGATTCTTTATTGAAATCAAATACAAGAGAATAAGCAGCAGAACTCACAGGTTGGTTTGTTAGTGACAGTAAATGCGTTTCCATATTTACAGGCTGAATGTAAAAGAAAAGTCAGGAGGAACAGTTTGGTATCCATAAGAAAGTCAGTAATCAGTCAAGCTAAACTTAACCAGGCAACCTATGTGTCTGATTTAATGAGTTTACAGACTCTGGTTGATACTAATATTTGTTCCCTTCTAAACTTCACAGGCTGTTTCCCAGATTACAGTCAAGGAAGATCATTGTTTCAGGAATCGTAAATGTTTGTAGGTCAGTTGTTATTAATGGGTACACAACTTTTATTTTGCAATGTTCCGAATATTCTGAAAAATGACTTTTCAAACGATGAACTGGAGTTAAAGCTTTGTTATGGTTAGCCATGATCTCTGCTGTGGTTGTTGTGTAAACCGTTTAGTAAAATGGAATTACGCCAAGAACATATGTATATAAATTAAGTTTAATGTATTTAAAGTAGTTTTAGGGCATGATGATGGTTTTCTTAGCACTAATTTGTTGTGTTCACATACAGTAAACTCCAGTAAAGCGACTTGAAGATACACAAAACAAACGGATTGTTTTGATACTGTTGGTTTCTATAGTCAGGATTTTTTTTTGCATACTTTTTTAAAGAAACTTTGATATGGATCGTTTTATAACTAAAACCAATCATTTGTATCTAACTACCAAGCTTTTAAATGCAAAGATTAACAGTACTAAACAAAAAAAAATGTCAGGGATACAAAAAATTATAAAAACAAAAATGCTTGTGTGCCTTTAATGAGCAGCTTCCTTTGATTTGTTTGTTAAACTGTATACCAAAAAGGTTTTGACTTGCTACTGAACGGGGTTTGTTTGACCTTTGACCTTGTTTTCTGATGTTTGGTATCTAAATGCAGTTTTCAGATGAATCTGTGCTTTGACATAGAGCTGGGTGCATTTACTGTTCACCAGATCCTAGTGGTTGTGTAATCCTTATGCTCTTGCTTGTACAATTGCACGATAAAACAAGTTTGTGTTTCTCTAATAACTGAAAAGTGTAACTTTTAACATTAGGTAACATTGTCTTGTTACTTAATTCTTGCAACACTGATAAATAAACAGGGAAAAGGAGAGCTTTGAGGCTGCGTATTACAATCCATACCAGCAAATGTCACCATACTCTAGAAAGATGACCTTTTAAAACGGTGAGTCAGAACTGGTTTGCTGTCATTTTGAAACCATTAGACTGAACTAGATGTTGTCTTTGCTGAAGAAACTGAAGTTATTGTTTGTTTCTCTGGTGCAAACAGAACTTTTTACTCCTGAATCCATTTGTAAACCTGGAACTATTGTTATCAGCAAGGCTGTTGTTGGGCAAACTAGATGTCTCAGGTCGAAAGTCCACATACTATTTTGTGCTCTTATAGGCTTTGGATGTGTAGGTTTTGTTGGCGTTCTTGCATTAACGACGGATTTTAAAG
>JAVLVB010000111.1:161562-202698 GCA_032876305.1 Orestias chungarensis | reverse complement strand
GGGGGGGGGGGGGGGGGGTGTCAGGTACACTGCAGAGTCAGGTCTGCTCAGGTAGAGGATGTCAATGCCGCACTTTCGTCACAAAACAATCAAAATAAAACATAAAATCATTCCAATATTTACTTAGTTTGCTTTACTAAGTTATATTCAGTCTTAAAAAGTCAAGCAATTTTTTTTTATGCAGTAAGAAATACTTCGAATCACCTGATTAATAACAAAAACAAATTTTCATCAACCTTACTCTATAAATGTTTAAACTCAAATGAAAATGCTGAGATCTGTGTTTGATAAAGCACTAAGTGCTCCATTCTGTCCTCTCTGCGAGTTAAATTTGTCCCTGGTCTTTAATGAAATAATTGTTTTCCTGAACTTAGGAGCTAATACAATAAATGCAATAAAAGAAAGAAATTGTGTCTCCTGCTCAAAGTTACAATGGTTGAAGCTCCTCAGGCTGATTGGTTCAGGATCCACACCGTGCTTTTTTTTTTTAGACCTTTAGCACGGTCTGCTGATTAGAACATAGGCATAGATATCCCCAACGTGGGGTGAAATGAAAGGATTACCCACAATTCTTCTTCCCTATCCTGACAAGTTATACACTATCTTCAAACTCACAGGTCATAGGTAATATTATTATATTTTATTATAGTACCAGTAATAGATGAAAGGCAATATAATATAATAGGTAAAAATAGGTAACAAAAAAATAAAAATAAATAAATATATATATATATATATATATATATATATATATATATATATATATATATATAATTTTTAAATCTACATAAAACTCAGTGGAGCAGAAGTGATTGACTTGCCTAAATTCTGAGGTGCATTGTGGCAAAACATCCTCTCTCCAGAGGCATTGTTCTGAAACTTCGGTTTCTTTCCTAATCTTACTCGTGGCCTTGAGGTAAATTAGTTTTGAGCTAGTGATGGGTCCGGCATCACCGATGCCCCGGCGCATGTATCAAGCCCATAGACCAAAACCTGTGTCGGTGCGTGTATTGATTTCAGCAAGTCACGTGATCGATAACTGTGCTTATAAGGAAGGGAATCTGTCAACAGGATAAATTTGCAAAAAAAAATCTTGATCTTTTTCGGTACAGCGTCAACTATGGATCCTCAAGGCGAACAAAAGATTTCCTCAGTGTGGGACCGTTTTGATCTTAGATCGGAAAATAAGGAAATTATTTTCATTTCGTTCTTTCATCCGGTTCTTTTCAGCTTCTACTTGATCTATATGAATCCAAATTCAGCTGAAATTGACTCCTAGTCGAAAAAGCATAACAGACTTAATTTCAAAACGTTGGAAAAACTTATTTTTTTAATAAAAATTTGTGAAGAAAACCTCAGTCCACAATCATCCTCATTTCAAACACATTCACTTAAATTTTTACTTTATGGTTAATGTTCACATTATTTATTGACTGTATCTAAGAATATCAGATATTTTCAATTTAACTTAAGGTATGAAATAATACAATATATAATGTACAATAACATACAATGACTTAATTGTGATTGTTTACACTGGTTCATCAAATCAGTCTGTCTACGTTGCCTGTAGGGATTTTTAACGTCCAGCAGGTGTCAGTATTCAGTGACACGGTATCAATACAGTTTTGCTGTGTCGAAACGCTTGATGACGCCTCATCTACCATCAGTACTTTGAGCCATTTGGATTGTGCATTGTAATTATTATCCAGTTGATTTTCAGACTTGTTCTATAACCAGATTTATCAAAAGTATTTTAAGTAAATATAACCGTCATCTCAAGACGCATATGAGTTCTCAATATTAGTTTAGTGCCATGAAAGATTTATTACTAAGTATAAAAGTTTATTTTGTGCAACATGTATTTTTTACTTTAGTTTAGGCCTGTTATCCGTGTCAATTTGACGAAAGGAGCTTTTAAAATTTATAAATATGCTAATATCTAAGTCCAAAGTAAAAGTAGTACAGAGCCCAAACACTGAACAGATATTTGGTTAGAGAGGCCTTGAGGACGCTTTCATATGATAAAAGAGTTTCCATGTTCTGGATTCAGAGTAGCTCTTTGTCGATCGATGGTAATGTTGTACAGTAAATCTACACATGTTTTACCCATTCATAAATTCAGACAACACTGGCTAAAAATGTCATAAAACTCCCTGATGTTCCAGCAGTAGTGTTTTACATGAGATTTGTTCATGTGGCATAAATACCAGAATTTAATGAAGCAGCCGCACAAGATTCCCCTTAAACCTCAGCTACAGATTAGATGAATGCAAGGCTTTAAACTTACCATCAAAGGTAAAATCACCGAAATACAAGAGAAAAGATGCAAAAAGCCTCTCTGAAAAATTAAATACGTATTGGATAGCTGTGATGCTACTTAGGAAGGTTGTAAAGATTTGTGTTAAAACAAATAATGCTGGTTTTTACTTGAAATTAATAACACTATTGTTCATTAACCTTTCAAATTCCTTCTCAGGTTTTGCTTTAAATAATAATTATATGTCCTTTGTAATGTCGCAGAAATTCAAAGTGACATGTTTCCCCGGGTTAATATTGAAAATCTGTCCCATTAAAAATTAAATCTATACATTTTGCAAAGAAAATCTGAATAGAAATAGTCACTGCCTTAGCTACTGTTAACCTGAGGGATGGTGAAACCGCTGTGTTCAGCGTGTGAGTGTTGTAACTGCTTGTTTATTTAAATGTCTGCAAGCTAAGCCAGCCTTCAGATAGTTGAGAGTGACAGCAACGGTTTTGGATCATCATTACTGATGTGTGTCCAGGTTTCTAAAACAGTAAAAGAATTCAGTTTCTATCTTTGACCACTGATTTAGTTTTAGACATTTGTATCAACCTTTTGTAATCTACCTGATCCTTCATCGTTAATGGCCATCTTACATTTTTATTTCCTTTACATTCATTAAAAAAACTTTAATCTTTCACCTTTTTAAAGCCCTGTTAAAAGTTAAAGATATGTAGTATAGTGACATAATTAATGTACTAATGTTGTTCAGCGAAGAACATAAATACGTTCTTCTTCCCTTCGTTTTAATACACGGCATTGCCCTGCTAACTTTTATCAGACTGAAGCAAATTTAAAATAGCATTGGGAACGATTAGTAATTGTTGGTAATTTACCTGAGCCTTGAGAACACAGACAATGGTAAAAGTTCTGATGACAGATATCATCACTGATTAGGCGTCTCTCAGGACAACATAACAGTAGGAATGAATAAATTCTGAAGAAGGACCAGGCTGATTTAGAAAATGATGTCTCTGGATAATCAGACCTCTTAGAGTCCAAGTAATGAATATAAATGCAGCTGAATAGTAGACGCAGCATCAATAGTTAAACAACACAGATGATTCACATAGGACTGCGTAGAATAATGCAGAGAAATGGTCACTGAAGAATGAATGTGTGCATAGAACAGTACAGAATAAGTTTTTACATGCACTTAGACAAGTAAAAAAGTAGCTAGTAGTTAGACATTTACCAAAAGTATTACAACATTTGATGCTAACCCCCACTTAGGTAAGGGGGCTAAAGATGCAAAAAGCATCCTTATGATTGACAGAAAACATCAGGAAATTAAAAGAATAAATATAACTGCGATCTGTCTAGTTTGCATTTTCCTGCCTAATATGAATGAAATGTGAATCAAACAAGACGAGAAAATGGACATTTTCATTCTGAATGTTGCAATTTTTCACGGCTTTTTTGTGAAGAATGTCTGAAAAGATGAACCCTATTTTTCACAGTTAGCTCATTGTCACAAACACAAGAAAAGAAAGATGAAAAGTTTAAAGTTTAAATTGGCCGTTTGATTTATCACCTTTTATGTCGAACTGGAGAAATCACCTCTGTGGCCGAAAACGACAGGATGTTCAGACTCCAGAGGCAAACTGGATGTAGTGGATGCAAAGGATGTATAAAAGGAATAGAACATTTAGAAATTCAGTCTTTAGAATTTTTATTTAACAGGTTTCTCCTCATCAAATCAAGAACAACAGTCACATCACGATTAAGGGTGGTCATTTTTAGATAAAGAACTTCAATTATGATCAACAAGTCTTCACTGTAATTTTAAATCGATTATTGCACATGCACTAACTCGACCTCACCAACCAGGCCTCCTCTGCATCTCCAGCAATTGAAAGCCTGTATCAGTGGTGCCCAATACGTCGATCCTCTCGTGTTAGACCGGTCTATCGTGACAGTCGATCGCATGGTATTAAAGCAAACATATGCGCATTTAAGCACGCAAATACACGCTAACTCTATGTTAGCTCTGCGTTGGCCACCTTAGCAAACTATGCTGTCGCGTAGCGAGTCTCTCAGCCTCTCTTATCAGAGGCGGACCTGGAGGAGCTAGAGGCCGGGGTAGCAACCAACGCCCTTGGAATCTACAGACATATCCCTTACGATTGGTCATCCTTTAAGTAGCTTGCAAGCTCGAAAAGGACGGGCACCCCTCTTATAAGGACTGTAGAATTATTTAGCAGAGTCTTCTAGAATCTTTCACTGATCATATGAGTACAAAAGTGTTAAAATGAAATATAACAACACAGAAAAGAAAAAGTTCAGCATAACTTTTTCTTCAGAGAGTGTCATTGTGGGTTATTGAAGGTGCATATAGTACATATGCCAATATCTTTGAGGTTTTATCTATAGCCAGAGGTGTGCAGCTTTAACTGGGCATCCAATAAAACAAAGTTAAGCCATTAACACTACAGTCTGTTCACTAAGGGTTGGCAGATAGCCGAAAAACTGCCTCCCAATAACACGGCACACAATGATGTTGGAAAAATACAATTATTTGTAATTGTAGCTTCCGGGAGCAGAATTCATTATATCAATAGACAAGGGACATTTTACATCTTTGGGTTTCTGTCTCCTTTTTTGTTCGAGGCTTGGGCGTGTATAAGTGTTTCATGATTAAATATACTTGCATAAAAACAGATAATATGTTTTTTATACTTTTATTTTAAACAGAAAATTAAAATTTGTTATGCTGAATATGAATATTACTTTAGTTTCTTTTTTTTTTTTTGTCAAATGACTTCAAACAATGAAAATGCGGCCAAGTCAGCTAAAGGGGGTTAATAGTTATTGGTTGTTGGTAAAGATATTTTCATAAGATATGAATGGAAAGCTTGAGAGAGGAAGTTGACCGTTACTAAGGCTAACATTGATATGATCAATAATGAAATTTTACTTCCGTCACGAGTGACGAGAGCGAACACAATAGGTTCTGGTAACTGATTAAATTAACTGACCTACACCATTGGAGAATACTTCGACAAAATGTCTTATTTTTTTATACATTTTTGAATTTTTTTATTCAAAGTAGCTTATTGTACAAAATGATATTGGTATTTCCCATTCTGCTCTTTATAGAGTCTGTCAAGCTGAATATTGGAAAGATAATTAGCCAAGACACTGATCTTAGCAGATATACTTTTAAAAAAATCCTAAGTTAGTAAAGCAACACTAAATAACTTTCAGTTTTGGTCGATTTTGACGGCCAGTGTGGACGGAAGCGGTAATGTTTTACCTGAAGTAAGACTGCATTTCCCATGACCACCACGACATAGCGTCGTAAAATCCTGATCTCCTGGTTGCCTGTAGTTGGATTGAAGTACATTTCTGTTTCCACTGGCTCTGTGAAGGATGAATAGTGATGTAGTGATGAATCTAATTGTGGTGAAACAATGTCATATTATGATGTTGAAAATAACAAACAGGGAAGGTGACATATGCCGTAAAGCAGTCCACACATTTGTAGTTTTGTGCAGCAGGGTTGCTGCCACCCTCCTCAATGTTTCTTAGTGCCAGTTTAGGTAGTACTTACTTCCTCGGGGCAAGCCAGAGCTGTCATTCAACGAGCAGGAGTCAGGAGTAAGGGATAAATGTAGGAAAAGGCCAAGCATGGATGTATTCCACTTTTAGTTCCAGAGGATTCACCCTAGTACGTTCTCTACCATTTTGGGTTGAGGACAGTAATCTTCAGTAACCCACATGGATGTACCAGTGTTGGTGCGGGTTAGTGACACCAGTTTTACACCAACACACAGGCAGAAGTTCAGTCAGCAGCTTATTTACACAACTATCTATGGTCAGTAACTGGTGCGATGATCTCTGTATTTATTTTTTTGTTCGTCTTGATTTCCTCAGTTTCGTCTGTCCTTTTAATTCAACTAATTCAATTCAGATTATTGATTTTTCGTCCATTTACAACACATGTTGTCTTAAGACAAAAAATCTCCAATCTTCAATAACGCAGCAGATTGGATCAAGTCATTGACTGGCAGCATTATCTCCTCCTCGATCAGAACACTGAGATGATAGCTTGCGTTGTTGTTGTACCTCACAGTAGTCTTTCATACTGAGCGAGCGTGTTGTGACAGTGGAGAAGTAAACTCTAAAGAAATATCACATTGCCTGTTTCAGTTAAAAATCCTGTGCTGTCTCACCCTTATTGTCACATGACAAAACAAATCCCACAAGACGAATTTGGTCCCCTCCTCATACACATACAAAAGAAATGACTACAAGCGGAAAATTAAAATTGGCTTTAAAACTGAAGTATAACGATACAGATACTGATGTCAATGTATCACGCATTCCTAGTAATTTGTCTTGTCTTTCCAGACTTCTTGACCATTGCAACAATACTAGGAACTGGAATTTTAGGTAAGATTATAAATGGATTTTTATTCACTATTTTGTCAAAAGTCCTTTTTATTTGCTTATTTTCATGGTTACAACTATATTTGTGTTGGCTAGCAGCCATGCATGAACATACCATGGAAAGTGTTACAACATGCCCCCTGCAACCAATCTTTCCTGCTTCACCTAAGAACCCTGGGGTCAGTAACTCTTCTGATTGATGTGATTGGTCAAATTCAAATCAAATCTGGTGACAGCCAGCACAAGACTTGAACTAAGGAGACAAGAAAGGTCTAACTTTAAAGGTTAGATTTCTTGGTTGTATAGGGTTTGCATTTTGTATGACTTATTCTTTCTGAATTATCACTTCACATGAAAGATAATTAAAGCTCTGTCCATCTCCAGGCATTTAAAATTTAAATGTGTTTTATGAAGTGTGGCCAGCACTAGAGAGATTTTTGTAGAGGTGGAAATTACATGGGACATTACATTTAACTGCTTTGTTTTGAGCAGATTTTTCATGTAGTTCCACAAAGGTCCAGCCCTTCCAAGTTAATACTTGCTCAGCCACTTAAATCTCATATGGAAATTAGCACTGTCAATTAAACTTTATAGGAAGATGGAACCAGCGTGGAGAGACATTTCTGAGAAACAAAGAGACAAAAAGGCGGACAGACCGAGTCTAGTACATGCTTTCACTTTTACCTGGGTGAGAATCAAATTCACAATAAGCTCAACATTACTTTCATTTTCAGGTCTTCCAGTCACGATAGCTCATGCAGGCCTGGTGCCATTCCTGGTCTCCTTTATTGTTGGCTTCTTTGTGCAGGTAAACGATGTGTTCAAAAGACGTAATGCAATTGTTTATCTACCTTATAATATTATCATATATATATATATGAACAAATAGCAAAACTTCAAGGTCAGAGTTTGGATACATAAAGAATGTGTGATCAACTGAATGCGAGATAACTGACATGTAAGATGAGTTCAGTACCTAAGTTATGTATCTGTCAACCCTGGCAGATTGTGAAGTTTAGAGAAGTACTTCTAGAGGGTCTTCTACATGATGTGAATTGAGTATCAAGCACAATCACTACTGCGACAGTCACAGAATTCAACAGTCTGATTAACAGTATAGCGACATTAAACCTTGATATACTTGTTAGACTAGTTATACATTGGCAATATCCACCACAGAAGGCCGACATCAAGGCAATATGAAACATTGAATGCCATTTGAAAACTGAAATCTGCATGAGATACACAAAGTAGAAGGAAGCCAGGGAAATAAACTAAAGTATACCCCTAGTGGAAGGATCATATGACATGAGTAAACCCATCAAAGCCAAAGAATAACTTAAAACTTGTTCGAGAGAAAGAAGCATCTCTTAAAAACTACGAGCAGACAACATTGATCTCACTACACAGTCAACAGGCAAGTAAGGGTACAAGTAAGTTGCAAGAGATCGATTGAAAAGGTAGAACAACATTCATCGGAATCCCCAGTTATGCCTTACCAGCATTTACGTTTACTGGTGGGGTAATAAGTTGACCGTAGGAGAGTATTCAGAGAAGCCATGTTGACAAGATCTTGTGTTACTTTTTTATTTTAACTCACAAAATGGTTAACCTACATCATAGTCTTTGATAAGCAGTGTGGAACCAGCGTGTAAGCAAAGTGGTCATCCTACATGATGGAAACATCAGAAAAAAAGAACATGAGAAACTGGAGAGATACCACAGAAGAACTAGAAAGAGTCTGGCAGGCAACGCTTGCGTCTGTTGTTATTGGAGTGTTATTGCACTGACCCCAACCCCAGCCTGGAGTACCTGGACTAACATTTCACAAGCCACAAGCTTCCATGCCTCAGGTAGAAGACAAAAACTTGAGATAAAGAACCACCCACTTTGCGCAGGGGAATGAGGGGTGGATGAGAGAGTTGGGTTGATGGTGCATTAGGGGGTGGCTACTTGTGGTTGGAGGGTCTGGTGGCACTTATGCTTGGCAGGGTTAAAGTTCTTTCAGTGTCTGTCAGCTATTTTCCAAGGGCAGCTCTGGCTTCAATGAATTAGCTCACCATCCCCACTGTGTGAATGTCTGTGTGAAGTGTTTTGGGCTGCTCTGGACTTGATAAAGCACCATACAAATGCATGATATTTTGAAATTTATTTATCTATTTACATGTGTGTTTTTCAAAAGTCTGTCATGTACAAGTTGACTTTTCTTTACTTTGCAGGCCTTGCTCATTTACCTGTTTGTGGAACTTCTTCAAAAGTGCCAAGTTGTTCAGCTTGAATCTCTAAAGGTCAGAAGTATAGCAAACCAGGACCTTTTCCCTTCTTCTACTTTACATTATGTGTACAACATCCTTAGTGACACAGTTTGACTGCAGGAACCTTTTCTAAGAAACATTGTTTTCATTGAGAACATTTATCACCCTGTTGTTCCAAGACATTTACCGGGGTAAAAAATGTACCTAACAAAAGTCTTTGGGTTGAACGTTATCAGTTTATAATCAACTTTCCAATGGAGATTTGTAATGGGAAAGTACTATGCATCTCAAATTGGTTTACTGTTTTGAATTATCACTCAGTAATATGTGCTTTAATTAATCTAGAGGTATAATTTTAAGTAAACATACATTGCAATAGAGCTAATATCTAAGAAAAGATCCAGTAAATATCTAAGTTAAAGTCATACTTGATGGTTTCAAATGGTTTACTATCTGAGTCTGAAAATAACAAGGAAACACAGACCCCTGGATCATGTAGAAATGTTTTAAGAAATGATGCACTGTTGTGGGCTAGGATTGTAGTCAAACCCTCATATTGGAAAAGTATTTTTTTTAAGTATTAAAAGCATTTTTCTGAACTATTGTTTCTTGTTTTTTTCTTTAATGTTGTACTCAGACCAATGTTGCAGAGTGTATTGTGATGGATCAGGTTAGCAGAGAAAATCCAATAGTCACAGATGAAGAAGATGAAGAAGACGGTGAAAATGCAGAAGCAGGTAAGACTAACTTTCGGTTGGACCTAGTCCCATCCTTTTCATGCATTTTCACAGCTCTTACTGCAATATTTAAATTCCATTTTCATCTTCATTAGGTTATGTAAAGTCACATTCAATCAATTAAAATAAATGTTTTTGATGAAGCTATTTGTCCGACTAAAACAAAGGTGTTAAACTTCAATCCTGGATGCCAGACAATCAGAAACTGTTAAATGCATCACTTTGTCAAAACAAATGAATTACATAATTGGCATTTTAGGACTCTGGAGAACCTGTTCAGCTGTGTTGGACGTGGGACAAATCAAGACGTTGCAGGACGCAAAGACTAGAGTTTGAAATTCCTAGATTAAAGGATCCTTTTGAAAATAAAAACCTATAGGCAGATATACAGGGGTTGGACAAAGAAAGGGAAACACCTGTCATCTTAGTGTGGGAGGATTCAGGAGTAAATTGGACCAGCCTGGTGGTCAATCTTCATTAATTGCACCGGTAAGAGCAGAGTGTGAAGGTCCAGTTAGCAGGTAAGAGCTCAGTTTTGCTCCAAATATTGCAATGAACACAACATTATGGGTGACATACCAGAGTTCAAAAGTGGACAAAATGTTGTTGCACGTCTTGCTGTCGCATCTGTGACCAAGACGGCAAGTCTTTGTGATGTATCAAGACTCTAGCTATCCATACCACCAAGAAGGATGAACCACATCCAACAGGATTAACTGTGGACGCAAGAGGAAGCTGTCTGAAAGGGATGTTCTGGTGCTAACCCGGATTATATCCAAAAACCAAAAAACCATGGCTGCCCAACCACGGCAGAATTAAATGTGTACCTCAACTCTCCTGTTTCCAGCAAAACTGTCCGTCTGGAGCTCCAAAGGGTCAATATATGCTGCCGGGCTTCTATAGCCAAACCTTTGGTCACTCATCCAAATGTCAAACGTTGGTTTCAATGGTGCAAGGAGCACAAATCTTGGGCTGTGGACAATGTGAAACATGTATTGTTCTCTGATGCGTCCACCTTTGCTGTTTTCCCCACGTCCGGGAGAGTTACGTTGTGGAGAAGCTCCAAAGAATCGTAACACCCGGACTGTTGCATGGGGGGAGTGAAGCGTGTGGGTGGATCAGTGATGGTTTGGGCTGACATATCATGACATTCCCTTGGCCCAATACTTGTGCTAGATGGACTCGTTACTGCCGTGTATCAGGATGACATTGCACCAACACACACAGCAAGACTGGTGAGAGATTGGTTTGATGAACATGAAAGGGAAGTTGAACATCTCCCATGGCTGCACAGTCACCGGATGTAAATATTATTGAGCCACTTTGGGGAGTTTTGGAGGAGCGAGTCAGGAAACGTTTTCCTCCACCAGCATCACATCGTGACCTGGCCGCTATCCTGAAAGAAGAATGGCTTAAAATCCCTGTTACCACTGAGCAGGACTTGTTTATATCATTCCCAAGACAAATTGATGCTGTAGTGGCCGCAAATGGAGGCCCTAGACCACACTAATAAATTATTGTGGTCTAAAACTAGGTGTTTCAGTTTCATTGTCCACCTCTTGTAATATCATTTGCATTATTGTCATCTTATTATGAAGGAGTTATTAAATAAGATTAAAAAAAATGTATGTGGCAAGTATTTAGGACTAAAGCCTAAAATGTTGTTAAACATTATCCATCAAACCTGACTCAACTAAAACCTTGTTTTTCATCTTTTTAAATAGATATTCATTGTCTGTCTAACAAAGTTCTATTCTTTGGAGAGAAAAACTGCTTGCAGGGCTGAGACATCATTCCACTCCAAAAGTTGATACTTGTGGTCCTGGCACTGCTAATAATTATGCTAGTTCTCCTGAGCAGCTCTTTGATGGACACCATGTCTGTGGATCCACTTAAGTGTTAAAGATATTGTTTCGATGTTTTAAGGTCCTGTCTTCACTCAAGCAGTGACGTAAGTCACAGGCCAATAAAAGAATGCGATCTAATGTCATTCGAATTGCTTTCTTGGCTCAGCTTGTATTAACCTTGAACTTGCTAGTGGAGATTAATTTGGTTGTTTGGTCCAACTGTTGTGTGAGTTTGAGCAAGCTCTTAAAATGTTGCAAAAAAGGGGAAAAATAACAAATTAGACATGCTTGCATCTGCTGGTTTGGAGTGAATCTGTCAGGGTATACAAAGACGAATTTTAATGTTATGGATGGCCTTAATAAACAGGAGCCTAGAATAGGTTTGCTACATCCGAATTTATTCAACAAATGTTTCTCCATCTCCCTTTTTATTTATTAGCTGTCCTTCAACAACAAAGAAAATACAAAATTGATTAAGTTCTTTTGAATTTTTTACATTCCATCAACATTTACTGAGGCGATAGTTTAAAATTCATATTACAAATGAAACATTGAAAGAAACACAGCTAATGTTTGTCTTTCTTTACATTCTGATTGGGTATTAACTGACACCATGACAATAACCTCACTTATGCAACAAAAAGAGAACATCTGTGCTATTCGGGTAGTTGGTAAGAAAGAAAATATGGATTACCTAGAGGAAGACTGTCTTTACATGGTAAGGCCATGAGTGTGTAATTAGAGTTCAATAAAACAGAGGGGACACATTCTCGATATACAACAGATTCTACAAGGCTATACAACCATAAATGGAGTTCAAATCTGATCATTTTCATCAAAAATGACCAATATCAGACTTTTTCACAGCACTGTGAGTGGCCAATTGATTCAATTGCTTTTGAAAGCATCTGCAGTCAGAACATCATGGCATTCTTTCTGCTTGCCTCATAATCCTGCACAAGAAAAAGCTTGAAGTTTTAAATCAATGTAGATGAAAACGATGGCTATAGCAAGCGGTGCAGAGGGGTTACGTTTCTTTTTAAACTTGTTTTTTGTTTTTTTTTACCTTCCAGGTGGTCCAAACTATCAGTAAACTATGACTAAAATTGAATAGGAGCCAGGGGACTCCCGAAAGGCTTCTGGATAGATTGGTTATTGTGGGAACCAACATTATCCTTCAAGAATCAGTTTATTTATATATATATTTATCATCTCAAGGCACTTCACAGAAAATCTAATAAAATCAAAGATACATCATAAACAAATCAATTTGAAAAAGTTTCCAATCTAAGTAACCCCAGCAGATTGCATCGAGTCATTGACTTGCAGCATTCACTCCTCTGGAATCAGCAGACCAAAACAATGGCTTGTGCTTTCGTTGACTTTACAGCAATCCCTCATACTGAGCATGCATGTAGCGACAGTGGAGAGGAAAAACTCCCCTTTAACAGGAAGAAACCTCCAGCAGAACCAGGCTCAGTACAAGCAGCCATATGCCACGACCGACTGGGGGTTTGAAGAGACAAAAAAATAAATTAGAAGCACAGGATACTGAAATAATAGAGTTTATAGCAGCAGTTGTAGAACGTCACTGGAAGCATCTCAGCCCATGTTCTCATCCAAGAAGCTGTCTCAGCTAACAGAACGCCAGACCAGGTTATGTTACTATAGAGAGAAGAACACTAAGAGAAAACAAAAGGTTGAAATAACGGTAACTAAGTAGATCGGACAAAGGAAGAAAGTAGCAGAGAGAGAAGTGGTCAGATTGTCCTCCAGCAGTCTAAGCCTATAGCAGCAGAACTATAGAAAAACTTAAATAACTCTGTAGAGTGAGACATGAAGAAGGTAGAGCAAAGGAGAACGACTGAGTTCCTCCCCAACCGGATTAGGCTGTCATCTCTACCTCTTCCTAACTATAAACTTTATCAAACAGGAAGGTTTATAGCCTAGATTTGAAACTAGACAGGGTGTCTGCCTCACGGACTAAACGTAGACCCTTCACTTTTGGGAAGTTTTACATTTTCTGCATGTGACCCAAGTTGGACCCAACAGATTGAAAAAGTGCCTGTGACCTACAGAATGTTCTGCTATGCTTTGAAAAGAAGACATTGTCTGAAATGTCTGAAAAAGACATTGTCTAAAATGTCATTTTGTTTCTGTTTCACAAGGTGACATTAACCATTTAGACAAAGCGTCCATTGGCCTTAAAGGCTACTTGCGTAGGTGCAGTTGCTGGAAGTGGAAGCAGTCCAGATGGTGGTGGCAGTGAGGTCATTGTGTTTATGCAGTTCTTGTCTTCCAGATGGACGGCCGTACATTAACCTATGTATGTCTCACAGATACTGGTTTGCTACAGTCCAGAGCATCAGCTCTGTCCGACCAAGCTGAGAACTCCCAACCCAACCTTCATGTGCTCGGCTGCCTTTTCCTCTCCAGGCCCATGAGCCACGCTTTCAACTGCATTCTGCTCTTCCAGTTGTAAGTTACCATGGCAATGATCTTTCCATGCAGTGAATTTGAATTGTTTAACTAATAAAAGTGAAATAACACTGTGTGTAGGAAGGTAGAAAGTGTGTGGTTGAGTTTATTGATTTGAGTTTATTGATTTTATAACGCTTTGCACAAATAGATATCTTCAAGTTTTTTACATTTCGTCACATTTCTATGTATTGTAATTTATATTACAGGCCAGCATAAAGTAGTTTATAGTCTTATATGCTTTGCTTTTACTACAAATCTGAAAGTGTGTTGCGCATGTGTGGGCTTTGTCCTACTTTCTTAGTTGTCCTTATTTTTGCTCATTCTTCTTGCAAAACCGCTCCAGCTATGTCAGATTGGATGAACACCATCTGTGAAAATTTTTTGCCTTGCCCCAGATTCTCATTTTGGATTCAGATCTGGACTTTAAGATCAAACACATGAATTTGCTTGTATCCGTATAATTCCTCGGCAGCTCTGTCTGGATTCGTAGGTTTATATCGTTGGTTCACAGCCCAAAGTATTTTTGAACCTTTAATCGGTTTTATCCTATCTGACTAACAGTTGTTTCTTAAACAACTGGTACTTCTCAGGGTTTCCCCCAGAAAACTTGTAAAGCCCGATGGAAGGAATGTTAGACAAGCTTACCAGAGGCCCACCATGTTTCCGCGTTAAAATATGTTAAAAGTTGACAGGAAACGTAACTATATGACAACAGAATTGTGTGTTATTGGAAGATATTATTGGCAATACTTAAAAAAACAACTAGACAGCTAAAAAGTATTTATTTTTAACAAAAGTTAAATCCTACTTATGTTAGCAGCCAGTGTATCTTAAAATGAGCCATGCAATTTTGGGCCCATTTAAAAACAGATTTCATGCTTAATTAATCAATAATAATGATAAATCAAATTTATATTGCGTTTTTCAAAAGGATCTCAAAGACGCTTTACAGACAAAAAATATTTTTAGGGTACTGAATTTATATATTTATTATGGTAGGATTTTTTTGTGTTGCTTATTGTGAAAGCGAAATGGCAAAAATATATGGTTGGGAATTAAATTATAAATTTGCTTTAACAAAAATGAAACTTTGTTTTGTTTGTTTACACTTTTGTCTCACAGACTTTTTTGAGGATAAAACATGCTTAAAGATGTCAACAGACTTAAAAATAAAACATTGGGTTTATATAAATCTGCCCTGAGAGAAAGAAAAAGAACATCCTGTGCAGAATCATTGACACCCTACAGCGCTGACGCTCTGACAGGTAATTAAAACTAGTGGAATGGCGTCATATTTTATAAACATTGAAATAGATTTCCTTGAAATACTGGAGATAATGACAGGATATAATGATGGTTGTTAAAGTTTTGTTTGCTTCACCACATTTAAAACTTTTTCCTTTCTATCTTTTTTTCCATGGCCCAAATGTCGTAATACCAAGACTGAAGCCTTTTCTTAGAACTTCTCTTTTTTATGCTTTTAAAAATCTCTCCCTTTTGTTCTCTGGAAATCATGTTTCACCACCTGTTTTCATCACAAGCTTATCTGTGCACCGTGGCCTCTTCTGGAAATTAAATTATCTTATCATACAGTAGCATTTTCTAAGGCCTGTTTTTGCTCGATCACTTTGTCATCCACTAAAATGTTCCCTGCACCCTTGTTGGAATGAAAAATGCCAAGTCATTTAATCTCCCCTGTTGCAAGCGGGCACATCTACTGTTAACAAAGCTAGGACAGAGTCGTGTAAAAAGCGTCCTTGAGGTTAGGGCTTTATGGGCTAGCCCTCTACTGCACGGAGCTGAAATAGTGAGTTACAAGCCAAACCGAGCCAAACACTGATAAAATATGATTTATCACAACTGCTCCTGATGCTCTGCAATTTTTTAAAGTGATCCCCCTGTTTTCAAACCTGTTGTTTGACCTTGAGTTCAGCATGTCTGCGAGAACAGAGAACGACATTAGAATTCTGAATTATTATGCTCCCATTTAACTTATTGAAGCCAGATAACGTTTTTTTTTTATATATACAAATAGAACAAAAAATAGCAGCGTATATCTATAGTCTTGTATTATTCAATGTTAATGCCTGCAACAATGAGCTGTTTGTGTGCATGAGGGCGTAAGTCCTCGGAGATGGGGGCGCGGGGCTTTTAGCATCACAGGTGGAAGGTCCTGTTATCAGCATGTGAGCGGCTCTGAAACACCTGGCCAATCAATACTTCCTCCATTGTGTTCAAGGGGGCTTAGTGGTCGATCAATGCAGAGGCTCAGCCGTACTAACACACAAACGCCACTCTGAACATGACCTCCATCCTTTACCCTTGTCAGGCCGTGGTCTGTCTGCACCGCTGTACACAGTGGCCAGGACTCATGAGCCGCACGTGTTTATAGTGCCTTAGTGTTTTGCTTTTGAACTAAGAATGCAAACTTACCTGTTTTCATGTCATATTTTTAAACTATTGATGTGGGCCTAAAACGGATTGATAGATTGATGTTTTCTGATATTTCTTGGTGTGGAAAGAAAAAGGAATCTGTTTTTCAAAGCATCAGGATTATGGATGATGCACTCGGGTCACTATAGACTTGTCTGTGGATAATCCCACCTTGTAGATTCTTAACCTTATTTTCTGGTCTCATACTACGGGGAGACCAAAACAAAGTGACCGTCTCACAAGATCCTTAAAAATTTGTGTAAAGTCATGAAGTTTATGTCACCAGACAGCAACAAGGGCAGCAAAGAAGAGTCAGTGGTGTCGAGCAGAGCAACCTCAGATTGTCAAGGATTACATTTTAGTTAAAGAACACCTGAAACTTAGTTGCCCAACTTTTTCCATCCCCAATGTTTATTGCCATTACTCTAAAAGTAAGAATAAAAATGCTTCTTTATATTGATTTGCTTGTTTTGGCTTTTGAATTTACCATTGCAAAAAATACAGAACACCAGAAAAACTGACTGCTCTGATATAGACAATCTCCTTCTAATCTGAATGAGCTTGACATGCTTTGCAAAGAATAATTTAAAGATAAGCTAACATCTATGGTTGAAGCTGACGGGGGGGCAACATAGCTTTTTGCCGACATAAAATAAGGGACCTAAAAATACAGTTGAAGCTTTTGTGTCTTCATTCTTACATTACAGCCACCTGTTTAAAATATAAATCATTATTATGAAGGATCACGTCTCAAGGAGACTACAAAGTGTGCATAGCTCTGGTAATAGCCAAAGCAGGGACTTTGTTCCACTGAACAGGTAGAGGTCAAATGTGAAGATACTCCGAGACACAGTGAATAAGGCACAATGTGAACCTGTAGGCGGAGATAAAGATTGGGAGGCCAGATAATTCCCCTCAGATCCAGCTGTGACATCCGATTAGGCTGGAAATTGGAACAGCTCACTGAAGGACATTTTAAGGCCCAAGTTGACCTGAAAAAAGTAGAAATACAGTTACTCTTATCAGTTCTCAAGTAAAATCTCCTTACAAAAAAAAAATAATAATTTTAAGGTAATTTTAAATTATGCTGACATGGAAAAAAGTACAACTTTGAAACAAACATACAACCCTATACATATTTGATTGAACATGCATTTACACATTGTACATCAATAGATTATCAGTAGATTATTGTTATAATTCTGAATGAATATAATTTGCATGTTGACTGTCTTTCAGACAAGTTTGGTCGGGGGGGGGTTGTCCATTCCACATGTTAAAATATGTTTTTCCATCTTCTAATCTTTCATAATCAAACAAATATGGGCAAGCATAAATGCATGCCTACAGTTTTGATTAAATTTGCACAAACAATCTTTCTTAGAGAAGTGTATTATGTTTAAAAGCGCATTGAGTATTGGTTTTAGCATAGGTTAAGTGAAAGTATTTAAATGTAGCCTTTCAGGCTGCTAAAGAATGACTACAACAGAGAATTTGTTACTGGATTTTCCCTGAATTTTCCAACTTATTTCCTCTGATCTGGCTGCAATGGTTTTGGTCAAAAAGTTTGAACATTGAATACAGTTGGATATTAATCCAATAGAATGACGATCCAAAACAATTCTTAAAGCTGGTTTGCTAAAGAAGACATTAACTTTTGGTCGTCCCAAACACAGCTTTATAGAGATTAGAGAATGCTTGAAAGTGAAGTATGTGTCAGGAATCCACCCTGCTGAAATAAGGGGTAGCTTTTCTACCAACAAAGGTTTTGTTCACTGCCATAATGTGTTCATATGTAAGTTTTTGGGAAGGCTTTTCATTCATATTTTGTTCAGTCAGTTCTAAACAATGGTACTATAGTTTTTGGAAGTTAATCATATGATATTGATCCAGTTTGCTTAACTTTCAGCGGTAACCATATTTGGAAGGACAAGGCCAACTGATGGGTTGAGCAAGATGAAAAAGTTGCCTAATCCTCTCTGGCAAATGGTAGAACCAGTGCGATAGTCTCCAGATTTGGAAAAACAAGTCCTGCTCTTATTGGAGGCAATGTTTGTCCTATATCTCAAGTTTCAGGGACTGAACTCTATCTTCCGTGATATCTTTGGTTATTCTTGCAGTCGGCCCTCACATCAACACGGTTTAACTCTTGTTGGATCAGATTATCTTTGAACAACTAACTTTGAACAACTAATACAGCAGGAGTTTCCTGATACAAGAGATTATATCAGACCAGTCGGTTCCAGCAACTAATCTTGGTCACTATATATATCTAGCAGTTCTTATAGAAACCATGCTGATACTACATAGGGTCAGTAACAGTATTGGGAAATACTAAAGACTGCAATATCTAAATCATATCAGAAGTTAAAAAGTTGTATAACGGCACCCTTCCTTGAATCACCAAGAAATCTCCCGTACTCTCACACTAACAAATAACTAATTTGCCAGTACTTGTTTATGAAACTGATTAGTAAATGATGGTACTATGTTCATTCTGAACCCAAAACACAACTGACGGCGAAGGAAAGATTAAGAAATGTACAAAATAATATGACAATAAAGAATAGAGGCCCTTGGGTCCCTGATATCTCTGAGAAAGTAGGAGTCCACTTTCACAGTCTTTGTCATATCTCAGGCCACAGGACAGGGAAAGGCCAGGGAGAAACACTGAACCATGACGTTTCACATTATGCGATACGAGGGCAGTGGAGCCCACAAGGACCTGATAGACTCTGTACTACGACTTTAATCCAAATCAGAACTGTCAAAAAACTGCAGAGTTATGCACATACAATATCTAGAATAATGTAGCAGGATCCATCTCCAGGCTAAGGTCCAAAATAGTGGGACAAAACTGTTTATTCGTAGCACCAGCAAGGAAAAGGCTCAGGCCATTGTCAAACAGCAGGCAGGGTCATGATCTGGAGGGTAGTCTTTAAGGCTGTTACTGAGCACAACAGACGATGTCGCACTGACATGGACGCTGTGACGTTTGTTGATAGAGGCAGGTCGAGGTAATCAGTGGGGTCTGATCTACGCGAGGGGATTTAAGCGTGGATTGGGGAAAGTGAACGACACAACAGATGAAACGTTACAGACAGACACAGACTAATCAGTTCATGACAGTCTTCTTACTTTCTTTACCTCAAGATTCAATAAAACAGTTGTTTTGTCAAAAGTTTACATTTCTGAAAAATCAGCAATTATTTTAAATGATGCATTTAAAGGCTTTTTTTTCTTCCAAATTGGACGCAGCTGTTCCTAAGTTTTGCTTTTGGCATTTCCCTTTAAAAATTTGAAAGTGAGTTGAATTAAAAGCTTGGATGTTCTTCAGCCCTCCATAACAACTTAGCTGTCTAGTGAAACCAGGGATAGACAGTCTCAGTAACCAACTGTTAAGAGATTACGGAGGCTTTAACGTGGAAGGAGTTGTGCTGCATAAACCTCTGTTGAAACCAACTGTAAAAATGTTCCATTCTGATTTGTGTCACGCCGTTCCTCCCTAAGCTGAACACATTGTTGTGGAAATGGATTCTGCTTTAAAGAGCGCAATGTTCACGGCGCACACAGAGACAAGACCCCTACGTCGATCCCAAAGGCGCTTTCTGTCGTGAAAAACTCAAAGTAGAGCAGCTGTGGAGGATAAAGGCAGTACTTTACAAGGAAGTGATTTTAAAATCTCTTATCTCTTCATATCTTCAGACTCCTTCATGATGCAAGCTTAATGTTTTATTCAACAAAGAAGCTCTTTTCAAAAAGCGTAATTAATCATTTTTTCTTTTTCATTTTCTAAGTCTCATTCTGTTTCGCTCTGCTTTCATTTACAGTATTTCGATTGGAATTAGTTACGTGTTGGCTGGCAGCGAGGCCTTTGCTGCTCTTCTTGGTATCAGGTGAGTTTGCACTCAAGGAAAATGTGAATGTTGTGTTCTAGCTTTTATAAAAAACAACAGCAAACTGTCTTCAATAAATCAGAATCCTGTTGAACTTCTAATAGATTTTCTTTTTCCAGTTCAGCATTAGGGAATGAGCTTAAGGAGCTCATGTACTTTAAAATTTTATGCTTTTCCTTCTCTGAGTTAAAGCAGTCGTGTGTGGTAAAAATAGTTGGAGCTTGATGCATCTATACTGTAGGTTTTGTTAAATATCCATTACACAGAAATGTACATCTTCCATATTGTTTCCCTAAAATCACTTTTATCTAATTTAAAAACATGCAACTATAATTGAAAGCAGCACTGCTTCATATCAGGAAAATTGGTCATTGTGATAACGCAAAATATTTTGATTATGTAACTATTTGATTTGTGATTAGCTGACTCTCCTTTAACCCTTTATTTTGCAACAACACAATCCCTCAAACACTCCCCATGAGACTTAGTCCAAAATAATCTATATCAGTTGTGGGAAATAAGGGTTGTGAAAATTGATGCAACTGGGTAAACGTATTATTTCTGCATTTCAGTTTATTCCTGTTAAAATTAGTCCTTAAACCTGTAACAACCTCAGATTATACAATTAATAAATGTAATTACGTTAAGTTATGTATTCAATTTGAATATTGTTTTCTTTATTGCTTCTTTCATCAACATATTGACTTTTATCAATGTTTTTTTAATTATTATTCTTAATTTTAAAAACATTCTGTTCTCCATTTCTTGTTGATTCTGACAAATCTGAACACTAACTTTCACTGTAATGAAACTAGAAGGCCCTGAAGTAGGGGTTCGGGTTTATTACATCGTTTAATGTTATCATGATAAATTTGTTCTCATGGTAAGATTAGTCAATTATTGTCACAATGATAAATTAAGATGAAACGTTGGCTGAACTGCTTTTTTTTCCTTCTTCTTTACACCATTTGTTCCACAACTGAGTTTTAAATTTGTTTCTATGATAGTAATAACACTTCTTTATATAAAGAGGCCTGTTTAAATAACTTAAGGTTCAAAATAAAATACTTAATCCTTGAACATTTCCGTAGTTTGTTTATGTTATTAGAGCATTCCTATTATGTTATCTAATGCTACAAATGCTAGATATTAATTATCATAACATTTAAAGTGAAACTTCTGGAACTGAAGATTTTTTTTGTAGGTCTAAGCTGTAAATCCTGAAGTTTTAACTTCATCTCAATAGAACTTGCAGTAACGGTGTTATTTGAATGCAGAGTTACATTCACTTAGCTCCACTCAAAATATAAGAGCCTGTTTGTGAGGCTATTATAGTTTGAGTGCAAAGTATTTCTTCGGAACAGTCCTTTGGGATTATAATATTGCACATCCTGAAAATTGCAACGGCAATTGGGACTCGATATATTTTACAGATGTTAAGTAGAAGATTGTCAAGGAAAGCTTCTTGGAGAATTTGGAGGACTTAGCAATGGGAAACTGAAAGTTTGCATGCTAATGTCTGATATAAGGCATCAGTGGAAAACCTAGGAATGAGAAAAGCATTAGGCAGAAAAGATCAACTGATACCGTATCTAATCTGTTCCTATCAGCTCTCACAGAGACTATTTTGGCTACAGATGTACGGCTAATGAGTCAAACTTGACTCCCGTGGTGATTTTATTCTATGTCATCGTGACACGAAAATATCCACGCCATTAATAGCTGCCATGAACCTGTTAACTGATTTCTTTTAACCTATTCTCATGAAGTACAGAAAAAAATTTTTAAATGCTAAGTAGAACCTCTCAAAATACTTAAATTTATAGATAAATATATGATATCCTATCCTATCATATTTTGAATCCAGTCACTGCTCTGTGACTTCAGTCTTGCACAGACTTTTTTTTTAAACCACATCCTGTTCAGGGGCAGAAGAAATGTTAGTGAACCACTCACCATGGCTCTAGTAAGGGTGTGTGTGTGTGTGTGTGTGTGTGTGTGTGTGTGTGTGTGTGTGTGTGTGTGTGTGTGTGTGTGTGTGTGTGTGTGTGTGTGTGTGTGTGTGTGTGTGTGTGTGTGTGTGTGTGTGTGTGTGCGTGCGTGCGTGCGTGTGTGTGTGTGTGTGTGTAAGATACTGTGATACTTTGGAATATGTCATAATGAGACTTTCTAGCACCTTCACAGGTTATCCACGGGGGGACGACAGAGCAGCATCCGGCTGGAGCTGCTCCTCACCTGAGCTCCTCTCCAGGTGATCTGCATTTGGGCTGATTGGGTTGAGCTGTTTATAAGGAGCAGGGATCCAGCTTCTCGTCGCCTGAGTGTTTGTTACTCTTGGTAACGTTACCTGTTCTCAGCGCCAGTCTCTAGTGTTTAGTATTTCTTGTGGTTAGATGTTTTGTTTCTTTTGTTACTTTGTTTCACCGGTGCCCCCAGTCATTCCCTTTTGTGCTCATCTCCTCAGGTTTACCTCACTTGTGCTCACATCTGTTCCGTTCAAGATCTCCTGGACTTCATACCACTCTGGTTCCTGCTCTCAGTGCTCAGCTCGACTTCCCGCTCCAGCCATTCACCATCTGCCGCTCGCCCCTCTGGATAACAACCACTTGGACTCAGCTGGAAATTCTCTCCACTCACCCCTCCCTGGCGTCAACTTCAATCAACAACAGTAAGCTCCTTCTCTAATCATATCTTCACTGGTTCAACTACTCACCTTCTCCGTCTCACCTCCAGAAGTCTCCGGTTCCCTACGTCGCTCTGTGTTCTGGATCTCCCCTCCGTTCCCTGCCGTGACCATTGCTTCCTCACTGAAGACACATCCACATTATCTCAATAAACTTTATTATTGTACTCCTGAGAATCCTCTGTTTATGTGGGTCAGATACCTGAAAACTGTGACAGAATAAGGTCAAATACGCAGTGAAACTGTATTAAGAAAAGTTTTGATTCCATTTGAAAGGTAAAATTCATGTCTTCTCATACGACTATGACGGAAAGCAGATTTTATTGTCATGGTAATAACAGACGATTAAAACCTCTGAGTGTCTGCAAAGCTAAGAGTACAAAGTTACAATAAATAAGTAATTATAAATTCTGACAACACTCAGGCCAGGTTGATCCACAAGAGGCTCTCAGGAGGATGATGGCAGATCATTCCTCCATATTTCAGTCCCACGACTCCGTTCCCTTTCTGAGCAACAAACCGCTACTAACCACACCCTTGATCAGATCACTCATTTGCTTCAGAACCTGTCACCCAGTACTGTCGATTAAGTCCCTCCACCCTACGAGGGCGCTGCAGCATGTCGTCCACCGTCTCTGCCACCTCCGCCTCGTCAAATCCGGTGCCGGTTTCCCGCGGAGTTCCACTTCCTGTTCCAGAGAGGTATTCAGGGAAGGTTGGCGATTGCGAAGAGTTTATTCTACAGTGTTCGTTGGTTTTTACTTATTCACCGCAGTCTTTTCCCAGTGATGATGCCAAGATAGCGTTTATGATCGGTCAGATGTCAGGCACAGCGCTGAAATGGGCAGAGTCACTTTTTCATAGATTTCCTGAGTTCGGTTTGTCTATTTATGAGTTTCAGGACGAACTAAGAGAGGTTTTTGGTCAGGAGAATGATCCGGTTTCCTTGGGCCTAAGATTACAAACACTAAAACAGGGTTCTAAGAAGGTTTCAGAGTTTGCTATTGAGTTCAGAACCTTGACTGCTCGCCTTAACTGGGACTTAGGTTCTCTAAAGAACAGTTTCTTCGAGGCATTAAATTAGACTATACAGTACGAATTAGCCCTTTTTGATGAGCCACGCTCTCTTGAGGGGCTTATATCCCTAGCTGCCCGTATAGAGGGTCGTCTGAGGGAAAGAGACCGGTTGAGGGTACACCATCGAGCATCTGTCGGTTTGGTCTCCGCTGTTTGTTCGCCTCCCCTGATTGCCTCCTCTGCATTTAGAATATCCACAACGCCTTCATCAACGTCAATCCCGGAACAGGAGCCCATGCAGGTCGGACGAACAAGGCTCACCCCGGAGGAACGGCAGAGGAGAATGCAGTCTAAGGAGTGCCTGTACTGTGGAACCAGGGGCACTTCATCGCTAAGTGCCCCTCCCTTCCCGAGAGGGTCCGTCTGTGAACGCGAGGCCACAGATGGACCAGATCAACCCATCCAGCAAGCCTCGTCTTCTCCTTCCTGCCACAATCATACACAATTCACAAAAATATCAACTCTCTGCTCTCATTGATTCAGGTTGTGAGCAGTGTCTCATCGCTCAGTCACTCGTTGAACAGCTTCAGATCCCCATCCTTCCTCTCGATAACCCCCTTCGTGTCTCAGCTCTTGACGGTCACTCTCTGCCTCAGGTCACCCATGTTACTCATCCCCTGGAATTCAGCATAACCGGTAACCACACTGAACATCGATCCTTTTTTGTTTTTTCCTCCTCCAAACTCAACGTCACCCTTGGTTTTGACTGGCTCCAGACTCACAATTCCTCCATAAACTGGTCAGACTGCTCCATAACCTCCTGGTCAAATGATTGTCCCTCCTCCTGTCTCCAGGCTGCGGTTCCTCCTAGCCCGCCCCAGAAAGAGGTCTCCATTGATTCCCAGGCCCTCAGCAACATCCCAAGAGATTACCTCGACCTCAAGCAGGTTTTCAGCAAGAGCCAGGCTTGCTCGTTACCACCCCATCGACCATACGACTGTACCATAGATCTTCTGCCCGGAGCCCCTCTACCATCCAGCCGATTGTTTAACATCTCTTTTAAGGAACGCAGATCGATGGAGACCTACATCGAGTCCCTCACCGCTGGCATCATTAGGTCTTCTTCATCTCCCCTGGGTGCGGGATTCTTCTTCGTCTTCAAGAAGGATGGTTCGCTCCGACCTTGCATCGACTACAGGGGGTTAAACAACATAACCATTAAGAACCGATACCCCATGCCACTCATCATTGCCGCCTTCGAGTCTCTTCATCAAGCCGCAATATTCACAAAATTGGATCTCCGCAATGCTTACCACCTCGTCTGCATAGGCCAGGGAGATGAGTGGAAGACAGCCTTCAAGACTCCGAATGGACATTTCGAGTACCTGGTCATGCCGTTCGGCCTCTGCAATGCCCCATCTGTTTTTCAATCACTGATTAATGACGTTCTCCACGACTTTCTGAACATTTTTGTTTTTGTTTACCTCGATGACATTTTGATTTTCTCCCGAAACCTTACAGAACACAAGAAGCATATCCATCAAGTCCTTCAACGCCTCCTCCAGAAACGTCTTTTTGTCAAAGCCAAAAAATGCGAATTCCACAAACCATCCATAGCTTTCCTACGTTACATTTTCGAGGGCGGGCAGATTCGAGCTGATCCCACCAAGGTTCTCGCTGTCACCGATTGGCCCACACCAGACACCAGACGTCAGTTACAACGGTTCCTAGGTTTTGCTAATTTTTATAGACGTTTCATTAGGGATTACAGTCAAACCGCAGCACCACTCACCGCACTAACCTCCACCAAGCAAACCTTTACCTGGACTTCCGAAGCCAACCAAGCATTCCTCAGACTCAAGGCCCTGTTCGCTCAAGCACCTGTCCTTGTCCAACCAGACCCCTCATGTCAATTCATCCTGGGGGTTGAGGCCTCTGATCTGGGAGTTGGAGCTGTCCTCACCCAAAGGTTAGAGGAGGACTGCAAGCTCCATCCATGCGCCTTTTTCTCCCGTCGTCTCTCTCCCGCCGAACTCAATTACGACGTGGGGGGCCGTGAGTTGTTGGCCATTAAGTTGGCCATTGAAGAGTGGCGTCATTGGCTGGAGGGTGCTAACCATCCTGTGCTGGTCTGGACAGATCACCATAACCTCGAGTAAATCAAGTCCACCAAACGACAGTCTCGATGGTCTTTGTTTTTCTCCCGTTTTAACCTCTCAATCTCTTACAGACCCGGATCCGAGAACATCAAACCTGACGCCCTCTCCAGACAATTTTCCCCTGACCAACCCGCCTCAGAACCTGACTCTATCATTCCTTCCGACTGTGTGGTTGGTTCGGTAACCTGGGAGATCGATAGCATCGTCCAGAACGCCCTCCGCCACGAACCCGATCCACGAACTCCACCACAAGGAACCTTGTATGTCCCCTCCTCAGTCCGTTCACGTGTTCTCCAGTGGTTTCACAACTCTCGCCATCGACTTTTGTTACGGGCTTACCACCATCACAAGGTATGACCACCATCTTCACCATTATCGATAGATTCTCCAAAGCCTGCCACCTTGTTTCCCTCCGTAGACTACCCTCTGCTTTCCAGACAGCCCGTCTCCTGGTTAAGCACGTGTTCCGCCTCCACGGCATCAGAGTAAACATCCTGTCTGACCGTGGTCCCCAGTTTGTTTCCCAGGTTTGGAAACACTTCTGTGCAGCACTGGGGGCCAAGTCCAGTCTGACCTCCGGCTACTATCCTCAGACTAACGGTCAGACAGGACGGCTAAACCAGGAGGTCGAGGCTGCTCTCCGTTGTCTCACAACCACCAACCAGGCCGACTGGAACCAACATCTCCCGTGGATCGAATATGCTCACAACTCCCATGTCTCTGCTGCTACTGGTTACTCCCCCTTCGAGATCTCCCTGGGTTATCGACCACCACTGTTCCCCGCTGATGAGAGGGATATCTCGGTCACCTCCGTCCACCACCACCTTCGCCGAGCCCGCAAGATCTGGAGAGAGACCGTTTCTGCTCTCCAGCGAACCGCAGACACCAACAAAAGGTATGCTGACCGGAAGCGCATTCCTGCTCCCACTTATGTTCCCGGTCAGCAAGTCTGGTTATCGGCCCGAGATATCCCCCTCAAGTCAGTGTCCAGAAAGCTCTCCCCGCGTTTCATCGCCCCTTACCCCATTGAGTCCGTCATCAGTCCTTCCACAGTCCGTCTTCGTCTCCCAGCCAGCGTCAGAGTTCATCCCACCTTCCATGTGTCCCAAATAAAGCCCGTCCAGACCAGTACATTGTGCCCTCCAGCTGACACCCCTCCACCCGCCAGTATCATTGATGGGCACCCGGCCTACGACGTCCGGAGGATCGTGGCTTCCCGTCAACGGGGTGGGGGTTTCCAATATCTTGTCGACTGGGAGGGTTACGGTCCCGAGGAGCGTACCTGGGTGCCCCGCTCGTTCATCCTCGATCCTAGTCTCATTATAGATTTCGAGGCCTCCTCTGCGACATCTGGACCGCCGGGTGGCGGTTCTTTTGTTATTTGTTTCACCCTGGCCCCCAGTAATTCCCTTTTGTGCTCATCTCTTCAGCTTTACCTCACTTGTGCTCACATCTGCTCCGTTCAAGATCTCCTGGACTTCATACCACTCTGGTTCCTGCTCTCAGCGCTCAGCTCGATCTGCCCGCTCCAGCCATTCACCATCTGCCGCACGCACCTCTGGATAACAACCACTTGGACTCAGCTGGAAAGTCTCTCCACTCACCCTCCCTGGCGTCAACGTCAATCAACAACAGTAAGCTCCTTCTCTAATCATCTCTGCACTGGTTCAACTACTCACCTTCTCCGTCTCACCTCTAGAAGTCTCCGGTTCCCTATGTCTCTATGTGTTCTGGATCTCCCCTCCGTTCCCTGCCGTGACCATTGCTTCCTCACTCAAGACACATCCACATTATCTCAATAAACTTTATTATTGTACTCCTGAGAGTCGTCTGTTTATGTGGGTCAGATACCTTAAAACTATGACAGAATAAGGTCAAATACGCAGTTAAACTGTATTAAGAAAAGCTTTGATTCCATTTGAAAGGTAAAATTCATGTCTTCTCATACGACTATGACGGTAAGCAGATTTTATTGTCATGGTGATAACAGGGATTAAAACCTCTGACTGTCTGCAAAGCTACGAGTACAAAATTACAATAAATAAGTAATTATAAATTCTGACATTAACAACATTCTTTTCTATCTTCGGAGAGTCATTTAATAATTAAAACTAGAAATAAAGAAAGAAATAAGATGTTGTGTAGAGTATTAATTATATTTAAATGTATTGATTTCATTTTAAAAACTAAAATAAATTTTTCCTGACTGAAAAACGTGTTTAATGTTCCTGGCCTGAAGCACATCATGAATTAAATTAAACTGTCAACCTGGCCCATCAAACTCAGTGGGCGGTTCCTGGGGAGACGTCTGATTGGCTGATTTATTTATGGTGATTTGACACTTTTCACTCTGCGCACTTGTGCGGACACATTTCCCTGTCAGGTTTAGGACTTTCATATCACTGTGCGCTTCATCACTTTCTAAGACACAAGCATTAATCAGAAGCTGTTTCATGTTCAAATGAAGGATTTTTTTACATTGGACAAAAAACAGAATGAACCTATTAAAACTGTTTGTTTGCTTGTTCTAACCCGGCCTCAAAGCTGACTAAATCTCTACCAGCGTGATCCAAGTTCCTGTCTGTATTTTTAGTTGCTTGTATTTCAAAACCCCAAAATGAAAAACATTTGAAAAGACGACAGCCATAGATATGAAATCCAAGAAGGAAGGAATATTCTGAGTAGTTGAATGAAGTAGCTTTTTAAAATCCTTAAATTACCCTTCAGCAGACTTTACAAAGATGGTAGAAACATTATCCCATTTAGGGGTTTATTTTACTATTTATAATGGTGACAAAAACAAATGTCATCATAGCGCCGCACTAATGGATTTTCATTAGTCGGAGTGTCTTTGAATGGCTTGTTTCTCTAAATGTTTGTTTCTGTGAGTTGTTGCTGTCTGAACAGGAACCTCGCTAGTTCAAAAAAGTGTTTGAAGACAACCATAACAGACACCTTTGATGCTAAAATGAGAGGTTAAATTTGGGCACAGCAAATGGCCGTGTCGTACACCACACATAGACCCTGCCGCCTCAGATTTTGTTGACAGAACGAACTCCTTTCATGTCAACGTCTACAGACATACACGGACACATCGAATCCCTCTGAATGTAACCGTGTTTGTCATCGGAGCAGACAACAAAACATCTCATGGATGAAAAATATTAGGAAATATTAAACTCGATTATTAAGAGTTGTCTTTTGTAAGCATCACACATGGACTTACAGATGCGTCTATATTTGCTCTGCGACATAAATTTAACCCCAAATGTTGTGAATTGCTTGACTGGATTACCACTAAATATAATCAATATTTATAGAAATTAGATTTGTCATCTTGATTATATAAAAAAGATCAATGTACATTTTGTACTCTCTTTTCCGGCACCCTGCACTCATCTGGTTTAAACACTTACTAGCTGTTTAACACTGTGTTTGAATCTGAGGCCGAATGGCCCAAATCTTGGTGATTTTAGTTCTATAATTCTACTAAAACTTTGCTTTGCCGACTGATAGGTTACTTTCTGAGTCCCTGGGTTCTGGTTGCTTTGTGCTGTAGGTCAAGGTTGGGCTAGTTGGAAATATGTTAAACACAGAATATCCATGGAACCCTTTTATTTCTATATCAGGTCTACCAATCCTACTACCCATTTAACCAAGAACAATATTGTTAAAGCAACACTAAAGAAGTTTCAGTTAGGGCCAGTTAAAGCAATACGGACCCCCTCAGGCCATGAGAGAGGTGTCATTTAATGAGCTGTAGGTTGACGTATAATCACAAAAGTTATGAAGGCTGAGTGTTGCTTGAATGTCTAGCTTTTTATACTATATTTCAAACCAATTTTGCCAAAACCAAACAAATATTTAGAGTCTCAGATTTAGACAATTTCATAAGTTCTATAACATTTTCAACAGTCAGCCATCCTGATGATGATGCTTTTTAAACAAGAATCAAGATTCTGTGTCTCCTCAAGGCACGTTACTAGAAAAATCATTTCATTCCAATCATAAATACATCATAAACAAAACAGTTGAAAAAGTGTCAAATCTGAGGAAACCCAGCAGATTGCATCGAGTCATTGACTAATATCATTTACTTCTCCAGAATCAACACACAGAAATAATAGCTTGTGTTGTCGTTGACTTTAGAGCAATCCTTCATAGTTCAGATGCATTTTACCTGTCTGTGTATTTTCAGCAGAATGTTCCCAGTGGTTTTCACAGCAGATAGAAAAGATCACCACCCATTGATAGAGTTCAACAGGGGTTCCAATTTTGGTGTAAGAGGAAGCTGATGTTTTTAGATTGTTCAAATGCTTGAAGTATGGGACATAGAGACATAGAGGAGTAAAGCAACTAACTTTGAATTCGGACACCTTTTCTCTCAAAACCATTCTAAACGTTATCAGTAATCTGAGCTGCTGATGTTTGTGTTGTACCACCCTAAGCTAAAAAAGGCTACCTTCACACAGCAGATCTTGGTGCTGAATAAATCTTTTCGTTTTTTTTGTCACACTGACGATGAAACGTGACTGCCTTCGGACTTCTTTGTGAATGGTTTAGGACCCCAAAGATTTACCATGTCTTGCTTCTTCTTTTGCACGTCTCACATCAATGATGACATCCATTCATCCATCCATCCATTTTATGTACACCCTTGTCCCTATTGGGGTGGGGTGGTTCTGCTGGTGCATATCTCCAGCTTACAACGGACCAGAGGCAGGGATTCACCCTGGACAGGTTGCTAGTCCATCGCAGGATCAATGATGACATCAAGTTGGAAAACTGAGGGCACTTTAAAATCAGATATATATCCAAATATTGCAGGGGGAGCTCAAGCATTTGATTGTATTTTATTTTTGCTGTGTAGAAAAAAAAAAAAATTGTTTAGGTTGCTCCCTCTGTTTCCTGGCTTTGCTTTTTCTTCTTTCTAAAGAAAATCCCTGCAAGTAGAGCTAACGTAGTGTTAGGCAGCAACACATTAGTCACAGTAGTTCGAATATTGTTTACAGTGATTAAACTGAAAGAATCCTGTGCAGATGTAGAGTAAAAGCTGGAATGCTGTAGTGTTTAAACTCACAGTTGGATTATTTGGGTCTCCTCTGGTGATTGCTGTCTCTCCCCTCAATTCACACCTCCTCTTTCCCTCCCAGGCCTATAATTACTTTTATCAGTTAACAGGGCTAATTTATTTTGTCATGCCCCAGTAAATCCTTTACCCAAATAATATTATTCACACTCTGCGGGACAGTCGGACTGCTTCATTGGCACGCTTGGGTGCTTCATTATCAGCACGTTCAGTGCCAAGGGAGATGCAGCGATTTGTTGTGGGAGTAGGAAAGCAGGGTTAGTGGAGTGAAAAAAATCTTGGGAGGCCTCTTTTGGATAAACCTGCTTCCAGGATGCAACAGTCGATAAGAGCTCTGCAGGTTTGTGTGCAGAATCGTCTCCGCAGGGGTGTTGGGTGTCCTGGACATAAACCCCACTCAGCTGCCAAGGATTTAAAGCATTACTGAGTCATTTCACCTCAGCGTTCACTTCACTGTGACTTAACCTTAGTTTAGGTGAGTTTCGGAATTTCAAAAGTCAGGATTTTCCCTTGAGGCTGAAATATAAGAGGATTAGAAAACTATCTTTAACCAGCAAATATCAGTTAAATCTCATGTGTTTAATTAAGAAGAAACCAAGCTCAGCCTAACTCTACAGATGGTGAACTTGGTAATTTAGCTCCTCTTGATACCATTGGCTGCATAACTCTTTTACTTTTTTCTCTACTTCAGATTTAATGTTATATAAGAAACAGCTTGTTGATCTTTTTAGCATGCTTCTAAACTTACAGCCTAAAAAATTCACGACTATTTTGTGTTTCCTGTCTGGCTGTGTAGGACTTGTTGCATTGAATTGAGTTACAGGATTTGTTACATGTGTGCCAAAGAGAAGCTTGGCACAATTTTTTTTCACAAGTGGAGCATTAAGGCTGTTGCCAAAATGGGTTGGAAAGTTAGATGAGATTAAAGTACTGGAGAGAAAAAGAACAGAAGAAAACTCAGAAAAGTCCGCTTAACAGAAGAAAAATGCAGAAATTAACAAAAAACAGAAACAACTCTGAAAACCTAAAAACCATAACGATATTCAACAGCAAGTGTTAGGTGTTGTCTCCTCAAGACCTGAATCAGACAGCAACACACCCAATGTCCTTCACACAAAAAAGCATAAATGGCCTATTATTAACGACTCTGGCAATGTGAAACGATGCAAATTATTGATAAATATAAAATACCTGCATTTTTACATACTTTTAAAATCCAAACAGTACTCAGATTTTTGTTGCTTGTAAACATCATAAAGAATGAATTAATGATTCAGAGCTATTGTCGTAATGTTTATCACACAGAATCATAGTTAGTGTGAATGCGGTCTGTTGGACAAAATCTAATGTACATAAACAAAGAACGGAGCTAAAATCAATAAAAACAAGAACACAAAAAACAATAAAGAATATAGGCGTTGTTGTTTGAACTCATGCAACAAGTATTTATTGTAAAAGCAAAATACCATCGACCCCTTACAAGACTATTCTATTTCTTTATATTAAGATCCAATGCATGAAAAGAAAATCAGGTTGGAGCTTCAAGAATTGGACAGAGTTGGAGTGTAAGCATTGGGCCCAGTTGGTCCCCATCAGCACCAGTCACAGCTGAGAGCCATGATTTAAAATAAATGATACTCCAACATACTTTCATCAGGTTTCTTTTTATTTTCTAGTTGTGTCAGGTTCTTTCTTGGTTTCTGGATTTGTTTATTGGGGTTTTTAGACTTAAAGTATTGAGTAAAAAAAACTGAACTGCTATAAAAACAGCATAAATGTACTAACCTAACTGAATGCCATTAAATCACAAACTCCGTCCATCTTTCCATCCAGTCTGCAGGGCAGCAGCTTAAGCTAGGAGCCTTCCTCTCCCCAGTCACTTTGGCCATCTCCCCTTAAGGAATAATCATTGATGTTGTTTAAAAAAAGCAGCTGTTATACAAGAAGTCTGTGTGATATTTTAGAAAGATGCTGTTGTTTGTTAAATCACAAGCATATTAGTTTAAATTTGTCTCACTCAATGAAAGCAGTGTTTTAAAGCTAAAAGTCTCCGTATGTCTCCGTGTCTCCACAGGCACATTTATGTGATCCCAGCCTTCACCTGGATTCTATCCCTCGCCATCCTACTCGCCCACACACTCATTCAGCCAATCACTTCGTTGCTCACCCTCCTGAAGGGAATTCTTCTCATCGTTACGGTAATCGCCATTCTTTTAATTCTGCATTATGTTGCTGCACACATCGTTTAAACATTTAGGAGATTTAAAAATAATGTGTCGAGTTCAAAGCCTGTGGCCACATCTGGCTAACAAAACAATTATATCAGATGAGCAAGAGGATTTTATATTTCCTGTAGATGTCATATCCCACTATGCTCTACAACAGATACTAAAAACTATGAGGCTGCAAAAGGAGAGTTGCATCAGGAAACTAAAGACAAACTAATGTATTCAACAGTTTCCTCAATGAGTCCAGCATTTAGTATCAGAACGTGCTCTTCCATTAGAGTGGAGTCCAAGTGCAAAGATCAATCCAGTCGAGATTATGTGGGAGACACCAATAACTAGTGTTTTTTAAGATATATGCAGGGTCCTAAGCATAAAAACACGTCTTTTTTAACAAATTTAGGGAATATTTGTTGTAATATTTACTTTACAGCTTCAAACTCATAAGTTTTCTGGATGAACAAAAAAAAACAACGAGATTTTTCCATTGTCTAATTAAAAGCCAGAAGTCACAGTTAAAGGTATAGGAGAGGATCTTTTCAGTAGAAAAATTTCAATGGAAAATCGCATAGAAAATGACAGCCAATCAAAAACAACCGGTGGTGAAAAATAACTGGCTGTCAATGCGGAAATAAAATTTACGCAATGACGTATATCACTAATGTTCCCACCCACCCGACCCGTACAACGGGCGCTCATGTTTGAATTCGCGCATGCGCAGATTGTTGTTTAGGAAGTAAGACGGGACGGAAAAGATGCATCATTCACCATTGAAGAGAGGTTCTCCACGTACGGCAGCGGAGATGGAAGCTAGCAAGAGAAAAACCGTGTCCAAAGTCGCTGAGAAAAAAAGAAAGACGGCTGCAGAGATGAACAAAACACGAGTTTGTCTCGGAGATTCCTGCTTTGTGCGGTGGCGGGCATTGAAAGCCGAAAAGGGATTCAAAACCGATCAACTGGTCGCTGAGTTTCCGCTAGACATGTAATGTGCTAATAGCTGCTCATTTAGAAGGATTTGTGTTGATTTGATACAAGTGTTGTAATTCCTACGCAGGGTCCGTCAGAAAACGCTAGCTGTGCAGCCTTTATGTGGAATTACTGTGTGTACAATGGCGTGATTATTTATCACTGATAATCATTAATTACTGTCAAATGTTCTTGTACAAGCGTTTTCCTAAACAAATAATCTTTTGGTAGCAAATTTATTGCTGTAAAAGCATCAATTCTGCAATAAGACCAATGCAGCGCCAGAGGCATGTACTGAGGACGTGCGCGCTCCCGACATCAGGGGGCGTTACTGGAGATGAAGCCCATGCGCAGTGTTGCGAAAATGAGAATGAGCTGAAGATCCTCTCCTATACCTTCAAGGTGGAAGAGGTACTAACCTAAGATGACCTAGTTTGCCGATTTAATTTCCTCAGCCATTCTGTTTCTACATCAAAAGTAAGGTACTGTTCTGTGTCGTGACCAGTATGGATTAAGTCTTCTGCTAAATTTGAACCTGCTAAGAATAATCTCTCTCATCTCCTTTCTTACTCATTAGTGATCTGATCTCAGTGACAGCCTTTCACTAATTTTGAATGCTTGTTGTTACCATGTCCGTATTTCTGAGTTTAAACATTTTTGCAATGTGCAAACTTTACTCATGCTGTGTTTTAGTATTCTTCCAAAGAAAAGAGCCTAATACAAACAACAGTATATATAAATGAATGTTCTCAAACTCTTACCAGGCTGTTGATGTTATGCAACATGACTCTCGTGGGAAATTAGAGAAAACATCTCTTCACAAACGAGTGTCCCATACTGAAGCATGTAGCCCGCACTTTGTGCAAAGCAAAAAGCCACTTAGGCTAATTTGATTATATATGCAAGAGAGGTACTAATTTAAATACTTTATATTCACTGGTGGCAACAAGTGAAGGGTAGAGGACAAAAGTCAAGGCCAAATGCAAAACAAAGAATTTGCTTTCTTTAATTGTGGGATCAGAATATGGCTAATTTGAATTTATATTCCTCTTTTAATAATTACATGTCATACTCATACAAGATTAAGTAAGACAATCGGTAATATACTATTTCAATAGTATAAACTAAGGGTTTAATAAATGATGGCTTTAGTTTATTAATACTCCATTAGAACCACACATCAACACCAGGTCAGGGACCATTTATGTTTTTCAAAACATCCGTTATTGTAAAAGAAATGTAGTTCAGTCAGGATCACTACAGGAATGAGGCAGCTTGACCTTGGATGCTTCATGTGGACGTCCGCCTGTTCAGTATTCATAGACTCACCTATTCTCAGGTCCGTGTCTATCCATGTGTACCTTAAAAGAACGTATTTGAAATATTCAAGACATAATGCAGCTGTGGAAGCTGATTTAGCTTGGTTCAATATCACTCGACTTTTATTGGTTCACGTTTGAAAACCAGCCAATCCAGGGGCTCCATTTATTTGAGATGACGAAGCCCATGGATTTTACTTTATTCAGTTTCTACTGATAAATGTTTAGAAACAAACCAAGAAGCTATTAATTTTTTTGTTGATAGTTTAAGATTTAGAAATAAATGGAAACCCTCTTATTGAGAAAAAGATGAATCTAATGTAGAGCGGCAGGAATGATATCAGACAGTGACTCCAAATTCTGATGAAATCTATTATGTTCACATTTAAAAGCACATGATTTTATTAAGTTTAGTAAATTATCACACTGGGACTGTGATCCAGTGGTCTGATATTCACTAAATGGTAATAAGATGTCTGAGGGGAAAATTAATTGGGTGAAACATAAATACAGAAAGAAATCCTGAAAATAAATAAATAAATACTTTGTATGAACGGCAGACATGAATCTAGCCATTGCTGCATTTGTAGGCATGCTAACTTTTCCATTAACAGGGATGACAACCTTCCTATGGTAGAAGAACCTAAGCTTGACACAACATTAGATTGTTTAGTGAGTAAAAGTTGAAGAGGCAAAGCAATTGGACAGAAAGCATCTGGCACAACAAGACCAGCATGCTCCAGAAGGCCTAAAAACAGGTTACTGGTTAACATGAGAACAACATGAGTAAAAACACTTGAGTGAAACATTGTCTTTTAACTTGACTGTCTTTACGTTTCAAAGTTTTCTTTGGTGGCTTTTATTTTTGGGTTGTTTCATCTGTTTCTTGACAAATGCAAAGTTGCACAAGGTCATGCTGGGAAAATGGATAGGAACACTCGTTCTTTCATGCAGAAGCTGTCAGGTGTTGAGTTCCACTGTGTATTTGGTGGTTTAAGCTTTTCCAGGTCAGTGCTCGTCATCATTTTGAAGTGTCAGCAGCTCACTGGAGAGAATTCTTTGGGTTCGGGCCAGAGTCCATTTAACACGATTGCATCCCAGAAGATTACAGTCTGTAAGAGCTGTAGAGCTATTTGCAACATCTGCTGCCGCTGTAGTACAGATGGCATGCAACTTGTTGGCCAACATCACATATCTTGTTTACTTTGGGAGAGTTCTAGTATAAAATGTAATATGTGGTTCTGTTCATCAATTTAAGCACCATTATAACTAAGAGATACACTTTATCGTTTCTGAAAAGAGTCTGTTGTTCAGTTTACCAGTCCACACCACTGAGCACATACCAACATACTACCACCAAATGTAAATTAGGTTCCTTCGGCCCCTTAACATTGTAAATAATTTGAATCAAAACAAATATACTTTAATTACCTCAAGCAATTTTCATCATTCTGCTCCTTTCTTACTTTGATATGTATGATTTTCATTTTTTTAACAGGACATAATTCATTGTGTCATCACTCATTCATAATTAATAGGACATTCAAAAGTACCTACACTGAAAATTGTGAAGTTTGCATTAGGACTGCTTAGGTCTACTGGTATTGGACAGATAAGGCATATTTCATACCTGACAAATGTGAAAATACAGTTAAATATACACAATTGTACACATAAACAAGCCCTGAATCTAAAGAGACTGCTGAAAACTCTGAAACCCAGAATGCACTGCAACTGGCCAAGATAAAACCACCAAAGAGTCTCCATGGGAGCGTTTTGAAGTATCTTCAGATTCTGAAAGTGTAACACATAGAAAGAAAAACGAAGAATTATGTGGCCATATGAATGTTGGCAGGTTTATAGAGAAAAACGCTCAAAGCCTTGTAGGAATTGTCCCTAAACATTTTTAGGTAACTAGCGATTGATTTTCATTAGTGTATTTAAACAGGTCCGAACAGCTGCGTCTTAAAATATAATCTGTCACAAAACTCTTGATATTGACTTAAAAGGCCAGTGGTTCCCTGATCTGGTACTTTTAATTTGAATGACTGACTTTGTTAATAATCTCTTTTGGCACTTAATGATAGCTCTAGCCCAACCAAACAACAAACTACTGTCATACAACAAGTGTCATCCACATACCAGACTTATCACCTATAACTTAGCATTCTTAGCTTGATAGCTGTGCTTGTCTATAAAAGTTTTGTTGTTTTTGTGTTAGAACTTTCCTGAAAATCTCAAGTCGAACTGAAAGTATTATTATTTTTTTATAATAATGAATAACTTCATAAATGCTTGTTACCAATTTTGCGATCATAAATGTTCTTATTTGCTATTTCCTTTCGCTTCACAAAGAATGATTCTGACTGGTGTGTTTTTCTCTCACATAATAACCAATGAAACATGTGTAACTCTGTGGCCCTGATGGGACAATATTTAAAGCCTTGGCATTTTTGCAGATCAATATTTGATTGAAACCAATATCACTAAACAATTCAGTCAAGTATTAAGAGAACAAAAACCGCATCTCAGTCCTCAGAGTAGGTTGTTTTGTGTTTTACGGCAACTGAGCTGAAAAATGTGAAAAGGACAAAATTTATCAAAACATTTTTGGAAACAATAATAACATGAAGTCACTGTTTTATGGATGACCTCATCGTGTCTGTTGTTGAATGTCGTCCTACTTCTCTTTACAATCTTCATCCATCGCTTAGACAAGCCTATTTAACGCCAGCATTACTATAGATTGCTTTAGTCATAATGACTTTATAGTGAACAGAAGAAACCAAAATCTTCTCCATCACCAAGGTGTGATGGAGAAGGTCACTTTGAGGTGTTTGTCCTGGTATACTGTGTTGCTTTTTTCCCTAAACAAGGTTGCCACATTCTTTTAAAGAGAATATGGTTACTCTTGAGTATACTTGTCCTCTTGATGTAGCATCTGTGATGGTGCCCCTAACTTTTTTTCGTTTGTTTCCTCAGATTAGATGCTCTTTGGATAATAGCACCTTGGATTAACCTATAACTGTATGCTACAGATTAAATTGTTGAAACCTCTGCATGTAAAGAGGCATCAGTTAAATGTGTCTGAATTATACTTTTCTGTCAGGAGTTTTGTGACAGTAAAAAGGGCCCACTTAGTATTTTACTCTCAGCTTATTCATTATGGTTTCTTTCATTACAATTTATTTAAGAATGTGTTAAAAACCAGAATTATTACATGATAATACTATGTTGTTTTTTTCTTTAAACTCTGGGTAGGTTCTCCTGATTGCACCTATAATAGTGACATGATTTACGATTCACTGTAGCCAAAAGTTTGTAGAGTTTGTTCCAGCCGTCCATTCAGACATGTCGGGTTATATTCTAATCGCAAACAAAAGTTATATATTAAAGATAGAACTTCTAGAACCATAACATGTTCTTTCATCCAGAATCACGTATAGCTTCATAGGCAGGTTGATTTGTAAGGCTCTACCCATCATAACCGGGAGCACAATTCACTGATAAAGCTTTTCTTTCTCTTTTCATTAAATTAATTGCAGTTTTTAGTTTCAATTGGAGCTGAGGTGTCTACTCAGAAAACTGTGCTAAAGTATTCACATCCTTTGAGATATACTATCAGCTCAAACCCGCTAAATGTATTGGTTTAATCAAAAAATCAAAAAGACTTTATTTATCCCAAAGGGAAATTAAATGTTGTTGGAGTATCTCATTTAACTGAGGAGTTGAAGATGGTGATGGCTGTGGGCAGGAATGATCTTCTGTAGTGGTCCGTTTTACAACTAAGCTGATTAAGCCTCTGACTGAAGAGACTGTTTTCCAATAGCAGTCTTATTAAAGGGATGTTTAGGGTTTTCTATGATTTTATTGATTTTATGTAAAATCCTTTTTATTGGGAATTTACGTAAAAGAACAACACAATAGTACAAAAGAGAAAATGTTTGTTTTTTTTCCTACATGGAAAACACAGTTTGAAGAAAGACATCCTGAACACACTGTGGTTGATGGAATGACAGCTGCTGCAAAATAAACATTATTTCAGGAAGTAAACCTGTTATTGACTGCAAACCTCTTGAGATTGGGCTCCAAGCTACAATAGAATGGCTTAAAACATCTTTGTTAAAATGGCCCAGTTAAAGTTCAAGCCAAATTCCAGTTGAGAACTTGTGTAAAGACAGTAGATTCCCCTGATTCTCTGCATCCATTCTGACTGAGCTTTACGAAATGCTCCAAATAACAACGGGCTCCAAAGCTAGTAAAGAAATACTCCCAAAAACAATCGCAGCTGTAATTGCAGCAGGTAGTTCTAACAAGTGTCGGACATACAGAGAACGCTTCACATTTTTCAGATAGAATGAGCAAGAGGATTTTAAAAGAAAAAAACAAAACAAAAAGCATCACACAGTGCACTGTTCACATTTTTTATCAATAAGCATAAAATAATTCTAATAAGTCCACTTCTTACTGTTGAGGGAAAATGTAAAATATAAAAGATTTGAAAACATTTACAAGGTAGTAAAAGACGAGCACTAAAACCAAATGAGGAGAAGGACAAGAAAGAAGGGACTAAAAAGATGTAAACATTATATAACGGCACAGTAGGAAATAAACAGAGAAACAGAAAATGATATGAATTAAGATTTATAAATCCGTCTTTTTCTGTCACAACACCCTTTTGTTTTGTTAAAAACATAAGAAATGTGCATCATTTTCCTTTCATTTCAATATTAAGTGATCATAAATCCTATAAATCCCTGGCATGTGTTTTTATTTAAAGGTTTATCTGGCACTAGTGTCCGTTCTATGCAGCAGGTCAGACAGGAAGTGGGTAGAGAGAAAAAGGAATGACATGCGACGACGTCAAGACTCTGGAATCCAACCCTGCACCTTCAACCCTTACAGTACACCGTGCATCAATCCCAATCCTTTTCTGCTAGTTTCTTCTGTTCTTCTGGTCATTTGCTCCTGCATGCTATGTTTTAACGTCCTGTAGTTGTAAATGAGTGTGTGCAGGGTTGACAGTGCCTCCAAAAGTCTTCTAAACTCAAGTCCCTGAAAACATTTTCTTTGCAATATAAACCTAGATAGAAACTAGATAGGCCCTTTATGGCCCCCCATCTGGGGGGCCATAAAGGGCCAGTTGTTAGTGGTGGTGTGTTTTATTCTGAAGCGTTTGGCCTTGCCTGACCAGCTCTCACTCATATTGATGAACAGAAGAAGGAATAGCTCTCAGTGCCCCGCTACAAAGCTGAGCCTTTAAATCTTTGCACCTTTTGCTGTTTGGGACTTAGCTCCAGGTGTGTATGTGTGTGTTTGTGTGTGTGTGTGT
>JAVLVB010000111.1:126783-153193 GCA_032876305.1 Orestias chungarensis | reverse complement strand
CATCAGTCTCCAGAATTATCAAAATGATGTTTGTGGAAAACAGATTTTGAATCTGAGGCTTGGAGATGAAACCTACCTGTGAACTACTACACAGCAGCCAGGCAGGAAAAAAATCAAGGTGAAGGAACTTAGTGGTAATTGTATTGTCAATGTCAAATTTATTGATATAGCACTTTAAAACAGGTATGAAACTGCACCAAAATGCTGTACAAGAACAACAACAATACAAATTGATAAACACAGAGTATCAAACCACTCCTTCAGCTAAAAGCCAAAGAATAAATATGAGTTTTAAGAAGCGATTTAAAATGATCCAGGCTGCGGGCAGATCTAATTTGAAAGATAGATTTTTCCATACAATAGGAGCAAAAGCAGAAAAAGCCCGATCTCCATTCCTTTTAAGTGGGGTCCGAGGAACTGTCAGTAATGATTGTTTGATCGTGGTGTTTTGGACACAGACTGAAATTTTTGAAGGTCCCGAAGATAACCCATTTAAAACATTATAAGTTAATAAAAGCGTCTTAAAATCTAATCAATAAAAGACTGGCAGCCAGTGTAAAGAGGGCAGTAGAGGCCGTATATGGTTACGCTTCCTGGTTCCTGAAAGAAGCCTTGCCTAAATCTAAATGTAAATGTTAAATCTAAATGCAAAATCTAAATGTAGATGTTAAATCTAAATATCAAACCTAAACCTAAATGCAAAATCTAAATGGAAATGTTAAATCTAAATGTTAAATCTAAATTTTAAATGTAAATGTTAAATCTAAATCTAAATTTTAAATCTAAATGTTAAATCTAAACCTAAATACAAAATCTAAATGGAAATGTTAAATCTAAATTTTAAATCTAAATTTTAAATCTAAATGTTAAATCTAAATCTAAATGTTAAATCTAAATGTTAAATCTAAATGTAAATGTTAAATCTAAATATTAAACCTAAACGCAAAATCTAAATGTAAATGTTAAATCTAAATATTAAACCTAAATGCAAAATCTAAATGTAAATGTTAAATCTAAATATTAAACCTAAATGCAAAATCTAAATGTAAATGTTAAATCTAAATGTTAAATCTAAATCGGTCACTGTGTGTCCACATTTGCCACGCCCCTCCAACCATTCATAAATGGCCTTGCCACGCCCACACCTCGGACCAGGTTCGGTGGGTGATGGGACAAGAGACAAGAGCGCGATCTAGCCTGGCCGTTTCCTTGCCAGCAAACGGTTGAATTACCCCCTGAAGTGCTGCCCTCACACCCGCAAGAACCACCCGTTCAATCTCGTCTGCTGTCAAGGAAACGGCCATGCTAGATTGGCACGCCCACACCTCCGAACAGGTTCGGTGGGCGAAAAGACAAGAGCGCGATCACCCAAGAACACAGTTGACAGACATGTTGAGGCACCATTTTCTTTATATTTTCCTTAGTAATACCTTATCCTTTGTATCCATTCTTGGATGCTACCTCAACTTCCTTCCTTCCTTCCTTCCTTCCTTCCTTTTCCTCTCACTCTACTGCCATGGCATAAACATTTGCAATACGTTCAATGAAAGTATCAAAATGAGGCATGCAGGCAGCCCGAACATGCGTCCGTCCATCCATCCGTTGAAATTATGTTTTGTGTAGTCTGGTTAATTTACTCCAAACCAGCAGAGTCAAACACTTTTACCTTTGTTTTTGTTTGTTTGTTTGTGTTTTACTTTTTGGTGATATTTCATACATTAACAGTTGAGTCGCATTGGTCGGATGGTGTAAGATTGAGACACGCTTTGTGCCTTTAAAACGGACCAAACGCAATGCAGGTTACGGGAGGTATTTAGGGTTGAAAAACTGAAAACCATGAAAACAATCTGTCACTTGTTTTAGATTTGAACCTTTAGGTTGTGCTTCTCTGTAAAAAGTTGGACGCCTGTGAGCGTTTGTTACCAAATGAAATCAGTCGTCTATCCTGATCGGATGCAAATCTCCTCTCTCGCTCTCCCTCTTCATTCGCCCTTCTTCTTTTGGGGGGTCCTTTTCTAGCTTGACATCCTGGTAAGCAATTTCCTCTGCCTCCATTCTTCAGAACATAATTTTGATTGATAATTATCGTTGCGGACATAATTCTGTTGAGCCACCCAGTGGGGTGAAAGACTAGTAGAATAAAATAGAAATGGTCTGTTGTTGGGTGCATTCGAGCGAAGCCACAACAAATGAAAGGATAAATCTCTCGGAGCTGCACTGCCGACTCCAACCAACAGCTGCAGAGAAGAGAAAGCTCGCTTGTTCCTCACCCCTCCTCCTCCTCAGTTTTTCTGTAGTCTCTGGCCTTTATGGCTTTTGGTTCGAAGCATAGAATTTTTGTTTCAGGTCCGACTTCTTAGTAGTTTGTGTTGGTGTCAATTAGAAAAACTTTCAAAGGCCAGTTATGTCCTGGAGGATTATCAGGCTGATTTTGAGCAAACTTACAAATCTGTAGGAGAGAAGATCCCCCCCTCCACCCCCCCAGGCTGACCTGCTGGTCAACTATCATCTCTCATGGTTACCGCCTCATGCCTGCAGTATTATGTCTGTGCAGGAGTCTGAGTGTTATCGACAGCGGCAGCTGGAAGGGATTCTTGGAGATAATGATAATTCATGACTGATCCCTTAAGACTTCATCTCTGAAAAAGTTTTTTGCTTGTTTTAGTGAGTTGTGCTTATTTCAGAATGCTGATGTGGAGGCCGGCCGCTCTCAGTGTTACAAACAATCTGAAATGACTTGAAACGGATGTTCAGTGGAATAAAATAGTTCTATATTTAAACACAAATTAGACGTTTTAACATTTGGTCAGTTAAATATTAAGCAAATGAAATCGTCATGGACAGCAATCATTGCCAAGCAAATCTTTGGACTTTATTTCACAACATGCAGCTTGAACCTCTATTTCTCAGCTAACTGCTCCTTCTGTCTGAACTTGGAACAGCATCACTATTGCTTACTTAGCCTTCCACTTTTTAAGTTTTTCTATAGTTATGCTGCTATAGGCTTAGACTGCTGGAGCACAATCTGACAACTTCTCTCTCTGCTACTTTCTTCCTTTGTCCGCGTTAGTTACCGTTATTTCAACCTTGTTAACCTTTTGTTTTCTCTTAGTCTTCTTCTCTCCATATTAACCACACCTGGTCTGGTTCTGTTAGCTGAGAAAGCTTCTGTGATGAGAACATGGGCTGAGATGCTTCCAGTGACGTTCTACAACTGCTGCTATAAACTCTATTATTTCAGTATCCTGTGCTTCTAATTTAGTTTTCTGTCTCTTCAAACCCCCAGTTGGTCGTGGCAGATGGCTGCTTGTACTAAGCCTGGTTCTGCTGGAGGTTTCTTCCTGTTAAAGGGGAGTTTTTCCTCTCCACTGTCGCTACATGCATGCTCAGTATGAGGGATTGCTGTAAAGTCAACGACAACACAAGCCATTGTTTCTGTCTGCTGATTCCAGAGGAGTGAATGCTGCAAGTCAATGAATCTGCTGGGGTTCCTTAGATTGGAAACTGTTTTATGTTTCTATGATTTTAATCGATTTTCATGTAAAGTGCCTTGAGACAACATCTATTGTCAATTGGCAGAACATAAACTGATTCATTAGAGAGTTACTGGTTTGAGGAAGCAATAAAATTGCTACAACAGAGACAACTTTATCCAACTTAAGCTAAACACAAAACTAGGCAGTCTGTAATGGAGGAAGGTTAATAGACTAAATACAGATAATATTTTATGTGGAGCGGAATAGGATGTAGGCTAGAACCATTGTGTTAATTGATCTAAAGAGGAATATTTTCAAATCCAGATATGTAATGAAGATCTAGCAACATCTTTTGGAACGATTATGCCTCTAACCATAACAGACTTGTCACCTGAAATAATTATGTAACATTAATAGTTTAAGAATCGATCAAAGCTCAAATGAAACCTAGCTGTGGTAAATCTTAGCAACAGACATACTTGGTTTTTGTATTAGCTTTATTCTACATAGTGTTTCTCTCTCCTCATTAGATTTCTGCAGAGATCTGAAGTTAAATTGGGTGCGGACAAATCAGCAGAAGTGTTTTCTAACAGTTATCCACTGATTTTAATGCAATCATATTCCAGCTCTGCTAAACTGCCTGTAGCTGCTGTATGTGGTTTCCAATTCCCATTGCTCACCAATCCTGCAGTTACAGTATCAGCCTTTTATTTCAAAATGCATAATTCCAGAAGTACTGTTGTGACCATGGGCAACAATAAACACAGTAAAAGCATGTAAACAAAAAATAAAACATTGGTGAAACCAGAAGAACCTGAGGATAAAATTATAGGCCAAAACAAAACAACGTCTTATTTTGCCACTGTTGAAGCCTGTGTTGCCTGGTTGCTCTTTGCTTTTATAATTCTGCCCTGATGTGTCTCACAGCAGGAGATCCAGCAGGAGGCACAATACACTCAAAGGCTGTGCACCACATAACCAAGCAGGCAGTCTCTGCTCAGGGTTGGTTTCTGCTGAATATACAGGGTAAAGGATCCCTTCGGCCGGTTTGGGGAAAAAACACCAGCTACACGTTGTGTTGTTATAGAGAATATACGAGAAGACTCTTTTGTGTTCGGCATGTGTCTAAAACTTCAAAATACGTTTAAAAAAAGATCCTCCTCCAATGGGATGTCAGTGAATGTCATCATTTTCCAAACCTTGTTCCTTTCCTGGCTAAAATTCTGACGTATTTCAGTTTGGTATCCATCTGTATTTCCTCCTAGGCCTTTAAAGTTATCAGCATTTCTGGCCGTCAGGTTCAGGGTCAGTTATGCCTCATTTCCCCAGAGTGGTTTGGGTCAGTGCTGCTGGCTTCACCCTAACCGTCATGCACCATTGTCCTGTAGACCTAAAGTGAAGAGGACCAAGGAATGGTGCGGTACGTTCGGTTGTAAGGGATCATTTTAAAACAGAAATGCTGAAGTGTTGAACTGAACCAAACCCTGCCAGACTGCCCTGTGGAAGTACGCCGCAATAGCTAGCAGTGCAGTTGAACTCAGTTCGTCCCCCTCTACACTCCCCGGATGGGTTTTCAATACAACTCAGTACCAGCTCTATTAGGAGGGCTTTTCCAAGATTTTAAAAAGTAGCATGAACCTTTCCAATACATGAACACAGAACATGGAAGCTTTGTCAAACTCAGTTGAGGTTGTGTCACTTTACAAATAGGGTCAAATTATTGTAATGTAGTCGCTACCAGTGAGTTTATAGCTTAGCCAGTCGGAGACTGACCACCTCGACTCAGTTGGAAAACAAAGAAAAACAGGTCCATAAAAACAGGGCTTTACTTAGAAACCGTTACTTGTGGAAAATCCTTATAGCCACGTAGCGCCAAGCTGAGACGTGTTGACAAGGTGAAGAGAAACAAAAAGGGGATTTAGGCTAATTTTATCAAGGCAGTGTGAATGGAGTCTTTTCTACCAAAAATGTTCACGTTGTGCCACTTCCATGTGTTATATTAATATGTTCCATATTAGTATCAGTCGAATCTAATTACATTTCAGTTTGGACCATCTTAAAATCTAAATGGAATCGTTTTGGGGGGAGAATGGTTACACAATTTAAACACAAATATACAAGTTAATGTAAAATTTCTCAAATCAAATCCCGATGTTTTTGTGCAAAACAGAATTTGAGCACCTTGACTTCCATATGTGGTTTTAATTCTGTAACATATACGTTCGTTTTTAAAATGTCCTATACTAAACAGGGTCATGTTTCATTCAATGCGACTTTTACATCACGGATGTGAAACATGCGTCATGATTGTGCACCAGAAGAAGCCAGGCATGGCATCCAGGTGTCGTTGGTGTCCAACGTCTACGTTCTTCATTTATGCATGTAGATCACTTTGAAGTCGTAAACAGTCGAAAGCTGTATGGATGACCAGGTGAAGAAAATAAGTTTTAGTTCAGAAAAAATAAAACAAATTAGAATTGATGATGAAAACCTGCTGAGCAAACGTAGCCATAGACGTCTGCACCTCTGAAATGACCTGGGATCTTTCCTCCAATAAACAGCTCAGTCTTACCCAGCAAAAAGAGAAAAAGATGTTTTTACTTGAGTTTCCTGCTTTATGTCTGATAGGATTACTCTGATTATTCCTCTTTGTGAAATGCTAAGTTATTTCTAATACAAATATTAATTGTAAAAGTTTTCCAATTGACTTTCCTTCAAAGTCACAATTTTCCCAACAACTGATTGAGGCTGAGCAGATCAGACACACTGGTCCAGGACAACTTTCTATGCCAGCATTAAAGTAAAATCCAGGCAGCAGCAGCTTCTTTAGTGGCTTCATCTAGGAGAGACACACAGCTTTGCTGAAAAGTTCTGCCTCTTGTAAAATCTAGAGGCTGATAAACAGCAAATTTTCGCCTCAGTCCAAGTGATCTTGGAGAGAGATGGTAAAAGTCATCCATTCCTATGTCTGCAAGGAGTCCAGCGGCCAGCATGTATAGTGGATGTAGACGTCTGGTTTTAGACCTATATTGTGTCTAGAAAAGGTTCGCTGAGGGTTTGAGCTGCTTTAAATCCTCCCGCTGAGATGCTTCAGAGTGAGAGAAGGAACCAAACTTGACCATATTCCATATGTGAAACACGTGTTGTCGTTGTCAGCTGGCTGAAATAGGACATACGCTTCTCAAGAAAGACAACTGCATCTTTTATTTTAACTCGACAATCTGTTGACACTTTTTAGTAGAGAGTTATCAGGGTTATTCAGGTTCTGTGTTATTTTAGCAGTCCCGCTCAGCGTTAGGCGACAGTGTCGGTGGTCAGTAAAGTTGGAAAAAGGACATCAGCAGCTGTGGGCAGAGGACTACTCGTTCCATTTAACTCTGCAGACACAGAGGCCTAAAGCAAGTTTTAAAAGTCTTCCTTGTGCCAGTTCAACATCCAGACTGCATATATTTATCACTTCCGTTCATAAGTCTGATTTAATATTCAGGTTTAGTTGAATGTCTGAGACGCCGCATTAAAAAACTAGGAGTTTTTTACTATTGTGGTTATAACCTGCAGTTTTTATGGTGAAGTTCCTTTTTTAAATGGCATCATTAACTGTACTAAATATTATAACTGTAATTATTAAAATCACAGGTAATTTACATCCTCCCCAGTTGTATGTCCCAACCGCAATTAGAGGTTATGATGAAATAGTATTCAGTGATATTTGTTCTTCCTGTCAGTGGTCATAAACTAGTCTCTAGATAAGTTAAACGTTAACACAACATGTTGCATTAAATGAATGAAACGGTTTGGGGGGAAAAGTTTTTTTTTTCAAAAGCCAATCAATGGAAAACTTAGAAAACTGATCTGTGTGTGTGTGTGTGTGCGTGTGCGTGTGCGTGTGTTTACCAGGTGCTGGGCCGTGCTTGAGATCGTCCCACAGACGTCATCAGCAGAGAGGAGGACGACCACCGGTACATCAGCCCAGCCCACCTCCAGCAACCCGTTTGCTTCTCCTTCCTCGGCCCACCCTCTGCTGTTCTCCAACATCTCATTGGAGGAGTAAGTCCTTACTGTAACTCCCCACGTCTCCTGCTGTGAGCACTCCTCCATGACCTCATGTGGAAAATGAGATCTCACGTAGGCTGAGACTGATTTGTATTCGTACGTTTCTTTTTGGAGAATGATGAATATATATTTTATGATTTTACGCTATAATTCTGTCTGTTTTTGCTTTAAGGTGGCTTGGTCCTCACACTGTGGTCTATGGGAACAGACAGTTTAATAAATCATGTTGTTTTGTTTGTTCGTGTAGCGGTCAGCACTTGGTTTTATCACGAGCACATTATCATTCAGAGCTGCTGCTCTTTTCCTTGGGAAACTCAAATGCATTATTTTTCGCTGTTTGCCATCCCAAGTGTATTTTGCACCAATCCAAAATAGTGTTTAAAGTGAGGCGGAAGAAAAAGAGTTCTTGCTTTCTTAAAATACTTTTAAACAAATGTACATTTACAAACAATCTCCTTGATTCAGTTCTTTGTAGAACAACATTATAGTCAAATTACAACACATGTACAGACCAATATTTTTTCAGAAGAGGCTCTATCACTTTCAGAAGGCATGACGGCTGTATAGCCTTGCCACAGATTAGAAGTTGAACTTCAATTAGGCCATTAATATGCTTTGGCCTAATTAGCTTTGTTGCTCCCGCTCCAGTCTACACGCTTTGTTCTCTTGTGGGCTCCTTCTTCCACATGTTTGCTGTGTCTCTTGTGTAGATTGTGTAGCGTCTTTGATTGTTCGTCTCCTTTCCTGCTTTTTGACTTTTAGCTAAACATTTTTACAGTTGTTTGCTGTACTCTCCTTCCAAATAACGTATAATGCAAAGATGATTTAAACCCGACATAGGTTTTATAATCTAGCTAATGTTTTGAACATCCTGCCTCTAACATAATAAAATTTAAAAAACGGATTTAATTTTGATGCATCAAAGTAAAAGGGCTTGAAAACATGTGCCAATCAAACTGGATGTTCTTACTTTGTGTGTTGATATTTTGATCCCACATGGCTTCATGTAGAGGAGCTTGCTGTTGCTTAACCCCGACCTTCTGAGTCAAGACATCTCGTGCCATAGATTTTCTTAATGACACACGCTTGGAAATTGAAGCCGACAGTAAATTCGTCCACCACGCGTTCTGCTTACATCCTGGTTGTCCAGCAGGACTGAAAGGCAGCGTAGTTGAGTGGCGCAGAATCAGTTTATTTCTAGCATGTCCTTCGCTTGTTTGGAACATGGAACAACACTTTGTCAAAGACCATGTCTCAGCACCAGTCCTCTTTTATGCCTTTATGCTGTCAACAGCCATCGTGGGATCAGAAAAAGCCAGCAGCCCATTTCCATTTGTGCTCCTGACTCGGGCTGATTTTATTTCGCTGAGGCCTCGGAGTGACAGTGATGATACATCAGCAGAAAATTGTGTGAATATGTGCAATTAACAGCTCTTGTGCAGAATGTGTAATTATTTCAAAGCATCTTTTGGATTGCAATGGTTCCCTGGCTCAGGCCTTCCTTTTCCATTAAAGCCTCTTTTATTGCACTGATTTGCAGAAAAACCTTTTCATTCTGATTGCTTGGTAGGAGTTTTTATTTCTGTTACCCCCCCCCAGCACCAACCCATCACCGATCATTGTTCATCTTAAAAAAACACTGTGACTGTGACCCATATGGTTCAGACACCTTCAATGAAAGGTACGGTTCTCCTCTGCCTGGCAGAGGTTTAGTAAAACAACATTGCCCTCTTGTGGATTTCTGTACATTGGTAACAGTAACAAAATCATCTGCTCAGAAGCACATGGTTGTTTTTAACCTCCGCAAATCCCTTTCCTTCGACCTTGTTTCTCCTCATCTGCTGAGTGTTTTGAAGCGGTTATGAGCTTTTAACGCTGTTTAGATGTGGCATTAACAAGGATGAAAGGGAGCACTGGGGATTCTGCAGCCTTGGGTTTTGCATCAGAAGCTAAAGTTAAATGCTGGAGCTTATATCTTCAGTATGAGTTTGAGTGTCTTCAGAGTTGGACGGTGATTCTGTGAGCAGGAAGGTTCACTACCAGCAGTCAGTGATGCAACTCATCTAAGGGGCCTCTGACCAGAACTATCACTGTTCAATTAAAAAAAGAAACATTGCACGCAGCTAAGAAATCATAAAACAGTTAAGCTAGCTTCTATCTCTCTAGCTTTATTTTATCCACTCTGTCAGCTGGTTCTAGAATAGATAAAGCTGGCTAACATTCAGCTTCTAAAGGAACGACGGTGCTTAAAAGACGCAAAGAGCTTCGATTTAAAATGAATTCGACCATTCTTGATTAGAGGAGTGGACGAATATCCAGGGAGAATGATGCCGGGAGCTTGTTAGAGATATATATAGGAATATGGTTTTAATCTAAACCTATGGATATGTTCTAGATATGTTTTCATTTGAAGCTAAATGAATAAACAGCTGAGATGCCGACAGATAATTAAATGTTATTAGTCTGTGTTCAGAGCTCCTGGTGGTCTCTGATGAGACCCATATGTTGTGTAATTGTAGTTATGTGAGGACAGGACCTGGGTATTTTACAGATTTAGAGGGACTCTCATTAGTTCAATGAATAAAATGTTTTATTCCATGACAAACTACTTGATGTACTTTTCAGATTATACTAAGAACTGTTGATGGAGAACTCATGGATTCAGTTCAGCCAAGCAGCTGCGTCCATCCAACCCTCACACCCTCAGGGTGTGAAGACACGGTTACACGACTTCAGCATTAAATTGTTGATTTGTGAACCAAGATGTCTGGTAGACTTTGCTAAATGTACGTTTTGGTGGAAGGAGGAGTATGTTTTTCAGGAGTTGTGTTCAAGGACCTATTAAACATCCACAGAGGTTTTTACAGTAGGGATGTATCAATAGGAAAACTTTGGCTGAACAGGAGGCTCCTCGTTCGCGGCCCTGCGATGGAGGAGCATGTTGGATAGTTGGTTGACAATACCAGCACAGTTTTTGCTTAACGGACTGATATTGAAATGTTTAAAATAGCTAACATCAGCCGATACTGATGCTGATTTATCAAATACAAAGGCTCTCTTGGAGTTGGATCAGATAGATCAGATAGTCCATGAACACACCCAGACCTAGAGAAAACTCTCTCAAGGAGAATTAAAGGCAGTGTAGCTGTGAGGGTAAGTCGACCACATTTTAAAGTCTTTGTTGTAGGAATAAAATGTAATTAAACGGTTTTCTGTGTTAAAGCAAAGGGACTAGTACAATAAACGTAATGGTCTCACTGGAAATGTTATTAATTTTAAATATAAAAAAAGCAGATATTATTTTAAAGTCATAGAGAGCTGAAAAACAATTTACATGGAAAATAACTTTTAAATCTAAGAACTGTACATTTTTATTCCTGAATTTGGAAACCGGCAAATGGCTTCTACTAAATCTACAGCTCTGAGTTATTTAGATGGTCCCTATAATCGATACTTGGAGCCAAACCACTGCCAATCAGCCTGAGAAAGGGGAGGAGTGGAAGTTGGACGACATCATCTTTAGCTCCAGGTATTAGTAAAAAAAGTCTAAACTCAGAGGCAAAATCAAATATTCACCACCCTCACCTCGCGGTGGAGGGACCTAACATTTAGCAGAGCAAACTTGATTAAAGTGCTTTTGACATCCGCGAAGGTCAGGAATGAAGATGTGGAGGTGAGCATAATCAAATTAGAATAGACGGTGCAACGTGTGTTAAGTCTAGTGGGTTTTAACTATTAGAGGTGAAAAAAGGAAAATATATAAAGGATGTAGAACGGGAGGAAGAGGTCAGATCATTAATGGTCTGTGGGATGTGATCATTCACATAGAGGACTGCTTAGTTAGTTTTTTTATACATATAATATGTTAACATGTCTGTTTATATTAATTAGAGGCTTGTTGCTTAGTCCTTAAATCAATCCTGTCGAGTCAGAAAAATTTTAAGAGACCTAATGAACCAGCCGCACCTCGGGATTTAAAAGCTTTCAGTACCGGGCGCTGTGAATGACTAAATCTGTATTTGGAAAACCTAATCCAGACATTATTTATACCCTGATCTTTATTTCTGCTTTGGTATTGATATTAGTAGAAATTCAAACAGCGGTTCTATGGCACTCTAGTTTATATTATTTTGATTGACGTAATGAATTGATCTGTCTGATGATTAATTGGTGTTAGGACTTGAGTTTTAGTTTCATAATTTCTCTATTGCTTATTTGCGTTAGTTCTCACCAGTTTAGTTTGTTCGGTGTCTTTATTTGAATCTCGTCATTAGTGCGTTGGACTTGTTTCGCGGACTTTATTGTTTATGTCAGATCCAGGTTTTTATAAAACAAACTATAACTAATCTACCTTTGAACGCCTAACGCCGCCTCCAGACACAAAATAACAACTTGCCCCAAATCATCAGATTCAGAGTTTGGAGATATTTCAAGTTAAGCTTATGATCAAACTCCCAACTGACTGGTTTGGTGGTCGTGTCTGGGTGTAATGATTTCAGACCTGAAAACACGGGAAGTGTGTCAAAGACACCTTAACATTGTACGGTTCCTACCAGCAGGGAAATGTTCAAACCAAAGATGGCAGCACTATCACAGTTACTGGTCAGATATTGTGGAATTTAAAGAAGGGCACAATTTGCATGTTAAAATAAAGATTTCACCCTTCAGGGCAACTTATTCATTTTATCTGCTAAAGAATCTTTGGGATTTAGTTGCTCTTTAAGTTCTTTGTCCTTCTGTTTTTCTTTTTATCTGCCGTCCGTCTTCCAGCTTGCTCCCCTTCCTGGCTGTTTCCTATTCTCCAGCCTGACTCGATGACTCGACGCAATCTGCTTGGTTTCCACAGATTGGAAACTTTTCAAACTAATTTAAATGATAAACTGAACTTGATGCAAAGGTTAACAACTTGGATCAATTGTAATGTATGTATGATTGGACTGGGATCATTGTGCTCTGAGATGACGTGTTGTTAACTGGCGCTGTATAAATAAACTGAATTGAATTAATCTCCCGCTGCCTTCTGCTGCCTCCGCTTACTTTTTTGATCACTTGTCTGGTTCCCCTGTCATTTCCACTCCCTTCTCCGTGTATATATAGAGTTCTGGATTTATTGTTCTCCACTGGCTCTTTCATAAATTTTTCTATCCCCCCCATAAGTTCCTCAGTTTCCTCCCTGCCGGTTTCCCGTACCTCATTTTAACTCTTTGTTTGGGCTTTGTAATTAAACCTGTGCTCTCCACTGGGCTACCTTGTGTTCTCTGCACCCTAATCTGCATATTAAGACAATCTGTGGACATTTTTTACCTTGTAAACTGTATTGATCATCTCTGAGCTCTGGCTGTTGGTCACAGCTACAGTTGTCACTAAGGCCTCATCTTATGTCCTCATCCTTCAACAGTAGATTATTTATCTCATTTAGTTTCAAGAATCAAGAATCGGTTTATTTATATTGCTCCAATTTACAACAGATGGCGTCCCAAGGCACTTTACAAGAAAATAAATGAAATTCATAGATACATCATTACAAATCAGTTTGAAGAAGTTTCCAATTTAAGGAACCCCAGCAGATTATATCGAGTCATTGAGTTGTAGCATGCGAAGTATGAAAAAGGTGAAAACCAAAAATCCTGGTGGTTTACTTACTAATGTTCGATATTTACTGCGTCAAACATTCCCTTTTTTTCTGTACATCATCAGGTAAGTGATGCCTGTCATTGCAGTAATAATGTAGTACAAAAATAGTTCCATCTTCCATTAAATTGATCTAGGAAATTGTCCACCTGGTGCTGCTGGTGAAAACATCCTGATCAATGTTACCGACTCAATGAAGACCCATTTTTAATGGGTTTTAATTAAAAAATGATATAATCTACCAAAGTATCAAAGGTCTTTTAGAAATTTGACCCAAACTGAGTCCTTAAGGTGTTGGAATGGCCTAGTTAAAGTCCTCATCTCCACTTGATTAAAAGTCTTTGGAAATAAACAGAAAAATTTACACACAGTCCTCAGTGAACTGAACAAAATGTAATAAAAGGACGTGGACCAAACTCCCCCCCCAGTGTCAGAGCAGTAATTTTTGTTTATTTCACTAAATATGAAAGAGTTGAGACGCACTCATACAAAATATAATCATCCGCCTTAAGCATGTGACTCTTCTGAATCTCTAAACCAGTAAATAAGTACAAGGATAATTAGTGTTGCGACTGTTTCCTTCCATCACGCTCTCTCAGTGACCGATACGCTCTGTTTGTGATGTCGGACCAGTTCAGGTCAGGTCTGTGAGCTTCTGTTGGAAAAAAAAAAAAAGGCTGGGCTTTACTGCTTTAAGGCCGGGGTGATTTAAAAGCCCACAGTGTGACCTGTTTGCCTTCAATCCAGCCTTTTCTCTCCCTCTTCAGTAAAATGAGTCCCATCAAAAACTGCCTAATATCTGCTGTAGCATTAAAACATGGTTGGAAAAAATGTCAGGGACAACAGAACCGGACCGTGTTAGAATCAGCAAAGCAGGATTCTGAGAGATGACTGTGTTTAACATCAAATGCTTCCTGCCCACTGATCATGTTTATGCTTCCTAACACTGCGACATTTCATCAGCCCTGGCTTATTACGCTGTAATAAGTAAAGATCAGACCATTCTGGAATGCTAATTATTTTATATCAAACTTTATTAAATCCACATCTCGTTATTGTTGCATAACGAATTAATTCCGAGAACATTGTGTTAATCAATTGTTGTCTTAAGGAATTGCTTTGTGAGTTTCCTAAATGAGAACAAATGTACAGCTGTCGGTTTAGTGAGTCTGCTCAGCTAGAGCTAATGTTTCCTGATACGCTGCTGCCTTCATGGTGGAAGTAACTATTTAGGTTGGTAAGCTAAAGGTTAAACCAGTACACAAGGAAGAACAGGGAGGTGGAGGAGATGAGCTTTAGATTTAAGAAAGGCTGCAGTGATGTGGAAGCAGAGCATCAACACAATAAGGTGGCCAGAAACAAACTAAGAGCTAAGAAACTAACTGGACGTTTAGTCTTTACACTGTTTAGTAGAGATGGTTGATTTGACGGATCTGATAGTGTGTGATTGTATTCTCTTATTATTTTCAGTCCATATACAGTAAAACATTGAGGATGGCCACTGATCATAAAAATAAATAAAGTCCAAATTAATGTAACCTAGTCGAGAGTTAATGTAATGGTTCCTTTTCCCAGGTAATAATCTCTGAGGCTGGAAGGTTGTGAAAACATTGAGATAAAATACCCCCCTGCTTTTTTCTTGGCTCTCCTTCTACTGTGTGCTTCCTGTTATATGTGACCTTTAGCATTTCTAGCTACGTCTCTTGTTTATGGTGTCGTTTTGCTGTTGTGAGATTCTGATCTACTCACTAATTGTTGCATAACTAAAAAAAACCTGCAACTTAAGAAATCTTAAACACACCAACAAACAATGATTGCATTTCAATTATCCTTTCAGATGGTGCTCTGCTCCATGCCTTCTGAATAGCTCTTAGTTGTACATTTATAATTATAGCCCATAATAACCCATAATGATGTCAAGCTGTGGTGGTCTTTGTGGATGAGGCTGTTTGTTTTCACTGGTTGTAAGTTCCCATCGTTCTTGGCTGAACGCCTCTGTTTCCTGTATGTTTTTGGATTGTCTTGTGTGAGATCTTTCCCAAGCTGCTCTGACACTGAGGTCAGGAGACTGAGATGGAGACCCACAAACCTTCTTTCCTTCCTCCTGTAGCCAATAATATTCCAACTTGGTGTGTTTTAGGGATGTTCATATTAGAAAATCCAGCTTCTGGAGTGATGACTGGAAATTTCCTTGCTGTGTTTTATGCAAACATGTCCCATTCATTTTTCCCTCACCAGTTTCCTTAAAGCCTTTTTGACTCTTTTTCAAAGCTTCAGGAATCCAACTCCTTTTTTCAGAGTAGAAAAATTGTACTTTTCATCTCTGGTTTTCTTAACTCAATGTAACGTTTGAGGTTTGTTTCAGCTCAACCATGCGTGCTGTAATTCAGACTCTTCATGCTCACAATCATTAGCATCTACAACAACTTTGTAATATGAGTTACACCAAAAATTATCTCTCTGGAGCAATAAGGTATCTTTAAGTTGAATTAAATGTAACAAGGCAACATTTAAAACTATATACACTGCTACTATTCTAATATGAATATTTTACTTCATAAATAAGTATGTAATAGGAAACAGGAACACTGTTAATAAAATGACATTTTGAGGGCAAAATGAGCAGGTCAGAAATTACATTTATTAATTTTGAATTGAACAGAGTTCATTTGAATGTGGCTGAGGAGCTGGATATCACCATGGTGATAAGGTGAGTTTTAAAGGAAGGTGTCAGCTGATGCGCTATAAAACACAAACATAAGATAGAATGGCTAAAGTTTAGCAACAGACAGAAAAACACTACTTGTGTGTTTGTACTTTGTCAAAAGTAAAAATAAGCTTGAAGCACATTAATTATTTCTTTGTTTTTTTGGGTTTTTTTTGTTTTTTGCTTACATTGGATGTTAATTGTATCTCCCTGGTCCCATTAGAAATGATCTCAAGCTGGGGAAAAACATTGAGCTGTTGAATATTTATTTCACCCACGCTGCATCTTTAGTTTTAACATCCTATAATGTGCTTTTTGATCACAACCTCTGGAGTTCATCTCTGCTTTTCCAGAGAAGGACTCAGTTCTGTTACTGCCCTCTTTAATGTACTTACTGACGAATGGATGAAGTTCAAAAAGGAAGCAGGGATTCAAAGATTCATCAGTAACCAACTGTGTATTAACATGTTCTCTGTTGGTAGCACAATTTAAAACAATCCTTCCTTTTCTGACATGTTCTCTACATACTCTCAGAGCCAAGTGTGGCTACAAGTTTGGTACAGAGGCTATTATGGTGTGTGTGGTTGTTTTTCTGGGGTTAGTCTTAGATCCCTTAGCTTCAGTGAAGGAAACTCCTATTACTTTAGTTAACCAAGACATGTTTGATAAGTTCATGCTCGCATCCCACTGAACTGTTTGGGGATGGCCTGTTTATGGTCCAACATGACTGCATAGGACTGGACACAGGATGATCCTAAAAGATGCTCCAGTGAGTTTTGTGTGGGGAACTAGACTTGCCTGCATGCCCCACATCCCCCAGTGGTGGTTTCAATTATACTTTAATCTTAAATTTGGCAGAAACCAGTGCTTTGGACATGGTCTCAGCCAGTCTCTAAGAGTGGGGAGGACAAAATGATTAGATGATTAGGATGATGGTGGCTCTCCCTTCTCTCCACCTCTCCTTCATGTCGTTTGTGCGCTGCATCTCAAACACTTGTGATTGCCACTCAGTAACAACTCAGGAGGAAGAAGATGAGTGTAGAAAAGCATCCGATTCTTCAATACTGAAGTAACCGTAATGAACGTTGAACAACTTTGAAAAAGCATTTCAAAAAATTCAAAAGCATGAAAATGCAACAAAGACATGGAATATACTCCCTGACACATCCGTCCTGCTTTAAAGGTCATTTATTCTGAATATCTGTGTTAAATTCTGCTACTCTTGAATAATATGTGACTTAATTTGAAGAATTTCTGCAGACTTCGATTTTTGGTATTAATAAGCTCCTCCTACTCCTCAGAAAATCTTAACCTGTCATTATAATATATGGATCCGTTTAGGATTTATAAGCAGACGTTTTTGTTGTTCCAGAGGTTGACATTAAAGAAACACAGCATATAATTATAGTTCTGTTTGACACTCGCCATTGTTACAACTTTGTTTCCTCATTTTTATTTATTTTTGTTGTTGTCAGGGGAGCCCTAATTATCTGCCACCAGCTTAAAAGAAACACACTGAAACATTCTTGATTATCAGTCATTTTCTACAAAGCTTGTGCTGGGACTAGAAGGTCAGTCTTGAGAAACTTCACACAAAAATGAAACAATGACTATTTCAGGAACACTTTCTGTAACCTGCGAGGTTTGAACTAATGTTTGAAGTTGCCATGGAAAGCACTTTTATAGCTTCAAGCCAAGAACCAGCCTTTTGTTTCAGTTGTTTTTGTTACTTTCACTGAAGGATTTCATCAGACTCCAGCACCTTTTAAAGAAAACATGAAGTTCAAAGATGTGCAAGAACAGAAAGAAAAGCCTTAAGTTTTAAACCACTTCACTGATTCTGTTTCTCTTCTAAAGAAGATTATTTTCTGATAGTGAAACTTTTCCTCGTTATGGCAGGAAAGATGAAGATTAGACTTTTAGATCAATGTTTCATCACAGAATCATGGAATTATTAAATGAGGAGTAAAAGTTCTTAAATGTGAGAGATTCTTCAGCCCTGAATCACATAAATAAACTATGTTCTCTGCGTGTTTTTTCTCCTCAGATCTGAAAAGGCTGGAGAGATAGCTACCATTCCACTGACCAAAGTAAGACTTTTGCATATAAGAAAATGTTATATAGTACTTGTAAAGAGGTGTGAGTTCAGTTCGTTGTTTTCAAGCTGCTGAGAGTTCATGCAGTGCTTGTTTTTTTTTTTATTAGGTCTTTTAAAAAAGCACTAAAACAAACAGTATAGACAGAAAATGTGATGAAAGATGAAAGCATGACGCCTATCTTTTATTCATTTAAATTAAACTACCAACCATAAATCCTTACCATGCTTGCATTAACCAAAACATATCATTTAATTCTATATGAAAGTTACTAAACAGGGACTAACAAACACATATGGTAATAATTAAAGGTCACTTACAATTGTTACTACCAAATATTGTTTCTCAACATTTTGGCAAATACATGTAAGTTCAAACTTGCATTATTCCATAAAAACATTTTCTGACACCTTTTTATCTCAATTTCTTTTGTACATTTACAAACATGTCACAAATCATGTTTATATTCATAAAATGTGAAGAATCTTAGCACCACTACAGGCCCAAACCTAATCAGTGAGTCTAGTTTTGCTCTTCATTTTATAATGAGCCGAAATTCACAAATTTGATCTATTTTTCTTGGATGAGGATATTAATACCAGCAAATGAAACAAAAACTAAGTCATTTCCAGATAAATACAACAACTAGACTCTATTAATAAAAATAGCAAAACCGGCAGGTATCGGTCTCCTGTACTTTTGCCATTTCACCTCTTGTGTTTTTTTCCTGACGACTCTAAAAGAATGTCAAGAAAAGCCGGAAAGGCTTTGTGCAGCGGCTCATGAAGAGACGGATTATCATAAATGATGAAGTCAACCATAGCAAAAACATGTGATCAACCTGTGTTGGATTCAATTAGCCAGAAAACAATGTTTCTGTCCCGAACACAGCCACCTGTGGTGCTAATGAAAACATGCAGCTCTGAGCTTCAGGGCTGGCAAGCTCGGTTAGTCGCGGTTCCACCTCGTACAACCTGAAAGAGAGCCAGTCAATGAACAGGGATAGTTTTCTCTACAGTGCTTCCATATGTACAGCTTACTGCACTTAAATACAGTAAACAGACCCAAAGAGCCTTCCTGACATCCTCAAACGCTAATAGTTGTTGGAAGTTCAGGTTAATGACCGACATAAAGTGGTAATTTAGCAAATAAAACACCATTTTTCTCTAGTTTCCAGTGTAGTTCAGCTCTAGTGAGCACGACTAAACTGACAAGCAACTTGTCATTAGATATAGGAGTTTGTTTTAAATGGATAATCATTGAAAATGAAAAAAGCACTAGATCTCATAACACTTAAAATAAGTTAAATAAAAAAACTTGCCAACAGAACTATTGCTTTTTTGATATTCAGGATTATTTCACTTAAAATAGACTCTTATAGCTGGCTGAAAAGTTACTTGTACATTAGTTTTGTCATATTGAAAGTTCACTAATACTTACACACAAAAGTTCTTGGTAAGATTTGGTGTTCTTGAAGTGCAGGTCAGGTATGAAGCTAAACCTTCAAACAGGGTTAGGCTTTAAAATAATATCCTAAACTTCATTCTGCTCAAACAGCTAATGTAATTAATTAAAATATATATGTATTTGTTTAATAAATAATTGTATTTGAATTCAGTGGCCAATGGTGGAGTTTTTCCCCCAAAATAAACGTACACCAAAAAGCAAGCAAACAAAAACCTAATTTCATGTACAGGTTTACTCTTTAGTCATTCATTCAATCAAAAATACTTTATTTACCCAAAAGGGAAAATAAAGATAAACACAAAAATAGTACTTTATTCATTTAAAATACATAAAATTAAAATAAATAGTCAAAATAAAAATACTTAAAAGTAAAATATTAAAAATAACACTTCATTTAAAATGAATAAAAAATAAAAATTAAAAATACACTAATAAAATAATACCTTTTTTTATTTTGCACATAAATAAAGTTCTCCACTGAAAAGCCAGTGCAGTGGTGGGAGGACCTCTGGGCGCAGGAGAGCAGCCCCACAGGATCTTGTGGTTTGAAGAGGAGCTACTGTGCATGTACAACTTTTAACGAGAGTCTACTGGCAAAGATATTTGTACTGGAACAAAACAACCATGTCATAAGTCTGCCGTTTATGGAAGAAAACTAACAGAAGTGCACTGTGGTGGTAACCAGATCACATCACCAGGTCTGGGCGTCAAGACAGGTGAAACCAAGCAATGCTGAACTTTTTGACCTGATGAAAAATGGAATGTGAGAGAGAGAGAAATCAATGTAGCTCAAACCCCTGTTAGAATGATACATGAAGACTCAGAGTTTGCATCAAACATCTGACGGTTTAGACTTCTGAGCTCCACGTTGGCGTCAACTGAATACATAATAGTTTTTTTCAAGCTGGAAATGTTTAAACTGCTTCCTAAACAAAAGGAGCCACGATTCCATTAAAACACTGTCTCTTCTTGTCGTTTCCACCCACTCCACCATGCAGATCATTAATGAACGTTACAGTGCCTATTCCTGGGTTGCATCGCTAATTCAGGTTTTCATCGCCATCAGCATCACTGTGTCCTTCGTGGTGATGGGATCTGCCATGAAACACACCAGTGAGTTCAACGTCCCTTTTTAAACGGATGTGGCAAACGTTTCACCAACTTCAACTGTTAGTGATACTGCCAGTTAGACCAAAGCAAAGATTCAGTAATGCTTCCATGGGTTGTTTGCTCTCTTCCAGTTGATGGTCTGGTGAGCTCTTTGTGGAGCGGCCGCCTGGAGTGGCTCTTTAAATCTTGGGAGAGAAAGTCGCCAGGGAAACATCCCAACTGCTCAGGAAGAAGGTGACACAGGCCAGAGAAAACCACATGGTTTCTCTTGTGGGGGTTTTAAATAATGACAAATGAAGCTTCTAATGCATGTTCAATCTGAAAGAGAACAAAGAAATATGACAAAAAGTCCAATTGTAAAAGGTCTCTAACCAGATATCATTGAAGGGGAGGAGTCAGGCCGCAGTGATCAACTGAAAACTAATTCTTGTGATTTCCAACACCCATTTATCTCCACTAAGCACAAATGGCAACATCAAGTTTTCATGAAATAGAACAAAATCACTTAAAATCTGTTGAACTATTTCAGTAGTTAAGTTATTTTTTTTTTATGTTCTATTTTCTGTCTTTTTACAGCTTAGCCAAACTTGGGTTTTCTCTGCTTGGATTTGGGATCATTTTCATTGTGTCAGTGTGTGATCCCAGGGTAAATAACGTACACAATAACACACACGTTGGGTCTCTCTCTCCTTGTGGGGACTTTCTATTGACTTTCATTTCAGTCTACTCGTGTTGTATTTCTATAGCCTGACCCTGACCCTGACATTAATCCTATCCATTACCAGCACGTCTCTAACACTAAGGCAGTTCACACCATGATTGTTCCTCCAACCCAAAAACTGCATTTGTACCCTTGGAAACAAGTTCAAACAATGTCCCCACAATGCAGGAAAAACAGATACACACATACACATGCAGTTGCTTGTATATTGTACTGTAGTATATAACAGTACACACACACACACACACAAAATGACGAACCCCACATGCTTTCTGGGAATAACCTGTGTTTCTATTTCAGGGTTTTGTGGTCATGTTGGACAAAGTAGTGTCGTTTTCTCTCAACACTGAAGTGGGTCTGTTTGTCTTCATCATGCTGAGGGAGTCCAGAGAGGAACGATTCCAGTGAGTACCTGAGCCTCAGTCGGAGCTCTGTGATCTCTACCTGCGGTGCATTCAGGTGCTCCTCTGTCTGTTCTGCTTCTCAGGCACCTCGCCGTCCCGCTCCCCGTGGGGGACTGTGTGTTCAGCCTCACCTGGCTGCTGCCCACCTACTTCCTGTTTGCAGTTACCTACGATGTCCTGCAGACGATGGCAGATGTGGCCCATTACCTGCCTTACTACAGCCACGATCAGGAGCTGCACGTCAATAACGTGACGGGAAGCTTCACGGCGGCGAATCTCTCCACCTTCCTCTGATCCATGAACAGAAAAGCACAAAATGCCAAAAAGCAGCGGCTTAGCTTTAAACATTAAGTCACTTTCCGTGTGTTTTAGACGCACTTTTAAGGAACATTTTAGCATTTTTAATTCATTTTTTGTTGCCACTGCACTTTCAACGATCTACATATGAATTTTACCATGGTCTGCTCCATAACTGTGCTGCAAAAAGATCAAATCTTACCAAGCATTCAAGTCTAGTTTCTTCATGCCCTTCAAACGAGACAAATTAAACAAATGTATTACTTCTGTTGGCTGATTGTTTGCTTTAAAGGGGTATGATAAGATGTTCCCACAGAAGACCCAGAGCCTCGTGTTCAAAGGTCACATGGATGAATCCATTCGAATTCATTGAATAAATCCCGATCATAATGGAGGTTTCATTAAAGAATACTAGACTAAATGTGTAAATGAATAAATCCCAGATAGAGGCTACTTCGTCAGCAACCAAGCACGAACATTTAGGTATAGATGATGAACGTCTTGTAAACTTTAGCAGTAAAGTTCTGTTGGATCATTGATGGGTGTACAGGCTGCAGGTCGTCACCACTTGGTGGAAAGCTCTGGTGCTACAGTCAGATACGTGTTGCTTTAACCTGCACTGTTTTCAGGATCATCAAAAAGCACATAGTCTTTCTGCAGCACCTTGCAAATGCCACAATATCTGCTAGTGTAACTCAAACCTGCTGCTGTTGTCTTGGATATTCTCGCTCTAAACACCGGAGACCAGTAGCAGTGCAGGGGTCGCCAATGAACCGATGACTTCAAGTGTGATCAGAGTAGTTTGGCGTTTACTCGATTGTTGTCACGATCATCAAAACCACACTGATCTATAACCTGTGTTATACTTATTAAACATAAATCTGTTTGACTGTGGTCAAAAGAATTGGTCTGATATGGCCGTGCTCGGGTTGTCGTGCCGACCAGCCATGGTGATGGAGATCATGTTATCTGCATTTTCAAGCCACTGATACTGATTAATGGTAAAGTGGGCTAAGATTTCTCATATTTATTACATTCACTAAGCTAAAACGGACATCCCTAACAGCAGCGACATGCACGTTTGCGGTTTCACTGAGAATCATTGCAGTCCTCTTCAAACCGCAAACAGCCACGTGTTACTTCAGAGAGCCTGGTGGGCCCGGCTGGTCTTTGGAAACCAGGTTGTCTTTATTATGAATTTATGAGACACAAAAGTTAGCTGTGCTCGCCCTAAATCACTATCAGGGGTCGAGGCTTAATGACGTAACATCTTCAACGTTTGAGTTACATTCGTCTAAGAATATTGTTTTATAAGCAAGATTGTGACTTTAACCTGACAAAACCTTTAGGGTTAAATACAGAAAACTAATGTAATGTGAACCTGCAGTTTGACTACAGCTTTACACTTCCGAATCATAAACGTTTATTTGAAAGAGTACTGATGAAATCAGCTAAGAGCTTACGATGGCATAAACTGCTTTTTGTAGATGTCTTCATATGTGTTTATAAGATAGATTTTTTATCTTCTGATTGGAGGAGTCCATCAGAAGCACAGCAGCACCGAGCTTTTCTACTTCGATACCAGTGAATGTTTAAAAAGCACCAAGCTAATGATGCCGGGAGACAGTGCTCTGGTTGTAGACGGCCTCAGGTGAAGCATCCCAGGTAAGATCAGTATATATCTCTCTATATTAACCACTGGTTGCTCCACTTGGTGCCCCGTCTTCCGCCGTCTTTATTTGCCTGAAGTAAAAAAAGAGTCCATGACTGAGATCAAGGAGAACACATCTGAGGTTAACTTGAAAGCTGTGGGTCGGGTGGGATGTCTGGTTGGTGCAGGAGGAGATGATGGTGAGCCTGTTCCTGAACTGAACCTGTGGAAGAAGTTCAGCTCTGCCTTGTTAAAGGTTAGCATTCACTGTAAGCAGAGATGGATGAACAGTTAAATCTGCTGGTTTGGATTTCGATCGTACCGTTGCGCTCAAAATAACAGCAGCCAATGAAGTCAAGAGAATCACTTCCATGGCGTCTAATGTAGTTATCTTATGATCATGCTGTAAAGAAACTTGCAGTTTAATTTCCATTAAGAAATAACTTATTTTGACTTTGAATTCCTTAATTCAACAGATTGTAGGACGATACCCAACCTGCTGGTTCCAAGACAGAGCAGGGAAATCGTGGATTGTTGAATGATCATAAACCCATTCACAGGCGGGTCCAGACGTCTTATCCAGACCAGACACCGCATGATTTCTGTCATTGAGCTGGATCCCTCGGCATGAATTTAATCCTGACCAATAACTGAACAGAAGGCCTCCTGAACGATGGATTTTTCTGAGCAGTTTTACAATTGTAGTTCGACAATAGAAGCAGGAGGACGTGAACAAAGCAATTCAGTTCCTGTCGGCAACATTCACGAGTTTTGATTCATTAAAGTCGAGGAAATTTAACCGTCGTCCCTGAACTCCTCAGAGGATGGTTACAGCGAAATCATCTGGAACGGCCAAAGAAGTCGGACTTCCTGCTCGGAAAGTTGGAGAATTTATGTATTTTATTTCCAACTTTGGAATCCAACATTAGAGAAAATGCTGCTTTTCTGTTTGACTAAGTCTTTTTTTTCCAACATAACTGTATTTCAGGAAATTGGGGAAAAACTAACATGAACATCCAAGAACATTAAAATCAAGTTTTATTTGAATCATAAACTTGTTCAACTCAATTCTTTGTGTTATGACATAAAATAAAACATGAACATGATCGTCACGGACTTCTTTTATGATGTTTTTTTGTCTGTACGTTGTTTTTTCCAGCTCCTATATTTTATTTTTACCCCCACACACAAAAATCAAGTGAAACCTCTTATCAAAATAGATTTTATTCTGCACTGAAGTTTTACTGATCTGACTTAAATGATGACACAGATGGATGAGATGCAAGCTGCGAAAAACCTAAAAAAAAAAAAAAAGGAAAACAGAAAACGCGTCGTTGGAGCCGGGGGGTCGTCCGGGCGACCGAGCCGGACCCGGATCCAAGCGCAGCGTCGTCCTCGTTGGAGATAGCTGGTGTAAAGTTCAGAACTTCAAATATAAATCACACACAAGACGGAAAACAGGAACATGAATAGAGCTTCGAAGTCAACAAGTACTTATTTCTGTGGGGGAAAAGAAGATGACAGCAGTCTGATGGGAGCTTGTTCTGGAGGCAGGAGGCCTCATTTCAACAATTTTAGAGATCAGATCTACTACAGGCTCCAGATTTTCTCTGTTAAATTGATGTAAAACATGTTAAAACGTTCACAGAATGAAGGTTGATCCGTCTGGACCAACTCTGCCTCCAGACCACCAACCATCCGCAGCTCTGCTGACTGAAGCTGCACCCACATCTGTTGCTTGGTTGGGGAAAAAGAACTACATTCATGTTATATTGTAGTCATGTTTTTCATTTTATTAAAAATGTTTAAAGAGTTAAAGAGAAAGTTGCTCTCCCCATGACAAACGTTTCCAGAGGGTTTAAGCTTCAACAGATCACGTCGTTATGGTAACAAGGTCGCTAGCCCCGCCCCCATCTTCTAAACTGGATGCTTTGAGCGTTTGCTGGCTTTAAGTTGAACTTGTGTCAGAATAAAACATGAGTGGAGGATCGAGATGGAGCTACGATGCTTTCTGAGTGATGTGAGCGACAGACCAGCAGCTAAACCGCATCGCTTTCCTCAGATTTGTCTTTTTTTACCTTTCTTAAACCTGCATGAACACGGGCAAAACACAGAGGATGTCATCGCTATGGAAACGTTTCTCATTACAGCTGCGACCAGAAAACACACCTAAATATCTCCAGCTTCTAGAAAACTGTTGGTGTAATCATAGCTTCACTGACCCCCCCTGGGTTAAGTTCCAGTTCCACCGCTAAACTGGGACCAGTACGGCCTGCTGGAGTCCAGCAACCGCTTCAGGCTGCGGCTCCATAATGATCAGGAGAAACGCTGGGATGCTACATTTGATTGACTAAAAGGTTTACTCTGTATGTCAGTTTTCTATCTGATCTAGACTGCAGTGATCCACTCTAAATATTATCATCAGTTTCTTGATTTTTTTATTATTGGGATTTCGTATTTTTTCTTAAAGTTTCTTAGTTTTTGATTTGATCGGCTTATTTAGGTTTACTCTAGAATAAATTATGGACTCTTATATTCCTGCTGTCGCTTCACTAAAGTGGTTTGTAGCATCTGTCCTGCCGTCACCAGCTGGAACTCTGACTGTAGAGTTTAAGCCCAGATCTTCCAGAACCAGGAAGGCACCAGTTTAACACTGGAACCGGTTACGAGGGAAAACCCCCGATGTTTCCAGCTAGTGTCACCGTGAACAACCACAACCAGGTAACCGTGTAGACGGCGCAGCATCCTTTTAACAAGAACAGAGGTTTGGCGCCAACGGTGTGTGTGTGTGTGTGTG
>JAVLVB010000111.1:96103-126683 GCA_032876305.1 Orestias chungarensis | reverse complement strand
CTGTGTACTTCTCCATCACAGGTCTGACCTTTGCCCTCCCAGAAGATAAAAAAAAAACTAATCAAAAACGTCTCGAATAAAAGGAAAAAAAAAACCTGAAACAGAATCTAAGTGCCATCCTATCCTGTGTTGGAGGAGCCGATATGTCCACACAGTAAGATCTGACTAGTAACATAGACCAACACTTTTCCATTGTTTTACATTGTTTACACAAGACAATGAGATCAAAAAGCCAAACAGCCTCCATATTTTGGTAAATATACGGATCTGTCACTTTTGTTTGTTTGTTGTTTTTTTGTCTTTTCCTGCGTCCCGTCTCTTGCTTCTCTCTGAGAGTCTGCACCAACAGAAGGGGGCGCCACCATCCTGACGTTCGCCAATCCATCCGTCCGTCCATCCGTCCGTCCGTCCCCTGTCGGTTTCATCCGCACGTCCGGACCTGCTGCGCCGGGAGCTGGCTTCTTGTTCCTGTCTCCTGCTTCCTGTTTGTGGCTGGGCGGGGCCGTAGTCGTGAGCAGTACGTGGGGCGGCAGGTCAGGACAGTCTTTTGGCTATGTACACATTCATGGTCGGTCCATGGCTTCCAGCGAGCAGCAGCGCTATTTCCGCAGGTCTAATACGCACACCTGGAAGAGACGAGCGAGGGGTGAGCTGTGAACGTCGCCATGGTAACCGGCAGTAAACACGCGGCCCGGCACACTCACAGATCCGTCTGACGCGCTCGCTCCCACTTTGTCTCCCGCCGCATTCCAACAGACTTCGAAAATCCCGCCCGTCCCCCTGTAGCTGTGCACCAGCGCCCCCGTCTGCAAGCAAAGGGAGCGGCGTGAGACCCCGGGAGGGCTCGGCGTGTTCGCCGCGTGCACCGACGCTCACCTGTGTGTTCCAGATGTGCACACATTTGTCAAAGGAGCCGCTGGCCAGGTGGCGGCCGTCGGGGCTGAAAGCCACGCTGTACACCGGCTCCTGGTGTTTGGTCAGCGTGTGGATGCAGATGCCTCGGTCCACATCCCACAGGCGCACCGTGGAGTCAAAGGACGCGCTGTGGACACACGGGACACGCCGTCAGCAGCGACCGAGACACAGCGTTTGGACACAAAGAGTTCTGAGACATCAACACACCTGGCTAGCATGAGGTTGGCGCTGGGGTTGTTGGTTCCAGGCCCGGTTGGACTCCATTTGATGGTGTAGATTTCTTTGCTGTGGGCCTGAAGGTCGTGGATACACGAGTCCTGCTTCATGCTCCAGATCTGAAGTCGCACAGCAAAAACGATGAGGCGGTTCAGCCTAGTCTACTGAGACTGACTCAGAAACTAACCAAATCACATTTTGAAATGAGACTTTAAAAGCTTCATATAAACGGTGAAAGTCTAAATAATTTCCTCCATTTCGCACAATATTTTATTTGCACAGTCAAGGTTGGGGTCACTATATAAATGATATGTGATTCGCAACTGAATTTAGTAGATCAGTTAATTAAGATGCCTAAAAACTGGAGGCAGCTGCGACATTTAGGAAAGCATCGAGGATCTGAACCGTTTTCTGTGTGAAGATTCATGAGAAATACAAAAGCAGATGTTTTGGGGAGGCAGGTGTTAGTTGATGAGAGTCCAGGCGAACATTTCATCAGCATAATTTACAGTGAAATTTACTGTTTAAAATCTTTTTTATCAAGCAACAGTTTTTCAACAAATAAACAGCGAAAGTCGCATAACAACCCTGAGCTCTGCAGTAAATAATGCTGGGCAGTTTCCTGAAAGCCCATTGGTTGATCTGGATGATTAACCCCGACCATGGAGCTGTCAGAGCCGATGCGACGCAGCAAATGATTCACATCATTGTGGCACAGAGACGATGGATTACACAAGCAGAGGTTACATTTTTACTCCAGTATGGATTTTCAGATATAAATGCAATAAAACAGCATCTAGTGAGATTAAATGTATCTTTTGCTCCTACTTGTGCTTTTTTATTTAGTTGTTGTTGAAACGTTTTGTTGAGATAGAAATTATCTTTTCTATCTCCATATTGAAAATTAACTAAAACTAATTAGAACTGAAACACCTAATTGATTTAATCGGTTATTAAAATAGGTGACAACTAGTTTATTCATCGATTAGTTTCTTTATAATCACATTTTACCGTAAGTGTCTATTTTTAACCCAATCTGTTATATCTGCAGTCAATAGGTGGCAGTAGTGAGTTAAATAATGCTGTGATCTAACAGCGGAGCCTGGTTTTGCTAGCGCATGGCTCTGGCAGCATACACACATTTGCCCTGAGCAAGATGGAGGAGCAGAAAAATGTTGAAGTCTTTAAGTGAACATTTGAGACCAAAACATGTCGGAGTTGAAGCAGGAGAGGAAGAACCAGTGCGGTAAAATAAGCTAATAAGAAAATAAAGGTGCTAAATGAAGTTAATGAATTCAGTTCATATTAATTTAGAGTTGCAGGTGCACAGAAAAAAAAAACAAGGAACAATGCAGCATAATAAGGGCTGATATTCTGTTTTTTTACGTAATTTTTTTAATTTTAGGCCTAAAAATGAGCAAATATTTTTACACTCTTGCGCTCATTTGTTCCTTTAAACAAAGTTAAATAAATTACAGTGAGCAGCATATTTCTCTTGTCTTTTCCTTTTTCTAAATTAGTTTTTAATGGCTTATGTGGGAAAATAAAGGCTAAACAAATGAATAATAAAAAGCGATAATCAATTAGTCATAAAAATAATCGTTTGTTGCAGCCCTAAAACTAATTGTTCCATTTACAGAATTTCATCACAATTCTCTAAACTTTTCACCTTGTTTTGAAAAAACATCTTTCAGTAAAGCCAGCAGTTTTCAGGAATATTCAACTAATTAAGTTAAATAAAGCTTTTACATATGATATGTTTCACCTTTAATGTCATATCATCTGAACAGGATGCCAACAGGTTCCCTGTAGGGTCCCACTTGATCGCATTCACTTCATTCTGTCAAGAGAAAAGGGAAAACATAAGGACTTTAAAGGACTGACTGAACATGTGCCTGAGAAATGAGTCTGCCGTTGCTCACCGAGTGTCCCTGGAATGTTTTAATGGGCCGGTCCTGTCCCAGTTTACAGACGTGGATGCACATGTCCGTGCTACAGGAAGCAAACGTGTTGTTGCTCTGCCAGTCGACGTCCAGAGCTGGAGCTGTGGGACAGAAGCGGCAGGTTGGTGAGGTCAGGCCTTCAGAACTGGGGTAGACTCAGAGGTAAGGCTGTACCTGAGTGGAAGGGGAATTGTTGTTTGGCCTCTCCTGTGTGAGCATCCCATATGATTGTAGTCTGTGGGAAGAGATGGCGTTAAATCCAGACATGAGAAAGGAGCTGTTCTGTAGATCCTGGTGTGGTTTACCTTGTCTACTCCGGCGCTCAGTATAAAATTGCCTTTTTTGTTCCACTTCAGGGCAAAGATGGGACCTTTGTGTTGCCCCAGGGTGCTGGCTAGATTACCTGCAGAGATCACAAAGCTCCATTTGTTAGCAAACAGCCTGAATTGCAAAGTCATTACATTGTTTTGCCAGCAGATGGTAGTAAATAGAAGCATTAGCTGGGCCAGGGAGCAGAGTATGATTATATTTAACAGATGTTATCAAACGCTGCTCGTCTCTATTAGCCGTCTCACCGTCTTTTGTCCATATTCTGGCGAAGCCGTCATAAGAGCCTGTAGCCAGCAGAGTCCCCTCGCTCTGAGAGAAACGGGGACAGAAATATCATTGGTGAGGTTGATTTTGTAAAGCTTTGGCTGCAGCTCAGTTTTATAAACCCCACCTCCGTCTTATTTCAATGTCATTATTTTAGGAAATTGACAAGCTGTCTTTTGCCATGTTTTTAAGAGCCTGAGTCTAAAATAAACTACAAACCTAAACACAGTTAGCAGAAACTGACTGATCTGATTATAGCTTTAGTTTAAGCCGACATCGCCGCTTTTACACGACGTCCGTTGCCGTGGGAACTTACATTCCAGTCTAGTGAGGTGACGTCTTTGTTGCTGGGGACGTCTTGACCTCCTTCTCTTATACAGTGTCTCAGTACCAGCTGTGTGGAGCTGCTTGTACTGTTTTCACTGAGGTTCCAGATCCGAGCTGTCGAATCACCGGACCTGCAGAGACCAGCGGACACAGAGCTCAGACTCTAACTCATCTAGACTTTGTTTCAGTGGGAGGACAGGGATAGGATGGGGACGGGAAACTCACCCAGACGCCAGCAGATCGCTCACTGGGTTCCAGGCACAGATGAACACCTCGGACTCGTGACCCCTTAGAACCATGGCCTTGTTCTGAAGGATCTCCACGTCTCCGTCCACTTCCATCAGATCTGAGTGGTTGTCTGGGCACAAAGTTGGACACAAGCCTGTCAGAGTCCTGCTTATAAACCCTTTATTATCATCAACCACAGAAACCGTACTCACTAGCTAAGGCGTGGGCTCCGTTCTCCTCCCCGTTGGCAGTATTCTCCCCGTTCTTGGCGTTCCCAGTGATGCTGCCCCCGGCCGCCGACGCGGGCGCCGACGTGGGCGCCGCCGCAGCCGCCTGCTGCTGGGCCATCTTATCCCGGTACGCCTGCTGCCTCGTCTGAACCACGTCCGGCATCACCGCGTCGATGAGCGACAGCGACTCGATGGGCCGTCCGTCAAACAGCGTGCCGTCCTGCATGGCGAGAGAGAGAGAAGACGGCTTATGACTGAGACGATGAACTTTCCACCGACTGGATCTAGAGCCGAGAGCGTCGCTGCCAGCTCACCTCGTTGATGCTGACTTCAGCCTCCACATACTGCAGGCCCTTCTGTATGATGCTGATGAGGGCAGCAGGGGGCACCAGCGCACCGTTGATGTTGGACTGACTTATGTGGCTCTCTATGCCGAATGTAAACGCGGAGTGGGAGAACCCTGACGAAGAGGACGAGAACAGAGGAGGTGTTTAAGCGCGTCGTCATGGAAACGACCATTCCCAGAGATACAAAGCCCGTTACTACGGCTGCTTTCAAATTGAACTGTTCACAAGTCACCGCTTCGTTTTTTTGGCCTTTTATTGTGACATGACAAATCATTAGGTCCTTTTTTTAATACGATAGAAAATAATGTGACACATTTTTGATTTAAGAACTGATGATGGCAGTTTTGGAAAACCCTCTCCAGAGTAACTCTGATATCTCTGCTCAGTCGACTGGTGGATCCTTTACATCGTCTTAAGAAAACACATGTAGTCCTGTTGGATCCTAACAGGGACAGCTGGAGGCTTTGTTCCAGAGTTTTGCCGAGTCATCGAATGAAATTAAAAAAACAGTAACCCTGAAACAGTAAACAGCTGAACTAAAGGAAACCGTCAGCTCAATAAACTGTTTATGGTTTTATTCTTCATGTTGCGCTTTTCCAGCCCTCATTCACTCTGTTTGCTAAACAAACAGCTCGTCATGTTCACCTTTAAGAAACAGCGTGCGGTGATCTGTTTGTGTTCGTTCGACACAACGCATCAACACCTCACACAATCGAAACAGAGAGCAGAGGGAAAGGCCAATCAGCTTCGTCCAGTTCACACGTTCTTTTCTAAAAGGAAACGATGAGAGCCTGAGCCTGACGGGAGCGTGGAGGGATACCTGATTCCTGTAGGTATCTGTACACCAGGAAGTTGACCTCATCACTGCTAATGCTCATCTTTAATCCTGTTACACCATGAGGTCAGCACGCACACGCCTAGCCTGAAACACAGAGACAACATCACATATAAATATAAGATATTGGGCTCGTTATAACAAGACTATTCAATAATAATATTAATTAAAAAAACACACACAACATAAAGCAGCTGGATTACATATCAGGATTCATTGAAGAAAAATTACAATGTGATCTAAACGCACAAATACAATTATGTCCTCCTTATGAAGCTTTATGATCATTTGTATATAAATGTACAAATAAGAAATAAATTGTCAAAATTGTAACAGAATTGTGATGAACAAAAACAGAACACACTGGTTATCCTTACGGGAAAAAGACAAGAACACAGATAACTCAAATTCAGGTGATAAAAAGCTAGCAGGACGTTAGGGATGTGATGATATAAACGTTTGGGCCACATATAGTATCACTGTCACATGACAGAACCACAGAAACCTTACAAAAAAGAAACTAATGAGGACCAAGTTTTTATTATCGGGCCAAAATGACATATTTTCAAATTCCATTATGGGCCAAAAACGACATTTATGTCGTATATTCCTAGTTACGCCGGTGGGATTAAACGATTTGAAATCGAACTCAAACGTATTTGTCAAACAGAGGTTAAAACAGGAAAATCTAAAAATGGATTTCCTTCCAAAGTGCTCCGCCCTCCAGCGGCTGCGAGAGCGCCGGCGCTCTCCCCAACCTCATCCCTCTCTAAGCATGTCGGCGATTGCTAAAGGAAATGAGAATTTCCTGACTAAAAGTCAGGTGTGTGGAACTGGTACGGCTTTGCAGTTTCGGACAGAGGAACAAACCAAACCCTGCTGCAAAGTCTGCCTGAAGGCGGGATCTTTTAAAAACACGAAGTAGTTTTTAAAAGATCGCATTTAAGGACGATGCGCATTTAAGGACGCGCACTTTACGTGAGCTTTGCGTTAGCCGCTTTGGCAAACGAGCATTTCACGTAGCGAGTCTCTCCCAGCAGAGTCGGAGCTAGGAGGGGGGCTCCTGAGATCTGATTGGACACTCAGGATGATTGACATTGACAGATTTAATGATACATGCTCTCATTGTGTTTTCGTGTTCCCCGTCCCCCGTTTGCACCCATTACGAAATCCAGATTGAAAACAAAGCTGATTTCTCATAGTTGGTTTCAGTCAAAACAAAAACAAAACTGTGAAAGTGCTTCAGCAAACATGCAACACAAAAATGTCACTCTTTGACATTTAGTAGAACTAAGCTCCCCATAATCTCCCAGATCTCGTTTCTGCTGGGTGCCAACATATAATTCCTGGAAAAGCAACAATGTGGTTTTCTGGGATTGTTGACACAGAGAGCCGTGTCATCAGAATTGGAGCCATCCTCTCTGGAAGTGGTCAGAACGGCCGTGTAGTTAAACCGGAGCCGTCACTACAGCCTGACTCAACTATTTAGGAATAGACAACCAGAAGGTTGAAAGGTCAGACTCCGTTTTTCCTATAAAGACAACAAAGGTCTGGAAACATCTCTGGCTACAGCCTTTACTAAACATGGCCCCGGTACTGGTAAACGCAGTGACCTACAGAACAAAACCTCACAGCGAGCGCCAGACAAAACGCTGAGGTGTTCTCTTCCAAACCCACTTTTACTCTGGCGGATAAAAGCCTGGGTTCCTACATCCAGTTCCAGTTCATATTAATATAATGTTGCAGAAAAAAACAAGGAACAATAAAGGAACACATGTGGAACAAGACGCTCACCCCCATGTCTACCACTTACTAACTCTGTTCTAAACATGCTGGTAGAGACACAAGTTCAGATTATTAGTAACAATAATTTCCAATTAAGTCTGAACATTCACAATAAAGATCTAATTAAATAGGAATAATAAGGCCTAAGAGTTTTGCTAATATGCTAGTCTACCTTTATTTTGTATTTAAGGTCTAAATATGAACAAATATTTTACAATGTTGATCTCGTTTGTTCCTTTAAACAAAGTTAAATAAATTACAGTGGACGGCAAATTTATGTTGTCTTATCATTAATGACAATTTAAACTTAATATCTTATGTGGGAAAGTAAATGCTAAAAAAATTAATCGAAAAAATGATTGACAGATTAATGCAGCCCTAGTAAAGTTGTTATTCTCTTGTTTCTGAGTTTACTGGCGTTTGGCAAACAGCTATTTGGTGCATGAGCGCCCCCGACTGGCTTTTTCTATAGGGAGGACTCTCCCCCCACGTGTTAGTCAAACGTGTCTTAGTGGAGCGACCCGGATCCCTGAGGACGGTGAGCTCAGTCGGCAGCAGGGTTAGACGCTCCGTTAGCCGGCTGCTACATGTCTGCTTCACACCCACATCAACCCCAAAGCCTGGCCTTTCAAACACAATCAATGAACAGCTTCACCAGGTTTACACCATCTGTTGCTCTGCATCTATTTTAACTCTCATGTAAGAATGAAAATGCTCACGAGTGCTCGCTGCTTGGTAGAGGTTAGGTTCAGTTTATGAATCCAAGCAAATGTCATCATTTATGTAACTTTATGTAATGTTAAAAAAAAATTGTTCCAGATTATGTGTCTTTAGACCCATTAAAGTCCTTTGTTGTGATGTATTTTAATAAACAGATGAATGTTGGAGATGAGCAATCAGAGCCAGCTTTCCTTTAACTGGTTCCAACTTCAAACTGTTTTTTAAAGCTTTTAGTGTTTTTATCTTTAGCTTTTGAACTCCACCAAGTACAAATCAGGAAAGTAGAGTACAGACTAGCGGTTTATGCGTCCCTAATCTCATTGAATAACACAGTGAGGATCCTGAGCATTGGAGTGTTTACGTTACTGTTGTTACTTTTAAAAAACAGCCCATGTTGACATGTGACTGTGGTTATGACGGGTTACAGAGACGCCACACACTCGAGTCTGTAGCATCACCTTCACAGGACCATTCAGCGCCGATGCTGATCTGTGCTCTGTGTTTGGCTCCAGGACAGCGGAGGAGAAAAGGTTACGCCTTCCTTCCTGACATGTCGGCTCAGCAGATCCTCTGTTTGGACCGTCAGAGTAAAGCGAGATGGAGACAACAGACAGAGGCAGATATCTCTGATATGTTTAGGTCACGAGAATGTGATGCGGTGTTCAAATGAAGCACAGAACAAATGTCAGCGTCAAAAATGTATGGAAAAATGCATATAGCAGCAAAAATTAGGATTTATTTTATTAATCGATTATTCAGGGATTATTATTTGATTTAGTTGACGAATCAAACAAGCGGAAGCTCCTCTGCACATAAAAAGAAACCTTTCAAGTCCAACTGGAATTTAATCTAATTATTTAGGAAATATTGAAATATAAATAACAGTTATTAGCTTAATTTGTGTGTTTTATTATAAAAAAGCTTAATATTAACAAAGCTACCTTTAAACAAACAGTGCCTGTGCCTGTTACGTCTTAGGTGTCCATGCATAACTCACGTCCTGCCATCCTATGCCAGCTGGACTGTGTCCCGACTAAGTTAATGACTTGGCCGCTTTGTTTTGGCCCAAACGTTTATATATTGGTGCTTTCTAGTAAACTTCTGTCCCGATGATGCAGATTTTGGTTGATAACCCCGATCCGTTAAGTGTACTGCTTCTAAATATGCACCGACAATTAGAATTGGCCACAATCTCCAATTAGATTGATGAAGAATGTTATTCCACATGTGTTCATTTATTGTTTATTTCTGCAGAAGAAACAAGAAAATGACTAAATAAGTACAGACAAAAAGTAGCAAAGCTGCTCACACACCTGCAACTCTAAATTAATATTAACTGATTTCATTAACAGTATTTAGCGCGTTTTTCTTATTAGCTTATTGTACCGCGCTGGTTCTTCCTCTCCTGCTTCAACTCAAACACGTTTTTGTCTCAGATGTTCACTTAAAGAAGACTTTCCTAAATTTTCCTGCTCCGCCATCTTGCTCAGGGTAAAACGTGATTATAAAGCAACTAATCGATGACTAAATTAGTTGTCACCTATTTTAATACTCGCTTTTAACAGATTAAAGCGATCAGTTGTTTAAGCTCTAAGAGGAATATTGTAACGAGAGTTCATATTTTTAAACGTCTCCGTGTCGAATGACCATGTCCAAAAATATCATCTAAATTAGGACATAAAACCTCCAGATTAGATCTAATAATACGACTTTTGGGCCTGACAGACACGTTTCTATTCATGAACTGCATATTTAAGAAAAGCAGTTAACCAGTAAACATCTTTACATTCATCAACAGGAAAGTCCATCCCAAAACTCTGAGCGGCCGTCTGCTTTAACATCAGCAGCAGATTATAATTAGATACGCTTTGTGCGGCTGTCCAGCAGCTATTTTCTGTTCCTCGTCCTACTTTGAGCAGCAGAGACCTTTGGGGCAGTGATAACTTTAACCCTGTAGTCTGCAGCCCGGTCTGTGGAGAACTGCACCTTTGTAAACAACAAGCTGCTCTTCCCCCGCACTGATGGCGCTGTGGAGCGCCATCAGTGCGGGGGGAGAGCAGCTGGAACGCTGCTCAGGGTGGAAAGAGAGGGAACATTTCTTGCTCTGCATCCCAACCCCCTCCTCTGCCTCTGTATGACAAGCGCCAGCAGCAAACTGGTGAGGACAAGTCCGTCCTGCCACACGAATCTATCAATGCAGAGCAGGACTAAAAGATACGGGAGCGACTACATCCAGAACCAATTTCTGGAGAATGTAAGATATATACTAACTTAAGAAAAATAAAGTAGTATGTTAACGTTACCAGTAAATAAACTGGTTAGAAATAGACGCACTATGTGGAAATTATGAAGCATATCACATAGATCCTAACTTTCTGAATTTAGCTTTAATCCCACTAACAATGAAATGTCTTATTTTATGAAATTATTTAAAACAGACAGACGACACAAATAAAAAATAAAAGCCGTTTCAAATCATCACGGTTCTTCAATAACCTCCAGCCACAGATATCGATCTGCTTAATCACTGAATTCAATTCAGTTTATTTGTGTAGTGCCAATTAAGGATAATTCATCTGACCAGTCGGACAGGAAGTCACGTTTCGCTCAGTCAGCTCTCTGAAACCGTGCCCATTTTCCCCTCAGTTTAGAAAGGTCAAAGGTCGTCATGCCTATTAGTCTACAAATCAAAGGAATGTGTTCTTACAAACAGTCTTGGTGTTTGACACATTTTATGATGAGATCAGTCTGCGCATTATTCATATCGCAAAGGAGTAAAAAGTGTTGGCCACAATTACTTAGGAGTTGTGAAGCTGTTTCATGGCAGGAAAACCTCCCACCAGACACGGATGAGGAAAATAGTAATGGTCCTAGAGTAGGAAGCGCAAAGAGAGGAAGAAAACCAAAATACATCACACCTGATATTTTTAATCGAAATTTTTATCAATAGTTTCACCATCGCAAGACTTTGTAAAATAATAAATGTGAGTGTGGGTGGTCACATGCAGAAACCTCAGCACAGTAGGAAGGATGTGATGTTAGTTTCTAGTATTCTCCAAAAAACGACTCGACTGTCCGGACACTCACAGAAGACACTGCAGAGTAACGCCGTGACACCATCAGTCATCGGCAAAAACACTGCAAATAAACTCTCAACTTTATTAAAGATCTTTAGCAAATTATTGAAACAAAAAATATATATTTGCCATTTCTGTCCGTTCACAAGCTAAAACCAGAATTCCAGTTTGTGTCCTTTATTTCAAACAACTCGCATATAAACTAACATGTAAATGTTTAGTATTAGCGAGCCTAAGGTCATCAGTCCAATAAATAAAGAACAGATCATGATTGGGTCTGCCTATATTCACTTCCCTACAGTGTTTGGATTAGAGCGTAGAGTCAACATCTAAACGTTTCCCGCCTGAACCTAACAGACCATCCCATACGGTGATATTTATCATCTAATTGACACAATCTTCACCCATTGTTTCCTTCTTTAAAGGGTGCAGGACAACATTTACCCAATAATCCGTGATGGAGCTCATCAGACCGGCGAAGCGTTTGCTTCAAGGACAAACGGATTAGCAGGAAAGTAATCCAAGGAAAAATGCATTCCTGATTTAGTATGGGATAAATATCATTTATAATGGAGGAGAATCAGACTTAAGCCAAGCTCCTTCACATTTTAAAGGACTACAACGTGCCATTTAATGCAGCAAAAGCCTTTAATTGCTTATTCATCTAAACCTGGTGTTTAGAAGCAGGAAGACATAAACATGTAGGACATGAGCAGGTTTAGGAGAAAAACCACGAGCTTCTCTTTCTTTTAGTGCCGACTACTGTTGATAATAATCTATAACAGCAACTTTCACTGCATGTTTGACAGAAAAGAAAGAAAATGTGGGTTTGTTTTTGAGAACACATCAATATAACCAGGTCCTGTTTCATCCTTTCATCATAAAACGTTTATCAATCAGACAGAAAAGAGCACACATGTGCCCCCAGCCTCCACGCCGCCTCCATTATGTGAAGAGAACATCAACATATTCCAGTTATTTACGGGGTTATCACCGTAAACGTGTTTGTACCAAAAATACCCAAACAGCCCAGTTACACCCGCCTTGTTTTACACCTCCTTTAGGTTCTGTGTTATGGAGAAAGAAAAGGGGAACAGAAACAGTTTGATGTACGCCTACGCATCTCTCGACAGCGTGGTACGTTGCACCCAACGCAATCACTCTTCGATCCAACCGTCTCTGGACCTGAAACAAAATCAACTAAAGTCCAAATCCAGCTGTCAGTAGCGCTGACCAGGAGGAACTTATAAAACATGATTGGATGGTTCATATAAGAACATCCTTCACACAGGATCAACCTTAAAGTGGTGTTTGTATTATCAAACCCCTTCTATGTCTGATCAAGTTTCCCTCCATCCTCATTTCCCCATTCATTCTTAGTTATGAACTAAAAAGCCCAACTCAAACCTCCAATTTGTTCACTGTGGGATGGTTACACTGCCTGTCTTTGTTCTTTCTCTGTAAAATGTAGCAGATTTCTCTTTCCTGTATAGTTAATAATATAATCAGGGGTGACTCAGACCAGGAAGAGTTAAGTGATCATATTTCAGACTGAACATGGGTCACGTGCATGTATAGAAATATACACATTAGAACCCCCGCCCCCCTCGCCCTCACGTAGACTTCCTGCTCCCTTCGTGTGACAGATTGCATTGGCAAGGTTCTCCCTGCCTCACATGCCCTCTATGGGGTCAACAAGGAGAGAAGTATCTGCCAGTGACAGATGGCGGCATGTAGGCTCTGCCAGCCAGGATCGCTCTGAGTGCTGCAGGTTAAACTCAGCCAGAGCCAGAGTCCTACACGGTTACCTCAGATTAGCAGTCTGATAATCAATCCTAGTTTCCATCTCAACTCTAATGAAACGTTTCATGGGCTGCTCTGAAATTCCCCTATGGAAATATCATTATCAATACATACATAATTATAAAACCTGTATTAGTATTTTTATTATGTGGAGCAACAAACTTCTTCAATGACGTTTGACCACCTTCCATCCTAAAGCTCGTTTTTGCACGACTTTCACCAAGTCCAACTGAAATGTGAATAATTGTATGAAAGCGCCCTTAAACTAACCAAAATCAGAGAGTTTGAAATACAAACATCATGAAACGTTAAAATGTACTTTATTTTGAAAAACCCACATTGCCTGCTCCATCTGTGCTGCTTTTAAGAAACCAGGGAGGGAAAAGGCTAAAGATGAAGGTTAAACTGAGTGTATTTGTAGTTCAAGCCTCTGAAAACGACCATCATGTTAACATGTTCGCAGCAGAATGACAGTAACGTAGGTAATTAATGCAACTGTTTCAGAAACGTTTAGAGCAGAACCACGTAGCGTAATGTGGCGGCACACAAGGGAAATCCCTGGTGGGCGGTTGGCTTAATCACGTCAGGTTCTGGGACGGTGATGTTTTGCAATATCAAATGGCGTCTCTAGCACTCCTACGCCCCGGTCAGGCAGATCAGCAACACATGAACAAGAGCTGCAGAAGAAAATGAAGAGCTGAGATCTAACCCCCCCCCCTCCCCAGGTTACAGCTACTAACATTCACAAAATAAGAAATGCCTTGTTTCTATTAAATGGTTTGTCTCTGGCATCCAGCAGTTCCTCTGCAGAACATTACCTTTCACTCACTATTACTGGAAGCTACAGTAGAGAACTCGCCGTTAGCCGCGAAAATGGAGCAGGGAAAAGTGAAACATGAGGAAGGGAGTCCTGCAGAACAGTATCAACAGATGTAATCATTCCTGTGTGGATCGTCTTCCTTCTAAAGCAGCAGTAGGGCGACCCCTCAGTTAGGAGCTCGTAATTAAGAAACTTCTACACCAAAATATGCTTTTAAATGAGCATTATGAATTAAATAAAACTGAGGGCTGATTTAACATATTTTGGAGGTAAATCTGTAATTTGCTGAATTTTCATATCTTGGACTCTTTATTGGAGCCTTTCTACCGTCCCTGATCTTTAAATCGGAACCATGCAGTTGGTTTACTCACATCTCATAACAAAAACAAGACCTTTCGCGTCTTATGTTAGAATGATTAGCAGGTTAGCATTAGCATCTCTAAAGTTAGTTCATGCTACATTATTAGCTCTGAAATCCTCCACAGACGTCAACATTCGCTCGTCCAGTATCTTCTAAGATCTTGTGAGTTCTTCTAGATATGCTACAAGTCTTTCTCACAGCAACAGCGTCTAAATGGAGCAGTGCCACTGACAGGTTAACCCGGTAGCACCAACCTGGCAGCTTCTCTGAACGACTGAGACCTTTCAACGGAAAACTGAATCTTTGTTTTATCTGAAATTCTGTGTTGTTCTGCAGAGTTCATTACCCACAAATCCGTTTGTGAAAAGTAACAGAGGGGAGCTAACAGAGCTAAGCGTTTATCGTTTGTTTCCGCAAATCAGACAATGTGAAACAGAAACAGTTTCAACCGTTCAGCTTTAATAGCCAAAATCCCAGATTATGGTGGGTTTGGTGTCGTTTCTGCCAGACCTACTGTAGTAATCTGTTCATTACCACGGCTCACAGCAGGAATGAGGAAACACACGTGGTGAAAGCGTCAAACAAACATCAAATCATGAACACTTCTATTGTGAGGAGCGTTTATACGAGCAGTCATGTGTAGCCAGAGCTATGTAATACTTTTAATAAGTGCACCTTGTGCAGCAAAAGCAGGAATCATGCAAACACTAAGGCACCCCCCCCCCACCCCCCCCAAGACCATTTTTTTACCATCCATCATGATTACATCACCGACTTTATTTGCTTCTAAAATTTCATGTAACATTAAAGGGGAAATACAATAAAGAAAGCCTCCAAACAGGCATGCATAAAAAAAACTAATAAAATGGGCTCCACTAGGAAAGCACCGATTAGAAAGATTGGACGGATACCGATATCTGATGATACATATTATATACAGGTGTGGTAGATGACGAGTACTGGTAACGATAATAAATCTACTTCCTTACCCTCTCAAGTACACAATGCTGCTAACGTTGCTTTTCTGCCTGCTATTTTTTTTAAAGTGCCTTGAGAGGCAACACATCGATTCTTGATTCTAGTTCAACGTACCACAGTACAAGCATATTATCACGGTCACGTGGCTGGACAGATACCTCATGACCTACTGATTCTTGAAGCTCATGGGCTAATAATTACTTTTTATCTAGCTAAGAGGAACAGATTTTAGAAATACAATTCAAATAGGCAAGCACACTTATAGATCCATCATAGCATACAATAGTACACATATTTCATTAGTAGCATGTACTATAAACCTCAAACTTAAAGAAAACAAATGCAGCCAGCCGAATCAACAGGCCGTTAAATTAGTCTGAGACACATAATTCTAGAAAGGTCCTGTGACGTGCGGCGCTGTTTACAGTAAACTATTTGGAAGGCGAGCGCAGATGCAGCAACTCGACAGTAAACACGGAGCGTTAGCAGCCAGAGCGGGCCTGAAGGCACTCACCCCAGCAGCAAGTCTGTCCGCACCGCTACGATGGGTCAGTCAGGACGTCAGAACCACGGCTTTAGAACCTGCAGCGACAAGCAGAACCAGCTCAGATCACAGGCTCAGTTTAAGGTTACGTTACTGGTTCAGGAAACACCTTTAGTCCTGCTTATATTAGCAGAGTAACGCCTGTCAAACCTGCGTTATTTCTAACGGTGTTTACGACAGACCATTGGAGTTTTGGTTAGCTGACCTTTCACCTCACTCTACCCTCGGTGGAGGAAACTTCCCAGACTTCTCCCTACTTCCGTCTCTTTCCACGAGGATTTCCCTGGAACGTCCGACAGTGATGTGATGGCAATAACTTGTATCTTTATTTTACCTATAAACGTCTTATCTACAGTGTTTAAAGTACATATAAACTATGCAAATGTGAAGAGGTCACCACACGCCAGGAATTAGATGGATGCATACATGCAGCACGCAGGTAAACTGTCCGCCTGTCCTCAGATTTAGCTAAAGCGACTGATGGTGGTGGCCCAGGCACGGAGCCGCCTACTTACAACTTGGACATTAACCTGTAACTGTTACTTAAATGATGCTAAATTGTTAAATTCCACTTTGTGTATGTTCAGGAACTTCTTATTTTAAAGGTAAATCTGAGTCTACGATCACACAGCAGCTCTTGATGTTTAATTATGTGTATATATATTATTTTTTTGTTGAAATCAATTTTTTTGAGTATGTTCCCACCCATGCTACTAATAAATTGGGAAAAGTTAGTAAATCTTTCTCTGGTGGTAACATTGGTAAATATATATTTTTTTTAAAGTATACCAAGCAAATCTACGGGAAGACTTAGGGAAGAAGACATTTGTTTTAGTGAAGGTTTAAGACAATTTAACTGTTTAAAATTGATTAATTGTACCATTGGTTAAAACTGCTCTGTAGCTCCAGAGGACAATATCTTATCATAACCACAATGTAGCCGTAAATTATAAACGGTTTGTCAATCGGTTGTTGAGGTATCCGGCGTTGTGCCCGAGTAAAAAGAAATGCTGCATCTGTGTGAAGCAGCACCGCTAAACGACTTCAAAAGGCCAATCCTGGCTCACTGACGCAGGGAACGCTGAAATGTTTTCAGCTCCTAGCAGCAGCACAGCAGCAGTGAACAGTGTGACATCCCGTCTGATGATCACGTCTTCATTTTCCTTTAGAGTGTGAAACCTTTACGAAACAAACAAAGCAGGAAGTCTGAAACGTCCAATAAGCAGTGAAACTATGAGCAACACTCTAAACACTAAGGCTGCAGACCTGGAAACCTGAACAGATTTTTCCGGCCTCCTCCCGGCTCACTTCCCCGTTTTCCCTGACCAGAACTCCCTCTGTGCAGTTTTGGCTTTTAGTCACTTTTTCCGTCCGTTCCCTCATCTTTCCCCCTCCTCGGGTTTCCTCTGGGACACGGCAGCGGATGAAAGCCAGAGATACAGTCCACCAGTCAGAAAACCAGGAGGAGGAACTGGGCGCGGTTACAAATGCTGCTGTGTTTAAAGCTGCAGCGTCTCCGGAACGCCAAACACAATCCAGCTTCAACATACTTGGAACAACAGACATCGCTCGTGAAATAGACAGACTGCTTGTATTTAGCGGCCCTAAAACGTCCCACTTCCACTTCTTTGTTTTAAAGCTTCCCAGCGGTTTCAGTTTTATTGCCAGGAAGCTGTACAGCAGAGAACCGACTAAACACGATCCACTTTAAACGAGCAGAACTCTTAAAAGCTCGATCTGACACTGAAGACACGACTGCAGCTTTAAAAGTGAGATTCATGAAGGTTTAAGCAAACGGACTCCAGCCCTGCCCGGCTTGTCGGCCCGTTTGCTCCTCGGGAGCTTAAACCAAACTAAACGGGTTCTATTTACACTGAAGCTGCTCTAAACTGCAGATTAACAACCAGATGTTAACGTGTCGGCGTCGACCAGGTAAATAAAACTGGGTTGATATCAGCAAATCATGTTCATTTTCATCTTCGAGCCGCTGTATTTGTTTGGTAATTTGACCGTCAGGGAGGCATTTACATCGAGCACAGAGGCAGTGATGGACAGCGCCACCTCAAACGTTTAGAGCTAACGAAACTAATCGATTTAATAGATTATTAAAATAGGCGACAACTAATTTATTCATCTATTAGTTGCTTTGTAATCACGTTTTACCTAAAGCGTTTATTTTTAACACAATCTATATCTGTGGTCGACAGGCAGTAATGAACTACCTAACACTGATCTACCGGTGGAGAAGTAGAATAAGAAATCGGCCAATCGTTAGCCTAGTTTTGCTAGCGCATGGCTCAGGCGGCTTTTGCCCAACAAAAGTTAAATAATAATGAACATCGGTTCCACTAGCGCCAAAGAGCTGAGTAAGTGGTAGAAACTTCACAGTCAATAACTAAAACTTTACCACAGACGCATGACTTCATATAAATGAAAGTTTACAGGATGGCCAAGTAAATGATCACGTAGGCCTTTATCTAGAAAAACGAATGTAGGGGAAGCTCAGTGCGCTGAACGTTTTAAAGTGTGTGGTTACGGAGCAAAGCAGCAATAATTATTGGATGATGCCATAGTTTGTTGTTACAGTGAAGCAACAAGCCAGTCATCCTGTCTTCCACCTATAAGAGACACATTCTCTCCGTCTGTAAACACATAAGGCCGCTCAAATGCATGTGAGGAGCTGAATAAAAACAGAATTCAACCACGGTCTTTATTATTTAGCCTTCGAAGCAACCGCTCTTACTCTGACAGTCCAACAGGCTGCAAAGTTGAACTAACTAGCTGAATTTTGCTCTATAAGTCAGATTAATCACTATACCATTGGTCCATAATCATTGTGTGTAAAAACAGAGTGAAAATTGGTGATTGCGTTTGTGTGAGCCAGAGATTGTATCAATCAGGACGATGATCTCAGTAGTCGGTGTGTGTTCGGTCAGTAACAAGCTCACATCCAACTGTGGACCCAACCGCTGATCTACTGACACATCTGTGGATTTATTCACGTCATGCATGGACAGGCAGGCGGATGTTAATAATAAGCAAACAAGTGAATTTATGAATGAAAAATCAAACCTGCTCATTTTCAGTGGGTGAAAGTTTGTTATTTTTGGTCAGAAAAGACGTTTCACAGCACCGTTCTTTTTTTAAAACCAAAAACCGATCAGTCGCTAAAGCTTCCACAACCATTCGATTCACATGGACAAATAGAGATTTAAAAGCTAAAACTCACAAGAAGAGTTCGGTGTGTATAACGTTGCTGTTTTATTTGTTTTTTCCGATGTTCTGCTTCGTCGTCTACCATCATGTATCCGGCACCATGAAGAGCAGTTTTGATTGTTTGGCCAATAAGTAAAACCAGGAAAAAGGAAGTCGCTCAGGTTCATCCAATCAACGTGTCTTTGACATTTAGAAGAAGAGCTGAACAATAAAATGTTGTAACCACAGAATAAACCCTTATGATTAAGTGAAAGACCTCATGCCGTTTTCTCGTTCAATTTTCTACAACTGCTGTTATGGGGAAGAAAACCTAACCTGGGCACTGCTTGCTTCAGACACCGTTTACATCCAGACTAAGAAAGCCCAGCTTTCTTCTGCTGCACAACTAAGGTTGACATGACCGTTGTGACTGAGCCAAATGTATCCGATTTACTACCATATGTGGAATTGGCACAGTTTTCATTTTTTGGGGGGTAAAAGGTTGTTAATATATTATTCGACTGTAATGTTGGCATTTAAAAATAGTTACTAGAACATTCTCTTTCTCTCACCAAAATCCAAAGAATGACAGGTAAGGAGATTTCCTAGCAAACAAAGGAAGATAAGAGCTGATAGGTCTTCTTGTAATTTTTTAAACCATTTTTTTAAGCTATAGTCTGAGGCACAACGTGAACTGTGCGGATCTTTTTGTCCCATAATGGCAAGAAGGCGTTCAATATGGCTGCCTGAGTAAAAGCATGGAAGGATCTGGACATCGTACAGCACTGACCAGTTAGACCTAACGCGAATGTCTGCCGTTGGACAATCTGCACCGGTAACGTCAACTACTCTGACCAGCACAGCTTGACTGTTCCGGCCTCATGCTGCAGCTCTGATGCTCCCAAATGTTTTTCAACTACACTGATGAGACAGCATGGAAAGCTCTGTGGGCTTTGAAACTTGAGCTGTGGCGCACATTGAACCCACCAGACTAATGTGTATTTGGTCAACGGCTAAAAAGAATCCCCACTGGCGCATTCCTGGACCAACAAGGACCGTTCTCTCTCATGGCCTCTTGTAGACGCCTCAATAAATGCCTCAGATATGAGAAACTCCATCCGACTCACACAGCATAGAAGGCACGAGCTGGCTGCTCCATTGTTTTTACATATGGAAGCCGTTACTGGCCTCTCGGTTAAAAATAACTTAAAAACTTGGGTCACGGACCTCAACGCCGCAAATCCACGCAGAGACCAGTCATCTTCTAATACAGCCTGAGCCAAAGCCAGGTGAAACAACCTGCTCCAAGATTTCACCCCATTTAAAAAAACAAACACATGAAGCTCTGTAGCTGCTCCCTGATGGCAATGAAAACACTACAGCAGAACAACAAACTATCATATTTTCATCAAGTCGAACACATCTTGCTGCTATGCAACATGTGGCTAACACAAAAAAAAAAAATCACCATGGAAAGAATCCCACATCTTCCATAAAAACTCCTACTTAGGATAATAGAGCTGAGTCTCCTACCAACAAAGCGACCTACTGGATGACAATAGTCGGGTTAAAAGCGTCATCGCCAAGTCAGAAAACACAACAGATAAAAAACATACGGCCAAGTCAGCAAGAAGAGAAAAACATGGTAACAGATCAGTGGTCAGATCTTTAAATGGCTGATTCTTTATGAGGTTTGGAGCTAAATTAATGTAACATGTTTATGTATTTAGCAGACGCTTTTATCCACAGCAACTTACAAAGTAGGCAGTGGAGCAAAGGGTCTAGCCTAAGGACCAACACCGGATGCTGTTGGTGTAGCCCAGGCCTTCCAATTGAGCTATCCCGCCGCTGATGTTCAGACAAACAACCGTTTCATAACGATTTGAAAAAAGCTGTCAAACATTTAAACTAATGCCGACACGGTTCTGTTCTCAAGTGAATGCTACTTCCAGACGATCCAGCCGTTAAATCATTGCAACCCGACCACTTCCTGCAACCGGACGGAGCATTTCAACAACAAATCAGCGTCCTGATGAGATCCAACCGTCTCACACTCGCTCGGACGGAGCCTCTGTGTACTGTTCTGCTTAATGTTGTCCCAACGATCAGACACTGCATGACTCCCAAACTGGGATGTTCCCGGTGAACTAGATGCTAAATCTGATGATATAAAGTCTCACCTCTTAGTCTTGATGAATCGTTTTTAACACCATCTTATTTAAAGTCACTGTAGATCTTTTTTTAAGCTGCCTAAAACCAGAAAATGTCACTATTACATGTTTATAAACTGATGTCTGACCAGACACTTGTTAAAACGCTGCATCGCTATTACATGCGAAGCTGGCCGCCCTCTAGCTGTGCTAACCATGACATGTTTCCTTTTTTCGTTTTCATGTGTCTTGTTGATAATTTGGCTCCACAGACTCCCATGCTGTTCCAGCTAATGGTGATGCGGTAACACCTAAAACAGGAAGTCGATCGGAGAGTTCGCACCGTGATTTATTCAGAATGCTGTAAAACATGATGAGGAGGTGTTGATCTCTAGCAGATCTGTTGATATGTGGTGGGAGCAGCAGACACTGGCAGGAAGCTGCAGCTGCTCGTCTTTCATCAGAATGGAGAGAAAGTTGTACAACAAAGCAGAAAACAACTCGCCCACACAAAAACAAATTGTGATCGTAAACAAAAAGGTCAATCAAAGATGGCACACCAATAACGTGTTAAGAGTTGTGTTAGTCAGATGGCTGGATTTGGATCAGGTAATCACTAGAAGACTTGACTTAGAACAAGTAATTAGTAGCGATGCACCGATGTCAAAACATAGGCCAATGTCGATATCAGATAATTGACCTTTACAGACAGACAAGTTCTGCACAATGTATCACGATTATATCATCACTTTTAGAACTGGGTGGAAGTTTTTTCCAGACTGTCGGATTCACCACTCTGGTTGAAAAAGGGGAAACACTTAATATTTTATTTTTGTTTTTATCAAGATTCAAAAATCTGTTTATTTATATAGTGACAATTTAGTGACGTCTTCAGGCACTTTACGAATGTACAAGAAAATCTTTTGATTCCATTCATAACAGATCAGAAAAAAATCCAATAATCAAGTTATAAACTTTAAAAAGGCAGAACTTTGAGTTGAGAAGTATTATTAGGTATGATGTGACGTTTAGTATTGAATCTGACAGCAGTGAAAGTTCACAAACTACCTCGTCAAAAAAGCTGGAAGTCACATTAAGCAGAAAGCACAGAATGAGAGGAAAGACAAAAACATGACGTGTGACACCTAATATTTTCACTGCAATATTTACCAATAATATAAAAATATTTATTAATATCGTAACCAGAGCTGAAACAACTGATTGCTTTAATGGGTTAAAATCGAGTATTAAAATAGGTGACAACTAATTTAGTCATTGATTAGTTGCTTTATAATCACGTTTTACCGTAAGGGTCTATTTTTAACACAAATTATTATATCAGCGGTCAATAGGTGGCAGTAATGAGCTACCCAACGCTGTGACCTACCAGTGGAGCAGCAGAAGAAGAAATCAGCCTATCGTTAGCCTTGTTTTCCTAGCGCATGGCTCAGGTAGCCCAACCACATTTGCCCTGAGCAAGATTTAGGAAAGTCTTCATTAAGTGAACATCTGAGACCAAAACATGTCTGAGTTGAAGCAGGAGAGGAAGAACCAGCGCGGTAAAATAAGCTAATAAGAAAATAAACGCGCTAAATACTGTTAATGAATTCAGTTCATATTCATTTAGAGTCGCATGTGTACAGAAAAGAAAACAAGCAATAAAGGAACACATGTGGACCAAGATGCTCACCCCCAGCAATGTCTACCACTTACTAACTCTGTTCTAAACATGCTGGTAGAGACACAAGTTCAGATTACTAGGAACAATAATGTCCAACTAAGTCAGCCTCCTGCTGAACATTCACAATAAAGATCTAATTAAATATTAATTTAAATGTAGCAACAGCAAAGAACCCAGTCTCCCTGCACACACTCTGTCAATGAGAACGCCACTGCCAACTACTGTAGTGGATGTGCAATTACACTTTATTCTAGTACGGCAAAAAAAAAAAAAAAAGCATGTTCCCCGGGGTCACATGCCCCCCCCCCTGGGATCACACCACATTCTCAATTAGTTTTTAATAGCTTGTATGGGAAAATAAAGGCTAAATAAACTAATGATAAAAAGCGATTAATCGTAAAAATAGATTGACAGATAAATGGATTATTAAAAAAATGGTTAGCTGCAGCCCTAATCATATCATTGTATAATACCGTACAGGCCTAATAATTATTTCTCGCTCATTTTGTACCTTTAAGAAAAGGACCACACCACGACGCTTCTTTTTGTGCGTTGGTTAAATTCCTGTCAATTGTGCATTTCTAGTACAGTCACACTCCTGAACCAGGGGCGACATATTCAGCTTCTGAATAAACCAGCTAAACAGGTAAAATCCTAGTGAATGGAAATTCTTATTGGTTATTTCCAGGTTCCAGAAATATTTGTAGCCATTGTTGTCAATATTAAATTATATATCCTGCCTACATTAGAAACAGTAAGACATCAGACATATTGATCTCTGCCTTTAGATTGACCAACGCAATTTACCAATATTTGTCTGCCAATCTTTAAAAAAGTGAATAATAAAGAAAGAAAATCACTTTTACTTTTAACGTTTTTATTGTATGAAAATAAAGTTAAAATTTCAAGGCTGGCCCATGTTTCCCCACACAGCATGTTTTTTTAGGATCCCTCATAACTAATTCAATCATTAGTTACTGAGGGCTAAATTACTTTAGACGTTTATCTTGGAAGGACTTTAAAAGAAAACCAATACTAATAAAGAAAATGTCACGTTCCGTCTCTTTAAATCATGACTAGCATTTGTTCTGATGGGCCTTTTTTATCTGGGGAATCCTTCAGGGTTTTATACGGTCCAGAAACCCTGAGGGGAGGAGTCTGGGGGGCAGAAAGGAAGATGACATTTGCTAAAAACATGAGACTCACATTCAAACCTGGGCAAAGACGTATTACGAGTAAAGATTCAGAGACATAATCCAAGCTAATGATTCAGGGAACGATTGACAAGATGTGATAGAGTTGGCTGCTGACTTCCTCCACATGTGTTACTCAGCAGGAGAGGGCCGGGAACGTTAGCAGAGCATCCAGGAAGTCGAGTCATGGTAGTGGTAAAAAAATGACATTCCATATTTTTTTTTTAAACCTGGTGACGATTAACCTGTTATTGTGAAAAATGATAAGTAAATACTGTAATGACGATTTCAATTACGTCCTTAGTGTATTTATCATCAGTGGATAAATATTACATTAGCATGAAACAAACTGGCCAATAAACACCTAAGATAACAGCTAACAATATTGCAACCTAATCAGTTGTTTCCAGTGTGAAGCACAGAAATTAAAACAGGTTCTGCTGGAGGTTTCTTCCTGTTAAAGGGGAGTTTTTCTTCTCCGCTGTCGCTACATGCATGCTCAGTATGAGGGATTGCTGTAAAGTCAACGCCAAGTCAATGACTCGAATCTGTTGGTGATCCTTACATTGGAAACTTTTTCAAACTGATTTATGATGTATGTATGAGTTTAATTGCGCCTTGAGACAACATCTGTTGTAAATTGGTGCAACATAAATAAACTGATTCATGATACTGCATTGACGATGTGTTTGGGATTTATTGTGCAGCCCTATCCCACAACACATTTCCTCATAAATGCTGGTGGTTTCTCTCATTGGTTGCTTTTCTGCTCTGTAGCTCATATTCCCCGTTAACTCTAAATCCCAAAAGGAGTTTTTAAATTTTCATTTCCAACATTTACAGCCAGCCGCTCAGTTTTCACTCCAATCCACCATTTTCATAAATGATTCATCTATTATGTATTTAGATCTGTATTTAATGACTTTCTCCCACAGGATCGTTTTTATTTGCATTTTGGAACAGAAATGCAGAAAAATAATCCTAGATAAGAACTTTAACAGGACTGATAAATGCACTTCATTCTATATTTCCACACAGGTAACCTCCTTTTAACGTCCTAAATAAATATGACATCAAATTAGATTTTTGCCTTCTTTCTCTAATTGATTCTGGTTTCTACAGTGGAAACAGAAGGAAGAGGAGAAACTACGGTGGTTCCTGGAAAAAGTTTCCTGCACTGAAGCGTAATTCCGGTCACCTGTGCGGTTAGCAGGTTTGTATGTGTAGCGCGCTAGCCCTTTGTAACGAACGGTGATGATTGTGTGTAATATCTGAATGCCTGAAACTGACGTTAAACAACTAGGGGACATTTGGAAATATTTAAAACCATATATAAACAGAGAAAAAGGAAGATAATCAGCAATCATAATGAAGTCAAAACTAGCGTTTACCTCACCTCAGATAAATAAAATCTATCATATCAGCTTGTTCCAACTCTACCATTAAGTAAACCTACACACCAAAGCCTTTAGTGATCTAAATCTAAATCAAGGATCCGTGTTTGTGCTATATTTGTGTGTCTGTTATCTCTTATCAGGCCGTTACCTAATGACGGAGGACATTTTCACCCTCTGCGCTCAAACCCATTCTGTCTGTCGCTCCGCTGTTCTCAGCGCCGCCCAGCACCGGTTACATAACCGCACTACTCCAACACGCCTCCTGTGTGATTTATTAAGGCCAAGTAATCAGTGTGTCCTAAATAGATAATGTGACTCAGCTTGCCCATCCGCAGCTCAACGTACTGGGCGTCCTCGGCGCCGTTACCCGCTCCGTCGATAGCAAACGAGCAAGCGCAGCATGTGTCACCGGGATAAAGCGTTCAGATGTTGGTTCTCTGTCCCATTTCATATGTGGTTGCTTGCGTAATGATAATGAGCTGCAGCAGCTCCAGAAATACAAATATGTGCTGTGTAAGAACGATGAGGAGCAGCATCCTGAGCCAAGGTGGGAATGCATGAATTAAACGAGGTTAAATATCTGTCATCAGAAATAACAGCAGTGTGTTTACCTCTATTTGTCGTATTCATGCATCGCCAGAAGAAATATTTGCATGAACTGTTTATTGCATATTCTTCACTGTTCTCTCTACTCACTAAGACTACAGTCATACACGACACATATCCCACTTGTTCACGGCACTCAGACATTCTGATCTCTTCATCCAAAAACAACAAAACAACTGTTTAAATTCCACATGTGGTACTAATCCAAAAATATGTACCGCATAATCTGCAATCTGAACGCTCATTTATCCAAAGAAGCCAGACATGGAGAATCTGGACATAAAAGTCTGAAGCAAGCAGCACAGTTTACCCGTCATGGTTTTTTATTTTCCCTGATCTTGTTTGGATGTTCTGACATCACGGTCGGGTCATTTTGCTCACACACAACGATGGCGACCGCTGTTACTACCGTTGACGCTGCGCTGCTGTGTGAAGCCATCGTTCGTCTTTGGCACAGCGGGTCGCTTTGGGCTCATAAAACCTTCACAATGACGTCTGATGGTCTGTAACTGAAGGTGAACCTCACTTTATAAAATTGTTGTACTGAACATTAGGACCCGATGTTTAAATGTAGCCCAGTATTGGACTAAAACTGCATATTTTACTGCCTCAGACAAATCAGAAACCAAATAAATGTTAGTAACAGAATATTCTACGTTCTGCTTTAGAGAGAATAAATAACCAGCAGATCTTAGCTGGTTGGTTAGTTGGGCTCTCCTGAATCCCTGAACGCTTCATTCTAGATGATGTTGTCAACACAATTCACCAAGATCACATCGTCTCCATCTTGATAATGAATGACAAGTTAAGTAGGATGTTTGTGTACCAAAACCAATTTCAACCTATTATTTCTCTTTTTCTTGGTGTAAAAAGAAAAAAAATTAAGTTTTAACTCTTATCGACCCTATTCGTACCATCGTCCTATGCAGCTCCTACTGAAGGCGGACTGGGAATGATGTGGTTTCCTAGTTTGAATTCGGGGGCTGGTCAGTTTTAACAGAGCATTTTGTGTTCAAACCTCAGCGTTGATTCTGACATGAAATAAATAAATCAGAGAAATAGGGATGATCTGATCTTCCCTCTGTAGTATTCTGAAAGCTCTACAGGGATTGATTCTGTCCTAAAATTTAAAGCACCAAAGTAAATGTGGATTAAAAAATAGATAAATATTTAATTTTTTTCTGTGCTTGTTAAGAAGTGAAAAGGTTCCCAATAAAGATCTTTTTGTTTTTCCACAGGGCCACAAAGGGACCTGGGGCCACTGCAGGGCCCAGATCAGTAAGATCAATGTGTGTGTGTGTGTGTGTGTGTGTGTGTGTGTGTGTGTGTGTGTGTGTGTGTGTGTGTGTGTGTGTGCGAAAACAGTTCATCTTACAAAAAAAAATAAAAAAATACAACTAAAGAATAAACCAGCTGTGTTAGAAATAAACATATATGGATATTTATGATCTTAATCTCTCTAGTGCAGAGACTAAACACAAAGACAAAGCAAAACAAAACATTGATAAACATGTTTGAAAAAAAAAAGAAAGTGTGCAGTTTAATGTAAGTATTTGGATTTGTTTTAACTAGAGAACAACAACTGGATTCTAGACGTCAGCGAAATGTGAAACGCCCCTTTAGAAAAGAAACTGGGATGTCCAGAAGCAACTTCTTCACTTCAGATATGATGACGATATTTCAGTGATACGATGATAAACTGATACGATGATAAACTGATACGATATCGACATGAACCAGACAGACGTCTAATATTCATATAGAGTGGAATGTTAAATGGGGTTTTATTCAGTGCTTTTATAAAAAATAAAAATAAACAATTGTTATTAGGAAAACTAAATCAATTTAATATTAATCTGTTTAATTTTAATTCTACAATTTTAGAGTTTTGCGATGATGAAATGCTGGAAGACTGTTTGTGTTGGAGATTTTAGATGAGGTTGATATTATCTGATATCTGTTTTTTGGCTGGTGTCAGACTGATACCCCCTAATTGAAAATGGAAGGGTCCAAAGCTGACGCAGACATTAGCATGATTATCCATTATAGGCAGCATTACCCTGAGTTAGCATCAATACCCAGCGTTAGTCGTTTCAGACTGTTGTAGTTTAACAACCTCTTCGTTTCTTATGGAATATTCTTATTTCTTTATTATGTTTACCTAAGAAACTCCTCGAGCTTGTGGAGCTACACTCCTTTGGTTAACGATTAATAAGTAGTATATCATGTACTGTTCATCAAAAGTACACAATACTGTTCTAGAAAATGTGATTAAATTCATAATTTAAGTGCAGCAAGGAGAAATCTTTGTTATAGAAAAAAAAACATATATTCCCTCTTCTCTATACTACAGCAACATCCTGCGACTAACAAAGCACTTGGTTTGGTTCGGATTCTCACAGAAGTGGCTGATGCTGGAGCCTCGAAACGGTTTCCGGTTTGGTTTTCCAGAGCTACAGAGAAACGGTCCCAAAATATCCCGTCCACAAAATGTCCTCTCGTTTTAATTACGCTCTTCAAGCCTATTGTTAGATAAATCCAAGATCTAAACAACGTATACCATCAGATCATTTACCGATGTTTCAGTTTGACCAGGTCATTGTGCAAAAGTCAGAAGGCCCAAAAAGGAATAAGAACCCAAATATAGAAAGAGAAATAGATCTGCACATAAAGATCCTGTATATATATAACAAATGGTGCTAGTTTTACTGTAAGTTTAATGTGTATATTTTTGTATTTAATATGTATTGCATCTGTGAGGGACTGAGCACCTAAGCACCTTTCACACCTGTGTTAATGTGACGTGACAATAAAGTGATTTGATTTGATTGATTTGGGCTGAAAATGTTCCATAAAATATGAGATTCAGTTAAATTAGTTGTGAAAAGTTGTTATTCTAATGACAATTTATAAGCATATAAACTTACCCACAGCAAATTAATAAAAACAATGTACAGGAGAGTCTTTTTACACAAACAAGAAATAGTGTAGAAGTAGGACAGGAGCCCAGAAGAGACATGAGGTGGAACCAGATAAACAAACAGGCTTTTAAGCTTCCTAAAAACAAACGACAGTAAGATAAGAACATCCCATAAAAACTATAAAATGTGTTTAGGGGAAAACAAACTGATTGGAAAATCCTCCCGCCAACCAGGCTGAACCTTTAACTCCTGGAGGGCTTATCTGGAACATTGAGTCACAAAGTTAGCAAGAGTCTGTCTGAGCCCAGTGTTTACAGTCCTGCAGCCATCAGCAGCAGGTCCTCTAGTAAAGCTGGAGGGGAAGGCCATTCAATGTACAGCCAAGCTGTGTAGGTCAAAGGTCAGCCACAGCTTTAACTGAAGCACGAGGACAGACAAATGAGCAAACTGGGTGTTAGAAAAACACCATAACGTTGTGTTGTGTCTCCTCCCAGAAGAACAGGCGCACATTCATACTTTCTGGAAGTCGTTCAAACCTTAAAGCCCAACAGAAACAAACAGAGAAAGTTGCCCGAGCACGAGGCCATCTTGAACAGGAGCCTTTCATTTGAGAGCAAACTCGGCCAACAGTAACTACATGTTGGAGACATTCCCTGAATGACTGAGGTTAAACATGACTGAGGTAAAACGTGACTACACAGGGTTAAAAACACAGGGTTTCATTTACAGCGAGCAGCAAGGAAGGGCGCGCGCGCACACACGGGAACATCTCAGCGAACACGTGCACAGTCTGCGCGCGCCTACTCACGCGCTGCTGCCGCTGCCCATCCCCCACCCGGAGACGAAACGGTCCAATAAAGCCCGAAAACGACGTCGTAGCCCAGTCGAAGCTCAACGGGAGCCTCCCGCGGTACAGCCGCGCGCCCGGTACTGATTTATAAGGGCAACAATAAAGCAAAAAGATGCTAAACACTCACCTAAAGCTCCAAATCACACAAGGGAGGGGGGAGGGGGCGCCTTCTCCTCTGTGCTCCTAATAAGGAATCTCCTCCACTACCGCCGCTGTTTTCAAGCTCTAAGTACACCTCGAAAAGTGCGTTATAACGGCCTTCGGAACCGGCCGACCGGTACCTGGAGTCCCCAGCTAGCGACGTGTTAGGAATACACGGGCACATAAAGTGATAAATCCCCTTTAAAACGGATGTGGTTGTACGGCGGCTGTTGCTCGCTAGTAGAGAAAAGAGCCAAACGGTTCCGTAGCAGCCAACGGCTGCAGACTGGAGCAGAGCGAGGCTGACCTGGCAGGCGAAAGTGAGCTAGGCCTGAGCCTCTCTCTGCAGGAAGCGCGCTCCAGTCACGTAAACATCAAAATGGGTGTCGCAGTGTGAGAGAGGATTGTGCTTTCAGGCTGGGGGTTGGAGTTAGCTGCTTAATAATCATTCTTAAAATATTCTGCTAAAAGCAATTGGCTGTATTTAATGCAATGTAGGCAGAAATGCATTTACTGTATACATTTTATTGGCATACTGTACATTTGTAATGACATTTTTTTTTCTGCCAATATGTATTTAGATTGTTTCGTTTTTTTACACTAAATGTACATAAATAGATATTTAATTCTTAAGTCTTTACAGTAAAAAGGTTTCTCGAAATAGGGTTTTCCAGTTGTTTCTAAAAACTTTATTGCCCATTGATTTATTATTATTATTATTAT
>JAVLVB010000111.1:67377-86967 GCA_032876305.1 Orestias chungarensis | reverse complement strand
ACACACACACACACACACACACACACACACACACACACACACACACACACACACACACACACACACACACACACACACACACACACACACAGCCTCAGCCTCAGCCTCAATGGAATATAAAGTTAAGTGTCTGTGATCAAATGCTTGCTCAAAAACTCATTTTTTCCCCATAAAAAATGTGGTTTAGCTTGAGGTTTAATGACTATGTTGTTGTTTTTTTTGTACTAGTTGGAGGAGTCAAATAGAATAAAATGAAATATATGGCTGTTCTTTTCTTTTGGAAATACAGTTAAATACATAAATGGTGAGAAGTCCTTGAGATGGAGGTCATAAAAAATTTGTTTAAGGACAACGCAGTGAGAGGAATTCAGCATGAATAATAGCGTGTGTGGAAGCAGCTCAGATGTGTAAATCTTTATGGACCTTAATAAAGCCCTTATATATAACACTGCTGGCCTACTTTACCAGGAAAACATTGAGTTCTTTAATCCATGTTCAGGGAATAGCTTTGTTGCAATTAACCAAACCAAAATTGAAACCTGTAGCATTATGTCAAAGTAATTAAGACTGATATGTTGCCATCAAAAATGGATCTCTAGGGAAGGACTCAAGAAATAAAAGACGTCTGTGATAAATAAACTGTTGCGCTAACATTAATAAATCAGTTTAATTGATTTTACTGATCACACTGTCATGCGGCAGTTCTTTCATCATCAGCACAAATGGCAAACTTATTTGGCTTGAATGTGTTTTTCTGTGTGTAATTATTGCAGAAATAACTTTTCGAAGTTGAGACTTCAATCTCTCATTTTCCATTCCAAATAAGGAATGCGTGATTTTAAAATCTCATGAAACATGTTTGTTTTCTAAAACCTTGTGTTCAGTAGTAATAAATTACTATTTTTCACCACTCTAGTCTCTCTAATCTGTCCTTCCAATGTTCTCTGTGAGCATCTTGACTACTTTCAACTGTGTGTAATTTATTGTTGTCAGACTCCAGCTAACAGGCTGGCTATTACACTGGAATGCAAAGAGTGAGCTAACAATACTGGAAATGTAGACTCTGTGTACAGTTATTAAATAAGCTACATTTTTGCAAATACATCTTACGTATTAAGCAACTACAGAGATCCTAGTCAATCCAAAATGATAATGAATCCCACACCTGAATATTTAAGGAAGTTAATTGTGCCATTTTAGTTTTCCTAGGAGAATATTTGCTTACGTGTTCAGTTACTGGGTAAATCACTTTATTACTCATTTTGTATCTGTTTAAGTTAAGTCAGTTCTCATCTACTGGACCTCTCAGCTGCATTTGAAACTGTAAACCACAGCATCCTACTTACCAAGCTGGCAGACATGGGCATTGAGGGCAGGGCACACTCCTGGTTTGAATCCTATTTCACCGGATGATCATTCAAGGTGGCATGGCAAGGCCAAACATCGACGCAACACCACCTCACCACAGGGGTGCCCCAAGACTCAGTGTTGGGCCCCCTCCTCTTTGCCATGTACACTACTTCACTGGGCCCAATCATCCATTTGCCTGGCTTCTCCTATCAATGCTATGCAGATGATACCCAGCTCTATCTTTCCATTCCTCCCGACAACCTCTAGGTACCGACACGAATCTCAGCCTGTCTTTTTGACATATCTGCATGGATGATTGATCACCACCTCCAACTGAACCTCTCCAAAACTGAACTGCTTGTCATCCAGCCAAGGAAAGTATTCACCACAACATCAGCATCAGGTTAGACTCCTTATCTGTGGCATCCACAAAATTTGTAAGAAACCTGGGCGTCATGATCGATGATCAGCTGACCTTAGCGGATCAGGTTGCCTCTGTCGCTCAATCCTATCACTTCTCTCTATTCAACATCAGGAGGATTAGGCCATATCTAACTCAACATGCCACAAAGCTCCTAGTTCAGACCTTAGTCATTTCCCGCCTTGACTACTGTAACGCCGTCCTAACAGGTCTTCCAGCCTGTGCTGTGAGACCGCTACAGATTATCCAGAATGCTGCAGCTCGCTTGGTTTTCAACCAGCCAAAGCGATCGCATGACACACTCCTTTACACTGAACTCCATTGGCTTCCCTCAGCTGCACGCATCAAATTCAAATCACTAATGCTGGCATACAGTGTTTGATGGATCAGCGACCATCTACCTCAACACCCTCTTAAAGCCTTACGTCACTGCCCGCCCACTCCGTTTCTCCAAGGAGCGCCAACTTACGCGACCAAAGCCCCGTGCAGGTCAATCTAAACTCTTCTCATTTATGGTTCCTCGCTGGTGGAACGACCTTACGTGCATCAGAGCATCAGATTCTCTTTTCATTTTCAAGAAATCCTTGACGACGACAGCTCTTCCGAGAGTATCTCTTGCCCCCCGATATTATTTAGCACTGTAAAAACTGTAAATGAGTGTCATCATTAATGTTAAATCCTCTCCTAGCATATTGCAGGTAACTGAGTAGATTGCGTTGTAGTTCATTGTTGAATCCTCTTTTTGTAAGTCGCTTTGGATAAAAGCGTCTGCTAAATGCATCAATGTAAATGTAAATGTAAATGAAGTAAATTTTTATCGGATAAAAAAAAAGGGAAGATATGTAATTGTGTGACGGGTTTATATGTTACAAAGCCTCACAAGAACGTATCCAAACATACGTCCTTCAGAAAACATTTGGCTTGTGTATATAGTCAGCTATTCAATTCAGTTCAGTTTATTTATACAGCTCCAATTTAGTACACATGGTGTCTCGAGGCATTTTACAAGAAAATAATTTAATTCCAATCATACATACATTCATACATAAAAAAAAAATCATTTAAAAAATGTTCTAATTTAAGGAGACCCAAAAGATTGCATCAAGTCATTGACTTGCAGCATTCAGTCTTGTGGGATCAGAACACTGACACGATATAATTTATTCATGTCACACTATTTCTCAGACTTAAAGGTAAAATAATATTGCCATTGATCTACTGATCCATTGACAGATATATATAATAATATTGAGGAAGTGATGATAATATGAAGCTCAATCTCATTCCATTTTTAGGTCCGACAGGAAGATCAATCCTGATGAGCTAAAAGAACAGAAGTACTGCTATTAGAAAAATAAGTCATTAGCATGGTGGTACAGGGAGCCGGAAAGTCCCGTTCTGGAGTGTTTAATCATGGAGCTTGAGCTCATATAGAATACAGCATTAATAAAGCTAGCTAATTTACCAGGTTAATTATTAACAAAAGTTATAATCATTCAGGGCTCAGGCTTGGGCTACAGAGGCAACACAACCTCTAGAATGACATCATGTTTCTGTTCCCTGTAGGTTAATTAAGTCTCTGAATTGATGGTGATTCCTGTGTGACCAGCATGTTGTGTAGGCATTACTGTTAGAAAGCTGGATATCATATGAAAGCTCATTTTGTATCGTGTTCTAACAGAATTGTCATGATGCTTTGGGTTTTAAACTATGACAAACATTAAAAAATCTGTGATTCTTCCTTATAACTAAACATTTATTTGTGTGCAAATAACGACAAAGGCATTTGCAGATTAATTAGTAAAATGGATTTTTAAAAATTGCCCTGCAAATTTAGAAACTGGACAATACAAGCTTGAAGGCACCATACCAGTCTGCCTGAAGCTTCCTTTCCATCTTCATCAGTTTTAACAGGCATGCTAAACATCTGTGGACACTTGTCGAGTGCAGCTGTCTTGCATACATTATGATCTAAGAAACAAAGTGGTCAACTCATTATGTTTCCTACTTGATGTGGGACTGCAGTAGGTCCCACATCAGTTGGTTGGTCTAGTTGGTAGCACTATTGCCTTTTTGCCAGGAGATCTCTGAGAGTTTCCACAAACCTGACTGTTAGGTTGACTGCCTTTTGCCCAATGATTGTTTTGGCATAAGCCTCCAACACAACTACGTATGGACAAGCCAGTATATGCTATGGAAAGATGGTTACATGTTCATATCTGTAGTGTATAAAACTATACCAGTAAGTATTATTACCTAAGAATTTGCCTACGATTTGTTTTACCACTAAATAGCACCCATGATAAGCCACCACAATACGTTGTCCGAGATTATTATATGCAACTGGGCCTAAACGTTTGTCATGTACCTAGACTAGAATTGCTGCCACACGGGTTCCAGACCTGTTCTGCCTTGTTCACCCACATTGCTGCTTACCTGAACTGTTCACACAAAAATTGAGGTTCCGATTATGGACAGAGTAAACTTCCTTGATGAAACATTCAAATTGTTTAAACCTACTTATCCAGCTCCCTATCATGTCTCATAGAGCATTCTCCTGTATACGGTCCTGCGAGTGAAACAATCCAAAGTAACATTCCTTAACATGTACTGTACATCTTTGAGGATTCAAATGTTGAGGTCCAAGTATCCAAGGACAACCTGGGAAACAACTCTGTTCTGTTATCTACTACTTCCTGTTTTTTCAATGCTTCCTAGTTGTCACTCCACTTTATGTCTTTTTAGCAAAGTCTGACCAGAAAGCAAAATTCAAAAGAAGGTATGGACAATCACATGTTGATTACTGTTAATATAAATTTACTTGGTTATTGTCCGTGTTTCGGGTCCAACTCTTACTTTGTTAGAAAGTCCCAGGCATACATTGGAACATGAGTTTATATTGTCTGTCTTTCTACTAGTGACATTCATACTTAATGCATTGAATTACATGTTGTCTCCCTAAAAGAAGAAAAGAAGATCTGACTGTTGTTTGAATTAGGTCACTAAGTGACTAAGTTATCTTACTAAGTGATATAACCTGTAATTAGAAGAATTTTTATATATTGCGGTATATTATCACAAAAGTTTTTTTCAGCTAAGGTAAAAAAGAAACTAAGTTTGAACTTAGTGGCGGTAACCCGATCACAACAATCAAAGAAATTAACACAAAAATGCTTAAACTACATAGTCTTGAACAGAAGCCAGTAATAAAACACTAAAACGCCAAATTCAAACTGCAGTGCTCAGACACAAAGGTTATTTCCAAGGAAACCAAGAAAATTAGGCGTTTACAATTATCCATAAAAGTTATCTATGGGCAAACTAAGAGCAACACTTGTTTTTTAAAGTTAGCAAAGCTGCTAACCCACTAAACAACCCAGCGTCAAACCACTAAAAGGCTAAATTCAACTCACAAACCAACAAAATGAATTAGTGCTCTAGACATTATGCAGGACACCTTATGATGCACAAGCTCAGTGTGCCAATGGTTTTACGAGCTAGCAAAAAAAGCCAATGTGCTAAACAAACAAATTAGCACTCCTTTTAGCACAGATTAGCGGAAGTGTGCCCACCAGTATATTCAGTAAAATCACTCTGGAACACTGATAGGAATATTTTTAGGGCGGGTTGTTGAAATTTAGATAAATTAAGGTGCTGACCTGACTAACTACTTTACGGATTTCTTAAATTTGTAACAAACTAAGCTTTCTACTAACCTTAGGGAAATACTCGCACATAACCTCAGTTAAGGAACTACAAAGCAGCCACTTGAGCTTCACCGACCTATGATGGTTTAAAGAGCACTTTACGTCAAGCACAAACGTATATCGGTTCAAATCCCTGCCTGGTCTCATTTTTACTACTCACGTTTGTAGCTAACGAGACACAGAGACGAACAGAGATCTGTGTGGCGAACTAAGAGATAGTAAGCTGTCAGATCTGGCAAATGAGGCCATTTCACATAAGTTTTACATAAGATTCCAATGTCTGATTTTAGCACCTTTCGTGTCCATATATCCAGGTTGCTGCCTAAATGTAATCATCCATCGTCACACTGGAAAAGAGGGAGAGGGATGGAAGGAGAGAGAACGATGGGGGAGGGGTGCGTAGAGCTTATTGTAAACTGTAAGAGGTGTGCAGCAACTGGGACAGATTATGTCTGCGGAAACGAGGACTGCAGGATCCCACCCATCCCCCACACGTTGGTTAGCTCATTTGTGCTTGGCTGGTCACCACACAGTAATAGATAGATTCCACCCCACCCCCTATCTTCTGCTCAGTCATTCAGACCCAGGAGAGTCAATAACAAGCTGACATCATCATTGGCTTTGTAGGATACAGTACTGCCTTTTATTCCAGCAGCCGTATGTGTGTGTGTGTGTGTGTGTGTGTGTGTGTGTGTGTGTGTGTGTGTGTGTGTGTGTGTGTGTGTGTGTGTGTGTGTGTGTGTGTGTGTGTGTGTGTGTGTGTGTGTGTGTGAGTGGGGTGGGGGGGGGTGCAACATCTTCCATGTTGCTGAGGAGGCCAGAGGCTCAGGAGCAGAATGCAGGTCAGCAGGTTGAGATAGGTGGTTACACACACACACACACACACACACACACACACACACACACACACACACACACACACACACACAAACACACACACACACACACACACGCATGCATACAGAGACAGTTGTCATGTGGGGGCAGGGAAGAAGCACCATGAGGTATCCTTTCTTCTGTGGCCTACCAGTAGCCAAAGCTATTTGACACATGGACAAAAGCCCAATAAGTATTCCAGACATTCTCTGGAGGGGACAATCCTTTAGGAATATTAATGCACATAATGTTGTGTTAAAAAGGGGCCAGGTGCTAAATTAGAGAGGGTTCTATTTCAGTTTCACCTTCATAGTTGTCTCTGGATATAGGAAATGAAATTCACAGAATACGATGCAATGACGCGAAGGACTGTTAGATGTTTTATAAAATCAAGTAAATATAATCGTAACTACGGTAACCATTGTCCTGGTTATGTTTTAATGTCTGAGTGAGAGCGTCATGAAAAGCTTATGAGCATTGACAGAATGTGAACAATATATTTTTTCCTGTCTACCTTGCATCCCTCTGAAAAAACAGGAGTATTTTCAATTACCGGATCTCATTTCACAAAGAATCCGTTGCCTTGAAAGTCTTGAACAGCCAGGGTGTGACATAAGTCTCCTCATATTGTCTTCTTGTCATCTGGAAACAACTCAAGCACTAGAAAACATAACATTTCAAGGGTAGAAAACATAATGATATATCAATGTTTTATGAAACCAAGCAGTGAGTGTAGAAGTAGAAACTCAGTGTAGATTTGAAATCATACACACTGGGGGAAACAAATATATACACCCAACTAAATTTCCCTTTGCAAGCTGCAGAGAAGACACAAAATTGTTTAAAGGAAAGGCAGATTTATTTGTATAGCACATTTCATGTACAAGACAATTTGAGGTGCTCTAAATAAAGAGTAAAAGTCCATTAAAAGTAACAATTTGAGGGAATGGAATCCATCTTTTAAGGTAAAACTCTAGTTTACTATTAACTAGAAAAACGAAAACGTCATTTATGGATATGTGGACCCGAAGCAGAATTTAAATAAAAACCACATTTAAGCTATTATTTTTTTTGTTTTTGTGGAGCACCAATGGGATCAATCCAAGCTAAATGATTACAATGTTGCTGAATGGAAAAGGTGCATTTACACCTTCTGTCCTGGAACCAGTTTGTCTGGCAAGAGATTTAAAGAGATCTCAGAAGGAATTGAAATCAGCCGTTGCTCTTCTATGGAATATAATTAACATATGGGGAACACTAAACAATCTCCAAATAAACCCAGGTCTGGCATTTTAACCCTAACTGTTGGACGCAATATGCAAAGAGAAGTATTTAATCACACGAAAATATCATTGTAAGACCTACAGCAGGAGAACACGGGCCTGTTGATTTATTGTGTCACTGTATTGAAAAGATCAGTCTGTGGATGCAGAACAACTTCCTCCAGTTAAGCTCAGACAAAACTGAAATCATTGTCTGTGGCCCACAGAAACAAAGAGAAAGTGTCATTAGTTACCTTCTGACGCTCTCTCTGGAACCTAAACATCAGGTCAGAAATCTTGGGGTAATACTCGATTCTGACCTGAACTTCAACAGCCACATTAAATCAGTAACATCAGCAGCCTTTTACCATCTTAAAAACATTGCCACAATCAGAGGAACAGTCTCTAAACCAGACCTAGAAAGACTTATCCATGCTTTTATCTCTAGCAGGTTAGACTACTGTAACAGCCTGCTCACTAGGCTTTCTAAACGGGCATTAAGACAGCTTCAGAACATCCAGAATGCTGCTGCTCGAGTTCTGACCAAAACCAGGAAATATGACCACATTAGTCCAGTGCTCAAGTCTCTGCACTGGCTTCCTGTCACTCAAAGAATATACTTTAAAACAGCCTTGCTTGTGTACAAGTCTCTTCATGGTTTAGCCGAAAAGTACATATCTGAGATGTTAGAGCCATATGAACCAGCCAGGAGCCTGAGAACCTCAGGTAGTGGCCTCCTGCTGATGCCCAGGGTCAGGACCAAACAAGTGGAGGCTTCATTCCAGTTTTATGCTCCTAAAATCTATAACAGCCTTCCTGAAGAGGTGAGACATGTTTAACTCTGGCGTTGTTTAAATCCAGGCTGAAAACAGCCTTATTTAGCTGTGCATATAGCAACTGAGAATAATATTACTATTATTATGATTATTATTTTATTTGTACCTTATTTTATTTATTTTAAATTCAAAGTTGATTTTCTGGTTTAATTTTCTGCTTTCATTGTCTTGTACACGAAAATGTGCTATACAAATAAACTTGCAACTTTTGCTTCAATGCGATGGTCTTCTTCTGTGTAAGTTTTATTGGAGGAGTGCCCAAAGGAACCCCCGCTCTCCGAAGTCTAAAAACCACAGGTTTCAAACTCCAGTCCCCAGGATCTGAGTGCCTCTCATGAGATGACACAGGCTTGAAATGGGCCGTTTCTGCAGGATAACTCTAAAAATATCTCACAGTTTAGAATAAACTGGAGCAATTGTTCCTCATATAATGTCAGAAACATTGTATGAACTTACTTCTGCTTTGCTGCTTTAAAACAATCAACATTTCACGTAAGGAATAATCTCTGAAGGTTATTTAATGTCGCATGCTTTTATTCACTCTATTTATAAGTGTGCACAGTTATCTTGCGTCCTGCAAGTAACCTACTAAATATGATTTCTGTAGTCACAGCACTTACCCATGGATTGAAGAAAGCTTAGTTTTAATGTGTATCCAGTCTGTCCACTTGTTCACTCATGATAGTATCTGCCGCATTATTACCACAGCTCCCAGAAACAAAACAGATCTATTCCTGTGTAGTGATGTTTTCCTCGAAAGGCAGACATTAAAACAGGCAACCAGTCACAGGAGCAACTGCTTCACTCTCATCCCCAAAACACACAGGCACAGACAAACCATGTACTGTGTGACACATACACACAAGTTTGTGTTTTCTAACTGTATTAGGACTTTGTACTTCTATTCATTTTAGTAACTGCATCTATGCCTAACAAATACACTTACCCTAACCATTACCAGCATATTACCCCCTAACTATTACCTAATTCACATCTTTAATTGTAAAAAAGGGATCCACTGCTTTAGGAACGTGTTTGGCCCCAATAAGGCCCATCAGTCTTCAGAAGGATAGTGGATTTGCTAGTGAAGGTCCTTATTAGAATACCTAAACAAGTGCAACCACACATAAACACAAGGCCAGGACAACATTCCAATCAATTCTCCACACTCGGGTTTAGCATTCCAGCCCCGCTGCTCCTTGCCTTTCCTGTCACACAGGAACCCTTGTGCAGTAGGATGCTGGTGTGTGTCTCTGCTTGTGTGGATGAATTGCCTTAGATGTTGCTTTAGCAGGACGCCTGCTGAGCTCAGGTTCTGATCCATGTCACCCACCAAGCTACTCTGCAACCTCTAAAGGCAAAACTCCTATACAGTCAGATGCTAACTATAAACTTTATACTATAAATCGACATAAAATAAACCCTATTTTTGTCAACACTGGCTTACAAAAAGCATTTATAGAAATGTTCATTTCACCTGAAAATTCATTATGGCGCAAATCTCTTGAGAAGAACTCAATTTTCTTTGCAAAATAAAAGCTCAGTCTGGACTTTGGCTATTTCAAATGAACACGTGTTGAGTCAAATTGATGGTGTCCATCTCCACTACACTAATGTACTAGTCTGCAGGCCAGCTCTTCAGAGCTCTGCTATTGAACCATTCATTAGATTGTGCTGTCCCATCCTGACTATGCTATTGTGGCGTCTAACATATATTTGGGCACCGAGCTGGATAATAAGCTAGCACTTAAGCCATCTGCAAGAAGGTCAACAACTGAAGTTTTTTTTAAGTTGAGTGGTTTTAATTTTGATAAATCTGAGACAAATGTCTTCTGTTATAGAATTTGTTTTAGTTTAGTAGTAAGGTGTGCAGGTTTGGTAACCTTAGCATGATTTAAAAAAAGAGGTTGGTAAGCATATTGAAGGTCTGTAAAAAGATTACAGGTGGTGCTTTAAAAAATCTTCTTCAGGTCTTTAGAGTAAGAGTCACCAATTTACAACACATGTAACCTCAAGGCACTTTACGAGAAAATCATTTAATTATGATAAACACATCTTGCATATGTTCTCCATTAATGTTTGACTCTGGAAACCTTTCAACAGCAAGATGCTCTATCCTTCAGTTCAAACTGGCTAATCTTTCACTGACCAATGAATAAAAATATTTCACTCTAATCTTTTTAAATCCTAACAAAATGTCAACCCACCATAAAGGTTTTTACTCAGACAGATACAAAAACATGCAAGTGCTCCAACATACCTCTAAAACCCAGAAGAGAACAAAAAAGATGTTCATTTACTAGTCTTGTGCGGTTTTGTCCGATATGAATGATCCAGATCTGTACTGTGTGTACTAAAATGAAAACCTCTGGTCAACACAAATGTTTTTCGTTCTCAGGTGTGTGCAGTTGGCTAAACATTTGACTACAATTGATGTAATTTCACGGCCCAGTGGAGCTGGTACCAACCATACTGCCTCAATATGGTCGGTGACATGTAATCATGTCAGTGAGCAGCAGGGACCATGGTGATGCACACATGCACAAGGAATAAAAATGGGGGGTTAGAATTGTTGTAAAAATCAATGCAAGTTTGGATATCTTTTAAACAGAACTGCAGAAATGATCCATAGGTGCATAATCAGAGCAGCAGATGCATTATAATCTTATTTAAAAAAAAGTCGGTGTAAATTGCTGTAATTAGAAGAACCTTAACAAGGTGAATGCAGCAATGCTGCAACCACTTTGAAATACCCTGTGTAGGAATATTGCAGAAATTTGACATCTTCTGTTTCTCCAATAGAATAAAGTTTTCAAAAATGTTAAACTCTGTATTAAATCTATTCAGTAATGGATTAAGTAAAGAAAATTTTGGTAACCTTTTTTATAGTATTTATAAAGGATAAGCAGACAGACGGTATGAATTAGTGGATTAGAAAATGTCCTGTGATATTAAACCTCAACGTATTTTTGTGTATGGTACGTTTGCTTTGCCAAACCAATGAGCTTCAGCGAATAGCGTTGGGAGGAATAATTGTACCGTTACAACCCGACGATTCACGAGAGACTTATGCAGGTCATGTTTAATTTAGCCGATACCACGTTTAGTGGCGCTAGCAGCTAAGGGTTGACTAGTTGTGCTTTTCTCACAGTGTTTATGAAGCACTCCTATCTAATCTGTCACTAAGTGAATGTTTTCTACTTTTTACCAAAATGCCATGATTTAACTGATTTAAAATGAGTGTCTTCTGGTCCAAGAATGTCTTTGGGATGTCCAATAGATCTTTCCTGATTTTTGACTATTTTACATTGAAGTTCAATCAGACCTTAGAAATGTCATACATTTTTGGCATTTTTCTGATGTAAGTTAATTTGGGCTTCACTGTAATTAGTGCTAACTTATATATTTTTTGCCAGCCCTCTTCCATTACCATTCCAGGCTTCAGCCATTGAAGATTAAGCACGTATGGGCTACTTGAAGAACTGACCCAAACACTGGGTGGGTTTTAACTAGAAGCAGACAAAGGAAGAGAGAGGATTCTATCTGTGTGTCTTAAAGAGTTGCGTTCCCCAGTGTCAGGTTCTGTCTCAGCTGCGTAGTTTAGGAATACATTACTGTCTTGAACTAGAGGTGAAGAATATGGGGATCCATTGCAGCACATTAGAGCCTATTGGCCGCTCGCTGGAGGATAGGGTGTTCCACTCATTAGAACACATTAGAACACTCATCATTGCTGATGTTCCCGCCATTTTCATGGATTGCATTATAATTGGAAGTTTTATAAAAATTTTCTCAGCAATCTTGTTCACTCAGCAGTGGCCTGCTGAATTCTGACAGGGAACATCAGGAACGTGCCAAACTATCCTACCCGTTTTTTCCTTCACCAGATCTTTTAAGGCTTCAATAATTCAATACATCATATAATGACCATCTAATGGTTTCATGTACTCTAGAGGAAGAAGTGAGAATATTCCAGCCAAGTCTAATGTGAGTTCGTTGATCTTTTTACATGCCTATTTTTTTGTAAACGTCTTTTGTCCTGGTTTTCTTGTCAACAGATAATTTTAGGATTGGGATGTTAAAAAAAGTCAACTTAAATAATTTAGCTTTATTACTCCTGTTGATTGAGCTATATTTGTGTTTTTGGTGTGTGTCTGTGTGGTCTCTTCCACTTCTGCCGACACATCTGATAGAACTAAGCAAAGTTTGGCAGTAGCGTTTAAGGACCATTGAGAGGACCATGATGCTAAACTGTCAAGTAGAGTTAGAGTCAGTTAGAATGTCTTTGAATGGCTACCTGTTTCTCAGAAAATGGACTTTCAAAACAGCTCTTCTTGTGTAGTTGTGTCCTCATGGTATGATACCAAACTAACCGATATGTAACAGCCAAATGAATCAATATCAGACTCTGAAAAGCGTAGGTTCTAGCTCACAGAGTCAGCAACAAACAGGTTATTTAATTTCCCTTTGGGATAAATGAAGTATTTTTGATTGATTTGATTGATTTTAAGACGGCAGATATGCAGATCTCGATCAGACCATAATGCTTAAATTCAGATTGAGAAACAGGTCTTTCTAGAAGAGCATATAACACTTGAGAGAGATTTTTATATGCACTCTTTACTTTTGATATAAGATTTCATGATTAACTTTATACTCTTCAACTGTTACTTTTTAATCTTTAATTTTAAAAATGTCCTGTACCTGGAATAGTCTTTCTTGTCATCCCATTTTGGATCTGCCCTGTATCTCCTGAGTTTCACAGTCGTTATTCTCATCTTCTCTGGCGTCGGCTATTGATTGCCGGCCTTCTATCGATCACACTTTTTACTGGAAAGAATTCAACATTCTTCTACCGATCCTTCTCCCTCCTCTAAGCCAAAATCTCTCCATCAAACTGTAAGCTAAAACCATCCAACCATCCAAAGTTTTGCAACATCCTTTTCTGTTGTGTCCATGCCAGTGATGTCTGTTGTAAATTAGCGCTATATAAATAAACTGATTCTTGATTCTTCTTGATTCTAAAGCACCATTTCACAACACATGTAAACCCAATGCACTTTACTAGAAAAGTAATTGTAATCAAATCATAGAAAGATTGATCCTACTCATCAAGCAACGCATCAAGTTCTGCTAGTTACTAATATTAGTTTAAAAATGGTTTATGTAAGAAAGTCCAAAAGTTATTGACTTACGTATATATCTTTCACTCTTCCTTGGCCCAAAATGCAGAGACAATAAACAATATGTTTTGTTATTTATAATACAACAATTCCTCATACTGAGCATTATCAACGTTTAGAGCCACATTGCAGGGTGGCTGGGGCCACCAGCTCCATGGCCTGGTTTATGAAGATGTTGGTGAGTCTGGTGGTTAGAGAGTCTTCTTTGCTTCGAACACATCCGTTACTATCTATAAAATCTGTATTTTACTTTTTATTGTCAGATGTAAATGAACGCTAACCCATGAGTAAATAAGTGGACAGACTAGTCCACTAAATATATTATACATGCAAGTATAATGAGTTTAGTGTTGAATAAATACTGATTTCAACAGTTTTTGAAACTGACTAAACCAAACTGCTGACCTCCACCACACGGCGAAGGGCAAGATGTGGCAAAAATCACCCAAAGCAAAAGCCATAAACGAGGACCACACGGAGCAGATGCACCTAACCATCTTCAAAAGATAAAAAACCGTCCTCAAACGCGCAACCCGATGATAAGAAAGACCTGCAACATTTATACCCAGGAACACATGATGCATCTATGCATCCAGCCAGAAGCAGACCTGCGAGAAAACTCATTCAATACACATAAAAGGCAAAAGTCCACGGAGTCGAGATGGAAACTCACCATGAAGCTAAAATGGCATCTACAGTTTGTCATATGGCCTCTCAACTGTCTTCTAAGCACAGTCACTGAGCAAGACACTATCGTTAAAGAAAAGTTATATCAAAGCTTGAGGCAAAAACTGAACTCATGTCATTGCATGCCTTATGTTTGAAGAATGGTTCTGCCAGTTACCCCAAAAATATCATGGCAAAGGGGAAGTTTGAAGTCAGAACATAGTGGTGTTGTCTGTCTTACTGAAAAGGGAACAGGCAGGCAGAATATATGGGTGAATATGTATTCGTCAGTGGTGGACTGTCAGGGCCAGCAAGGCCTTCAGTTTTGATAATCAATCAGATTTCCAGTTTGCAACATAGTGGCCAGCCAGCAGGTATCAAGTTGAACGTGAGACGTTTGCATCTTGATTGGATACGCATTAGTGAGAGGCGGCGCTTTCTAGAGTAAAGGTCCAAACGGAAGCTGATGAGCAACTTCAACGAGCTTGAAAGTTAATTTGTGTAGATCTTGCTGTTTTGTTTCAACCCACAATTGCAGGGGGAAAATAAATTGATCAGGTCTCTGACATAATTACAATGCTATTTAATTTTTCTTTCAACCAAAACTGGATGTTGTGAGGTTAGGGTCAGCATTAGCCTCCATGTTGAAAGAAAATGACTTATTTGTGGAACTGAAACGCACAGAAAAAACTGTACAACAGAGTCATTGAATTATTCTTGAGGAGGTGGGCCCTTGTGTTCAAATAAGCAGCCGTTTTGGTGAGTACAAAGCTTTTTTGTTTTTTTTACATATTTTTTATTCTTTTATTTTGTTAGTATTGAGTCAGTGTTAATGAAAAAACAACAACAACACAATTATACTAAAAAAATAAATGCTTCCGCCAGATAAAATGTGTCAGTAGCCTTTAATCTATTTCAATTTGGAGAGTCTGTGTCACAATAATGGTATTAAGAGTTGCTTTTATTGTTTAAGACCAGGTCCCTCTTGAAAATGAGATCCAGATCTCAATAGGGTTTTACCTGGTTAAATAAAGGAAATAAAAATACATAAATAAATAAAAAGACTTTGTGGGACATCACTGAAGGCGTAGGGCTGAAATGCCTTGCTCACCACTGGTATTCATATCCATTAATTAAAGGAAGCATGAACAGAGAAAGCACTGCAACATTTCTGATAACAATCTGAATTTAAAATGATTAAGGAGCTCTGAGCATGTGAAACTAAAAACAAATAAAAGTAACATACTGCTCTCCTCAGTAATTACCAAGTTTTCATACCAAAACACGTAGACTTGTCTCTATTTGCTATTTTCTGGACCCTGGTCTGGTCTCAGTTTTCCTTTGCATAAAAGTCCGTCTTCATACATAGTTAATTCCTGGCTCACTCTAATTATACTATGGAATGCTGGTTTTTTATAGCAACAAGGTCATTGTCAACTTCAGGCATTCAGGAGGAGGATGATTCATCTCTCCAGACCTGTTTCTTTTTATTCTTCTTTATTTGCTGATACTGAATCAGATAACCTGCCTGGGATAGATTTGTAAGTCTGACCCTAAACTGTCTACTTTGCTGATGGGTAAGATCACATTGGATTAAAAGTTTAGAAAAAGCAGCTGTAAAAATGCTGTAAATCATTTTTGCTTTGATAGGTGCATGAACTCATCGTTTTCATATTTTATATGTCCAATCCAGTGTGAAATACATGGTTTTAAAAAGTGCGCAGATTCCTTCCTTTAGTTCTGTATCTCTGCAGCGTCACCTGCTCTCTTCTCCGTCTCTGAGTGCTTCATGTGAAGAGGCTGGTATGACAAGACTTCTGTTTTCAGAAGAGAGGAGCTTAACTTGAGGGAGCTCTGCAGATCAAAGCATTTGTACACACACACACACACACACACACACACACACACACACACACACACACACACACACACACACACACACACACACACACACACACACAATTCCTCTTGTGTGTATGCATTTTAGCACTTTCCACCTTGTAAGGCAAATTTTCCAACAAATACTACGCTGGGAGGACCCACTTTAGGGGCCTCAGGCCCCATAAGGAGTATTGGGCCCTTATGCAAACTTCTTGTGACAAACTACATATAATGGATCATTGTAACCACTTTACCAAGAAATGGCAGTCCTTTGTGATTTTCCTGGTCCTCGCTGTTCTACTGAGCTCTAGGTTTAGAAGTGTGGTCCTAAATTAAGTCTTGGTTAGAGTTACGATTAGGGATACACTAAAAACGGTCCAGGTTAGGCAAAATGTTTGGGTTGGGCATATATACAGTAAACACTAACATCAAGTCCTCAGTTGGATATAAGTATGAGGATATTTGTGTGTATGTAGTGTCACAGGGATTGAAGGATGTGAAATAAAAGCATCAAACTTGATTTGACTGATTCTTTTTTCTGGCACTCCACATACATATTATACACGCACAGAAAATATACATAGCAAAGGTACAGTTACTGCAAGTGTTTCATCAGCTTCTCAATTAACTGAAGATCCTCATTATGAGTCCGTTCCGGTTTAAGTACTTCTAACCATAAACACATAGTAGTGACTGTATGAAGCTGCATGGATTTCATGCTCTCTGCGCCCTGACACACTGAAGCAAATCAATCAATTTTTAAAAAATGTACAGGGTTAAAAGCGCCTGTCAAATAAGGAAATTGATTACATGTGTCTGTATATTTACAGACAGATGTAAAATGTAAGCCACTATATGTATCAGATTACGTCAATTACACAGAATACCGCATGATGGTACCTCCCATGTTGGGCTATGATACACATATATTGCCGCCCTCTCTCAGCCAAGATAGCTACTGATTTTGTCAGTATCACAATAAAGTGGGAAAAAGTTGGGTAAATACAGAAAAAGGTCAAAAGAGGACAACCCAACAGGCAGTAAAGTGGAAGTGTTGTTATGTAATGGCTCTAATCTACGGCTCTTAATATGTATACGGCCTTAATTAAGGACCTTAAGGCCATTAATTGTCTACATATTATAAATCAATCAATGTTTTTTTACTGCTGGAATCCAATTGCTTTTTTTAGCAAATTTTGTTTTTTAAACAAGACAGCAGTTTCTATGTGATCTGTTTCACAGCAAGTGTGAAGAGATAAATTAAAATCAGCAACCAGCAAGCAAGATTCAATATGGGGTTTATTTATTTAAATTCAATTTACAACACTTTTCGTCGTCCCAAGATACTTTTCAAGACAGTCATTTCATTCCAATCATAAACACGACATAAACAAATCAGTGGTGAAACACATCAGACAGTTTTTCAGCAAGGGCCTTCCAGAACATGTTGTATAGAGGCCTTTCCTCTTTTGTCCTGTTTATAACATACTACAAAATAAAGGAAGCTTTATTTCGATTCATTGCTACTGTTATCATCACAGTATTTTGAGCGCTACACCTTGAAATATGTTTGTAACAGTTTAAGATCAAACCGTGCAAAGTTTTTAGCCAGACAATAATTTATTCATTTTCAAACATTCTTCAATGATTTTTTTTTGCAATGTATTCTGTAGGCAAATATAATGTGATGTCATATAAATATTACATATGGCTTTGATCCAGTCATCTTGCAGATCATTTTACTTACATGCACCTGACTTACTAAAAACATCCTGTGGAATAGGTTCTATTTTTACATGTCTCTAAGGAGTCAGACAAAGTTCTTCTAAGCAGCTTTTTAAATTTAAATTAATCTTGGTAACAACACTATACGTCGGACCCTGTTGTGATAATATGCAAAAAAAATCTAAATGAATGACAATTCACAAATTCAGCACAGGACCTTAGTGCAGATTCACCATGAATTGACATCCTATGATCTTCACTAAGATTTTATGAAGGAGTGTAAACTCTGGGAGCTTTAAAAAAAAAATCAAATGCATGTGAACATTTTTGGTTCTGCTTTCTGTCAAGTACAATTGAGAATGACTCCTGACTCCTTACTAAATGTAAGCTTTTCAGCAACACTGACAGTGCTGCTCAAGAGATGGTTTTCACCTACTATAGAGACTCTCTTTAAGATGATGAAGGCAACATCCTACATACAAATGTATTCTTGTTTATAACCTAATTAGAACAATCACTTATTCTACTCTGGTCTCGTCTTGTTATTTTAGCTTGTCCACCACTGTGTTTCTTAGAAAATAAATGGCTCTAAATATCATGACTTCCTCAGGACAAATCAATGTTTGTATATGAACACCGCTGTTTTTATCTCTGGCTTAAGAAAGGAGACGGAGAAATCTACAGAAAATATTAGCCTTTGCAGTAGCTTCAGTACAGTTAGGAAGGTAAATGTCTGCACTTTATTTTTAGAACAATTATTTCTTGAAATTACCAGCAGTTGAGGAAAGTAGTTAATAAAAATACTCACTGCATGAAGTACAAGAATAAAGGATAACATGCACTTAAACATCTTAAATGTTTGAATAAGGTTCATTGTAGTGTCGTCAATGTTAAAATTGTCTCAGGTATATCAACATTGTTACTTTAGCAAAGTACAGGTAGTGGGCCTTGATTATCAGCTCCATAATGGATATGAATGAAAAAAACGTCTACAACTGGATGAGTTCTGATGATATTTTTCAGGTTTCTACTTCTTCTATGAACATTGACAAGATACTTGAAGCCAGATTTATTTCCTAACCTAAAATATATACAGTTATAGTGACACTGACGCCTTCCACACAGCCATGGAACACCTTCCTCTATCTATCAAGCTTGTGGTTGTCATTAAAATGCCTGTTGGGGTTTGGTGATAGAGTTCTAAACGCTCAATGTAAAAGGACTGACAACACAGGACGGTGGAAGAATGTTGTAAAAGGTAACAGGAATGAGATTGTATGACTAATCATATGGATGATATTGGTAGGGACAATGAGGCTTTGGTTTTACTGAATATTTGGGCGAGGCTTTCTTAATGTTTTTTTTTTCACCAAGACTTTTTTTTTAAAACAGGATGACAAACAATGGGTACTCCAGGCTATTAGCATTATAATAAGGAATAACTGATATTACTCTGCCAGTGACAGAATAAATGGTAAACATCACAAACCCCCAGTCGGTCGTGGCAGATGGCTGCTTGTACTGAGCCTGGTTCTGCTGGAGGTTTCTTCCTGTTAAAGGGGAGTTTTTCCTCTCCACTGTCGCTACATGCATGCTCAGTATGAGGGATTGCTGTAAAGTCAACGACAACACAAGCCATTGTTTCTGCCTGCTGATTCCAGAGGAGTGAATGCTGCAAGTCAA
>JAVLVB010000111.1:45103-64912 GCA_032876305.1 Orestias chungarensis | reverse complement strand
AACAGGGGTGTCAAACTCCCTTTCATTTGGAGCCATGTAAACATCATGTATGTTGTCAAAAGGATGAAACTATCCATTAATAAACTGTTAAAATCTTAATCATTAGCTGTTGCTGCATTCAATTATTTGTTCCTAAAAAAAAAGAATATTGAACATGTTTCCAAATTGATCTGGCAGAACATGTTGCTGGAGAACAAACTCCAGACACCACCAGGGTAGGTTTCTATATTCACATCATGCCTGAAATGGGCAGATTTTATTTTGAATGCGCAGCTATGTCTGGACTAAGCACAAAATTAGGCTCTTTGGTTTGTTGTTGCACTTTGTAGTTCTTCTGGTGTACAACAGTGGATTTTTATGTTGGCTGTATGACTGCTGTGCTCGTTTGTCGTGTATTTGGGGTGATGGCAGCAACCAGAGACTGGAACCTGTTCTCCCCCAATCCTACTTGGATGAGCAGGAATATGTAGATGACACATGGAGGAATGGATTCTTTTTTTCAACTTCATGGCTCCTGGGTCATTCTTTATATTCTGGTTTAAACATGTAAAGCTGAAATCTGCGATGCATTCTTAGCATCTGACTGAATGGAAATGCAGCAGAATTCCAATGAGAATATGCAGAGTGTTTCCTAACGCCAATGAATCCCCCTGAAATTCATTCATTCTGTGTGTTTGCGCACAACAGTTCTCCAACATTATTATAATTATTTTTTTTGGAGGTGCTGTTTTATTTAAACTGTGTGCACCACAAACCAGGACAACAGCCACTTAAACTCTGAGAACAGACTGAGAGCAACAAAGCTTTCCAATCTGTACTTAGTATGTCAACATAAAGAGTATTGAAAAGTCTGTGAAAATAACAAGAATGAATTGTGAACATTGTGTAATATTTCAATATGCTGCAGCCCCCAAGCATAAGCCAAGAATTTGTGTTAGAGAGAGAGAGAGACAAAGAAAGAGAGAACGAGAGGGAGTATTTTTATGTTGCTTTGAGTTTTGAGTGTGTCATTGGTGAGATTGGCTGCCCGGATACAGCTGAACCAATGACAGACTCCCTGAGTTACCTTGGCAACACTATCAACTTTTGCTCTGAATGAGGAATGATGTTACAAAGATAGAAAATGTGCTAAGTACAAAAACTGAACATTCAGTTCTCTTCCTTTTGTGTCGGCCGTAATTTGGGCTTGAAGGATGCTTGTATGAGGAGCACGGAGACACGGAGCTTGTTTCCAAAACCAGCATGAAGAATCCATAGATGACCTGAAATTGGTATCTTGATGTCAAAAGCTGACCTGATGATGCAATAGGAGAATGTTTTAACAAAACTAGTCATGTTGCCAAATCTCGCTTCTGTTTCTTATTGAGGGCTCTGGAAAGGAAGCAGGAAAATCCTGTCAGCAGAACAGAGACTTATCAAAACTGCTCCCCTCAAGAATCAAGCATTAGTTTATTTATATAGCACCAATCTACAACAGATGTCATCTCAAGACCCTTTACAAGAAATAGTGCAGGTTGAAATATCTGGGGATTAAAAATGTCAATAAATTCATGCAATGCACTAAACAGGCATAAATGATAAAGAGAGCACACGCAACGTCAGGCATAGTAGAGGTACTGAACAGAAAGATTTCACTCTGGCTGTTACCTAAAGCACTTCAACTAATCAGGTCTAGACTGGAGCTGTATCATTTAAAATGAATGAACTTCAGCACACCAGCAGTTACAGTCATTTAAAAAACCCGGCATATCCATAACTGGGCTTCTGACTGGTGCTATTTATAGTCTTGGTGAAAATAAAGTCTTGGGTTTTATATATTTTGTATTTTAGTGTTTTGCAATGACCAAATATTTAATAGTTAATTATTTCCCTTTAGGATAACTAAAGAACTTTTGATTGATTACTTATCATTGAAATATTTGCATAAAATGACATGATTTTGGTCTTCACGGTTTGTACACATGCGTCTGTTAGTTTTGTCTCTATACTTTGCTCGATGCCACTTCATGGGTTTTCCATTCTTTGTACTGTACTTTTCTCTTATTCTCCAGTTAGAAAATACTTTCACTGTAGAGCAACTCTTGAGTATTTGGCTAAATCAGATACAGGAAACGCTCAAGCACGTTTGTCAAGCTTTGCACTAGTCCGTTCACCGGGGCTGATCTACGTTCCTTACCTCGTTTAAGGTCAGTGGGTTTGGGTAGTAAATGGAGGAACTACCCGGAAACAAAATGAATGAGCTGCTTCTCCACACAAGAAACTCAGACTTCCATGGATCTTCTGCCATGTTCTTTATCGAAAGCTGGCTCTGTGTGTACATTCCATATACCAGGCTAATAGTGGTTTCTGGTAGACTGCAGTGCAGAGGTGGTGAGGAAAAGGAGGAGGTTAATCAAATCAAATCAAATCAAGGTTTATTTGTCACATACATGGTCATACACAGTACAACTTGCAGTGAAATGCTTTGTTGTGACTGCTCCGTCACATTATTTAACTAAAATACAAAATAGGTAAAAATAGGTAAAAATATGTAATATCAAAAGAATGTATTTAAGATAGAAATATAAGAAATATAAGACAAATTATCAATGTATTTAAAAAAGAACTCGTTAAGTAAAGTAAACATTGAAGAATTACCACTGTAATTTTAAATGGCATATAAAGTGAACCAGTGTGTAAAGTGACAATATAGTGCAACATGATAATACATAGGCTGAACAGATGTCATAATGTAAACCATCCATACATATACATACATATATATATGACAGTGTGCACCCATATAATTATATACACATACATATGTCCACATATAAACATAAATATACATATAAATAGGACGTTGCTGTAGATCAGTCCTAAATGTTTTCTCGTTGAGGGCTCCAATAGCTTGTGGGAAAAAGCTTTTTCTCGCCCTCTCCATTTTGGCTTTGAGAGTATGAAACCGCTTCCCAGATGGTAACAAGGAGAACAGGCCGTTACTGGGATGAGTGGAGCTACTTTATGAATGTCAGTTCGTGAGGACACATCCGGTGTCTTTTTTTACATTGGACACCAGGTGCAAAAGCAAAGCAGATTACCAAATTCACTGCAAACTGATGTAAATTCTAAAAAAAACAAGCACAATAAGGTTTCCATTGCCTCCACTCCCCTTTTCATTTATCATCCTCTTGCAGCCCTTTTGACACTCCAACATTCATCCAACTCCCCTAATCAAACCCTCAGCATCCACCTCAGGTTCTCTGCTCCTTGATCTCCAAAGTCTTTCTCCTGAGTGGACCATCATTTAACTACCACCCTCACATTCGTCTTCCGCCTTAATTCAGGAAGCTTCATATTGCATGCCACCAGTATTACATTTCAGTCAGCCCATTTGCTCTGCCCTCTACTTACAGTGTACCTGTTCCCTGCTTCCAGAGCATCCCTTTGGTCTGATATCCATATTCTTTTAAAACTTTCTTTCTTCTCTCCTGTTAGGATTTGTGCATGAAGGTCAAACGATTCAACGTCAACCTGGTTCCCTAGAAATTCACTATTACATGACATCTAGGGTCATGATTTCCTTTGAGTTACTTGTGTTGAAGTGCCTGAGGAACATCACAGGTCTGTTAAAATGGAGCTACACTTCATCCTGAATCAAGAATCTGTTTATTTATATAGTGCCAATTTACAACAGATGTCGTCACAAGGCACTTTACAAGAAAATCTGGACTGGACTGTCTCAACAATACAGGATCCTTTTTATTTTAGACTTCAGCTACAGCTTCAACACCATCAGCTCAAATGTATATTACTGGAAGCTTATCCAGATCAGTCACCTACATATCTGACATTGGCGAATCTTCTGCTGCACAGAACTGGCAACAATTCACATTTTCATTTTATTTTAATTATTTGCAGTTTTTTTTTACTTCCTCTTCAAATTAAACTGGAAAGCAGTATGTTAAAGGTTTGACACAAAAATACATTGTTAAGATGAGGTATTTGAGTTTTTACTGTGGAAATTAATGTATATAATGATACATATATATTTTAAGGACGTTATACCTATGGTAATTCTAACTGACCTAATACAAGAGAACTTTGGTCTGATGTAACATCAGATAGCAAGGAGAAAAAAAGGTTTCTTCTGTAGATTCAACCTTTTGGAAGTAATGCAAGGATTATTTTCCACCAACTACACAGTATTTTTCACGGAACATAAAAGTATTTTCTTGTGTGAAAGTGACTCATTGTGCAAGTCAATCAGAGCGATAACAGACGGGAAGTGGAGTCTGAAAGCAATCTGTAATCTGAAGTTCCTACAGAAGGCTTTAGCAGGTGTGTCTCTTTGTTCAGGATTCTTTTCTGGTTCTTTGAAGGAATGACATCACTAAAAGGGCATAATATAGTCTAAATATCTGAATTTAAAGGTAGTCAGATTTTTAAAAATACAAATTATATTTTTGTTCTTACTTTTCTATAAAAACTGAACCCCTAACTATATTTACGGTATCTATTTTTAACATTTTTTTAACAACAGGTATTGCTTAAATAGTGTTTACAGCGGGATTATTAACATAATCTGATGATATTAAATGGCTATTCTAACCACATGTTTTTGGTTTTGGAAGTAAATATCAGCTATTGGGTTAGAATGCTGTGTTTTTCTGATGCTAATCTAATATTAAAAGAATGAGATTAGGATCGATCCAATGCCAATATCGAACTACCAAAACTATAGATAATTTGATGCCCGCCGCAAGCTTATGTGGTTGTTTCCTCGGGTCCACGTCAGAGTTGGTGCTGAGAGAGAATCAGTTTTGGGAGTAGATAACTGGTGCTTAACTAGGAACAGCAATATAAGAAACAGGGCTTCAAAGAAATCTTCTTCTACAATCAGTTACCTATGGAGTATGATGGAAAGTATCATGATGGTGGCAACATCATGCTGTGGCGATGCATGTGATCACCAGGCACAGGTTGAGTTAATGAGAATGGAGGGTAGTAGTTAAATTATCCATCGCATCTGAATGAACATCACTTAGTACCTTGTAGAGATGCAGTAGGAACACAACTTCACGTCCTGGAAGATTTGTAGCTGCCGCTTTCAAGATTCACCTTTTGGACTGATCCTGTTGAGCAAAACTGACAGCAGACATTTTACCTCAAAAATATTAAAAACCAACAAAAAAACTGAACAACAACATCCTGTTAACATAATACAGCACTGCACAAATGAACTAAGACGTGTGCAAGAAGGAATGCAACTGTTCCTTCTGGTAGTTTAATAAGTTATTTAGAATTTTCACACAATACTACCATGTATGTAGTTTTATTCCTTTTATTCAAATGTTAGATGTGATTAAAACTCTCCACAAATTTAAGCACTCTGACATGATGGGTTAGGTATAAAAGACAGTAAAAGGAAACTGACACTATGTCCTGATGTAAAACAGGTAATCTGAAAAAAAAAAGTGAAGCTCCTTCAGCTCCTCCTAACTGCCTTACTTCCACCTGCAGAAATACAATACTTCCAGTCAGAAACAACCAATCAGAGCATGAAGGTGAGTCTTAACAGTGCCATTCATGCTCTTCTTACACGTCTCCCACACAGATAATACAATCATTCAAGTTCAACTTACACACTTACATACTATGGCTACAGTTTTGTTAGCATACTAGTTATTTATAACTCTAAAACACAGTGCAATGTTACGACTAACATGGAATAAAATCTGAAATCATTCGAGGATCAAATGTATTATCGACATATGCGGCAGCCATAGTCAATGTTAAACACTTCGATTTTCTGTTGCTACCAGTGAATGAACCATTGTTGTTTATCCACCGTCTTTGTTGGCACGTGCATTTCGAGGCAGACTCTGCTGAGGACCCTGTAAAGTGTGCTTGTTTACATTTTCCGCAGATTTCTTAGAACTCCCTACTGCTGCTTAGACACACCAAAAGTGAGGAAACAAAAGATTACTGGTCTACTGGCGTTAATGATTTTGTCCAGTGTGTTGACTCAGTAGAACACAGAACTGTTTCTGTTTCCAGCTGCAGTCTAGAACATGACACTGGCCGTCATTGGCTCCTTTGAATGCAAACATGCTCAAATATACTCTTAACGTCTTCAAATTAGCCACAACTTTCTGTTACTCTGTCACATAATACTCCAATTAAATATACATGTGTGTCGCTGTGAAATGACACAATGTGAAATTGTTCCATAAGTATGAATATGATGCAAGGCAGTTTATGTTTAGATTGACAATAACTACATATTCACTGAAGATAGATTAAGTGCTTCCATTTTTAAAGATTGATAAGTGGCACTTGTGTTTCTGTCAGACAGCTTCTATTAAAATAAACTTGTCTTACTCGCTGGATTTTAGTTTGGCTTCGGAAGCCGAACTGTCATACTGCTTTTCTCAAAACCCTGGTGCTTGCTCTGAACTGAAATGGACTAGAGCTACCATTCAGCTAAATAAATAGATGATGCAGAAAAATTATCTACATAATTGCACCCTTGGAAAGCAAAACATGTTTGCTAAACCTTAAGAGGAAAAGTAGACCACCTAAATTGGGCAAACAGGTATTTGCAGATTCTCAACTTTTGCTTTATTCAGCTACTTTTAGAGAGCTGAAGGGGAGAGGGGAGAGTTCTGGAGGGAGACAGATGGTAAATACTTTCCTGATGTAAGGAACCACAGCAGAGTGCAGAGCACTGCTGCTCTCTGCTTGACAAGACTGAGCAGGCATAGTATGTGTGTGTGTGTGTGTGTGTGTGTGTGTGTGTGTGTGTGTGTGTGTGTGTGTGTGTGTGTGTGTGTGTGTTTGTGTGTGTGAGGCGCTCTCAGTGAATGTAGGTGAAAGGGCTTTGCTGTCAAAGCAAGGCAATGCAAAGCCCAGCAGAGCAGGGATCCTTTCTGAAGGGCTGGGTGGAGAGGGGGATCGATGTGAAGAGAAAGGCGGAGTTGCAGTGAGGTACAGAAGCCACTTGATTAACTCTTGAACAAAGCCGGCAGGTTTGTGTTGCTGTCTTATGCAACAGCCTTTCAGTATCACATCTCCACAGCAATGAACGAAAGCTGTAGGCAAAGAAGAGCTGCTCAAATTCACCTGGTCCTGAATCTGTACAGTTGTCCAGTAATTATTGCTAAAGGTCTTTAAAAAAAATACATACAAACACAAATACAGACTAGCATCTTCTTTATACTGTATATAAATCTTATGAATACAAATGTGCATCTTCGATGATTGGCATTTTATAATCAAACCTATGAAGGCGAAAGGATTCATACTAAGGTAAACAAGCTCATCAAGTACAGAAGTTGTTGGTAAATTGTCTTCTTCTTGCATCAGGTTGGAGTTATACAATCTAAACATAACCTTCTGCCGCAAAGAAAGAGAGAGAAAAACAACTTAGAGCTCAGGCACTGGTCCAAAAGTGTATTCTTAAAACGAAGAACCCACTGTAACAGAGTCCCATATGAAATAAAGAAATAAAGAAATAAAGAAATAAAGAAATATAGAAATAAAGAAATAAAGAAATAATGAAATAAAGAAATAAAGAAATAAATAGCTGCACTGCTACAACTTGTCGTAGTTTCCCAGGTGACCTTTTGCTGTTTGGAGCTTTGGACTTCCCCCAAATCTACGCAATCACATAATCATTACTGTTCCAGATCTGCTTTACACAGACTAGTCATATTGGCTGAGTTAACTTGGGTCATGTTTATTAATCTCTGGACAGAAAGTACTGTCTTTTGAAACATCTTCATTTTGTATTTTCAACAGCAAATTTTAAGTTCAGTTTTTAAAGTAATTAGTGAAAGCCTCAGAGTGAGTAAATGTCCGCCTCCCCTCTCTGCCTGATCAAGACCCCATTCATGTCTCCTGGATATCCTTGCCCTGATCGGATCTGTCTCCAGTTTCTGCAATTTTGACAGCAACCCTGTTTCTGCCGCAGGGTTCCTGCCTCCTGCACCAGATATAAATAAGGTGACGTGCCTGATTACTGATTTTCTTACCCAAGAATCTGCCTTTATGGTTCACACCCAGTATCTGTCTCTGGACCACCCAGTCCTGCCAAGTATTTTTGGTTTGTCACACTAAGTCGGTGCCACCATGTTGGAGCATCATCGCTGCTGTGGATCTGTTTCCGCTGGATGTCAGAAACAGTCGCAACCCACGCGTATGTAACCCCACCACAGCCAGCTCTTCTTTCCACTGCAGAGAATCTGAATTTCAGAGTCCCCTGTCCCTCACAAAGTCCGAAAAGATTACTGGGTTTTCTATCGAGTTTATCCAGACAATCTGAACTGATTTCAGTCACTAACCTGTATCTCTATTCAGAGGTTCCTGATCCTGGTGCTGGAAGTTTAGTTCTTACTCTTTGATCCAACAATCACTAGTTGTGTCTGGTTGAAATTTCAGGTCCTCATTTCTGAATGTTACAGACTGTTTTGGAACCAGCCTGGTTGAGCCTGCTATTTTCTTAGAGATTCTGGAAATATTATACTGTCTCTACTGACCTTTACCAAGTCCTTTGAGTAAAACTGTCCCAGGTACACTGACATTTTCATCTTTAAGTAATAATCCTCTGGTAGCATTTAAGGATGTTTACATGACAAACTCCGAACACAACTCATCACTCTTTGTAGTAAATTATTTGTTCTTTTGTCTTTTCAACTGATATTCAGATGTGACCCCAGCCATTATCATTTGCAGAAAGATCTTTGACCTGAGAGACCACAATGAAACTCAACCTTCAAATTTCCACGTTATGGGTAAATACAATTTTTTAAACCTTTCCTTGGGTTGTTGGTTGTGTTCTGATATTTGATTGCATGGAAACCTTACAGTGCATAAGACTAAACATATCTGGTGACAATACTGACAGTGTTGTTCTTGGCAACCAGCTTTGTCGCCTTTAGCCATTTCTTCATGCTATGGTTTAAGTCCAGATTTAGTCAAAATAAACTCTGAATAAACTCTTCATGTCTGTGACTGGAGCGCTCTATAGCAGGTAATAGCTGTAATAATAGCACTTTCTAGCAAAATAGTAAAACCCCAATAAAACTAAGCTAATAAGCATATACCCCACAAAAAGCTACCTGTGTAACTCAAAGTCGCCGCCAGTATGTGAAAAAGCTTAGATTTAAATGATAATTCAGCAGCAGTTTTTGTAACTTACGTTGAAAAAGTGGTGAGGCGTCATGTGCCGAGTTTTTGTCAAGCTTTAATCTACAGTTCTTCTTTTTAAATGTCTTATCATAAAGTGCCTCTACAACCACATCCACTTCTTTTACTGTTATGGAACAGTTTTAGACCTAACTCTGACTCCTTCAAAATCAATTCTTTCATTTTGTTCACATTGAGCATAAGATGATTGTTTACGCACAACACCACAAAGCAACCCACCAGCTCTCTGTAGGTTAAGCAGTTTCTCCACCGTCTCTGAGACGTCCAATAGCAATGGCAACTCTGTTGGAATGTTAAGTATTTATTAAATATCTATTACTCTCGTTGTATCAACCCCCCAGACCAGTCAAGTCTCCTGGTTTAATGCTACCTTCACAAATTTATCCGCTATTATCACTTTCCGATCTTCCGCCCAGTTGGAAAAGTAGTCACCATGTCACAGAGCAGGGTCTCTCTGGTTGGATGACTCTCAAGTTAGCGGTGAAAGTTCAGATTTCCCAGCTTGAGCGTTTGGAGGCTAAAAGAAAACATGTGTTTGGAGTTGTATTTGATTCAAAACTACAACCTCATATATGGTTTTCTGTCCCTCAACCTGTGATAATTTCCCTTACTTGCTACTGGAATTTAATGTTTTTTATCTTTGTTCTAATTTTTGTAACAATTTAAGAGGATTTGCCTTTTTTGCTGAAAAATGTGGTATACAAATAAAACGATCTTGATATGATTGATTATCACAGCTCTCTACATAATCCATACAGCTATTATTATATATATTTTTCTTATTAACAATTTTTAAAGTTCCACTTAACATTTGTTTACTTTTCAATCATTATTCCATTTTCCTTCAACAACACCGTCTCATCGCCTCATGCACGTGCAGACGATGCACTGGTGTATATTTAGGCTTGCACTGGAGATCTTAGGTTCGTTTATGTACGTTTATGAAATGTATTTGTAGAAGCAACTGACAGATCTCAGTACCCTTTTGACACCAGAACAGACGTGTGCCTCTTCCTTTAAAATATTCTGAGCAGGCCGGCAATCCGGGAAACATCTTGAGTAACCTCCGTTTCAAGAAATCTGATTGCAAGATCAGGCCATGTAACGATATTACATGTGGATGCGCACCATGTGATTGTGGTGACTGCTCTTAACTGTACAGTCCTATATCAACAAGGGTTCTTTTTAAAAATACAAAACAGACATGAAATGTACACATACTACTTCTACACTAAAAGCATGACACAGAGTACCTTATTCTTTTTTGGCTTTTGTGAAATAAACAGAGTCAAAGAAGTCAGAAAATAATAAATCATCATCATTTCTCCACGGCACATATGCAGAAAGAAATAGAATTTAAATAAGCCAACGACTTTTCTAAGACAGCTTTGGAGAAGTATTTCGTTATATAACACAAAGCTCCTTGAGCTGCAGGAGATGTTCACCGCTCACCAGGGAGAGATCCGCTTCCTGTGCTTAACAAGACAGAGCTATAAAAAGAGGAAGATTCAGTCTGTGAGTTAGTGTTTGCGTGGGAACCTACACATCATCTACTGGCTGCAGGCACAAACTGCAAAGGACAGTCAACATTTACAGGCAGCCCAGTGCGGGTAGTGTGGAGGTGTGGAGGCAAGTGCGGCTAAAAGAACAGGGAAAAATGAATCACGCTACGCGTGAGCGCTTGGCTAGGCCGGATAATGAATTGCTGCAAAGGGTGGGGAGGGGGAGGGGAGGGTGCTGCCGAGGCTGAGGTCACTTCAGGCCAAGCTGTCCTCAAGGGATCAACAGATTAAACCAGAACAGCCAAACCAAGCCAACAAACTGAAGATCAAAAGATCACAAAATCTTTCTTTGCAAGTAAATCATTTTCCCACACAGCATCAATTCTGCAGGCATTCCATGGTAGATAGTAAACAGTTAGTGTGCATGCTCCTATTTTAAACACAAGTTACACAGCATACACATAAAATGCACAGCAGTTACTTCTTATGCATGCTTTTATTTTCCTTAAGAATTGATCTAGCATCAAACACAAATGGCATTTTTGTTGGATTAAGGTCAAATAATTATCTCCTCCAATGTCTTTGCTGTAAATCTATTTAAACCTACACAATAATTTCATTTCAATCCCCTTTAATCTGTTTTTTCATTATTGCACGTTTCTACCTTTGCCTCTACACTCTTGAAGCTTGCTTTCAGTGTGAACTTACTTTGACAGTCAGGCTTGGGCCTGTTGGTCATTTTAAGTTAAGTGGACATAAAAAAAATGTGCTTATTCCTGTGGTAAAAATTCCATAATACATTCAGATCAAACTATTTCTTGTAATCGAGTTTGAATGCAGATATATTCAGATGACATTAAACAAAACATTTCCTTGTATTTCCAACGCCGCGTTACATTTGAAATGTTGCTATTTTGTTACATTCACAGGCCAGCCAATCTGAGAGATGCATGAGAGACAATAGAAAAATGTGGATGATTTTGTTGCTAGAACAGTGTAAAGTATCATTTGCCTTGGTTAGTTGTTGCTCTATCGTAAAGTTTGAGTGTTCTTGTATAATGGAGCCCTGACAAATTACGATAAGTGGAAGAAAAGCCAACCAAGGGTGTGTTCTTGCCGAGGAAGAGAGAAGCATAAAGAAAGAAAGACTTGAGCAGGTGGAGACGGCAGAGTACGAAACGTGATTTACCATGTGCAGCTTTTTTGTCTTTGAGGTAATCATCACCATCCAGGAGTGGTGTAACACTATTCTTTCGTGAGTTTTTCCAATGAATTCATCTTATGAATCTGATTTGTAAGATCAACCCTTCTTGCTTTATTCATATCCATCGTGAATACTGGTGATGTTTCTAATACTGGTTCTGTTGGAAAGAAGGTTTTCGTTCACTGTGACAAACAGCTGCTCTCCACGTATGGAACTGATGAAGATTAAGTTCTGTAAAACGTACATTTATATGTCAGGTTTTAAATATTTTATGGAGTGTTGGCAACATTTCTGCAAAAGAGGGGGAGAAAGATACACTGCCTGTGCTTTAGGTTTTAACTGCAACAACTACTTTAAAAATAGGTATTCCAGGGATGGAAGGACAGAAATGAAAGGTATTTCAAACACGGTTGCCCTTGAGTTGCATTTCCTTGAAAGCTTGTGTGTGACAGATGGAGAAGGATCTCTAGTGCTGTGTGGATTTTGGGGGGTTGGGTGGTACAGTGTGCCAAGTGGTCGGAGAAAGTGATTCCCCTAAGTGCATGTCCCAATAAAACAGGGCGTTTCTGTGAGCGGAATGGATTAGGGTATTAAAGAAATGCACAAGGGAACAAGGGGACAAAGACTATGGGGGTGGGGCAGTAGAGCTGATGCGACCAAGGTTTTGAACAGTCATGGAACAACGTCGAAAAACAGGAAAACAAAAAATGTGGTAATTATGTTTGAATGATCTCTGATAGTGGGAGGGTGACTGTGAAGTCTTTAGTGCAACATAGATGCAGTCTAAATATTGTCTTGAAAAGGATTGAAGATGCTGTCGCGCTTAAACAGGAGACTTGCAGAAGTTTCAACAACAAGGTTGGGCTTGTTCAGGTAAATCATACATTTAATTTAAACTTCAGGGTCGCTTGTGGTATACCACAGGGTTCACGCAAACATCCCCACATGTCCTACCTCGATGGTAAACTTTTGAAAGTTAATTAACAATTTTATAAATATTTTTTTTATAGTTTGGAAAAATAGTGTAGTTATAATGAAAAATAAATGAATCAAATGAAAAATATACATTAAAGTTTATGTTTATGCATGTAGCAATTTAGCAGACGCTTTTATCCAAAGCGACTTACAAAGTAGACACAATGTTACACTTATTATCATTCTGACCATAAACTATCTGGAGAAAAATCCTAAATCAGAGAGAGTAGTAGAGGGGGAATAGAGGTGTGGGTAATAGTTAGGATAGGAGATGCTCTTTGAGGAGTCTTCAAAAGTCTCTTTGAAGACAGACAGGGACGCTGCTGGTCTTGTGGTAGATCATTCCACCATCTCGGACCAACACAAGAAAACAGTCTGGATTATCTTAAGCGTTGTGTAGGCACTGCTAGACGACGATCCATTGATGAGCGAAGTGACCGAGCTGTGACATAAACCAAAGACCATGGTCCCCCAGTGTTTATGAGGTTACTGACCACAACTGACAAACATTGGGGGAGCAACATGTTTCAGTAACAGAGAAGGTGCATATTTATAGAGAAGCTAAAGGCCTCAACATTGTTGTTCCTCAGTTCAATTCCTTGCCCTGAACCATTTCCTCTCTTTCTCTACAGCACCTCCTATCCAGATGTTTTTTAAATAGCTAAACTTATAAACCACTTCAGGTTTCAGCTAAAAACCTAATGGTCATTAATAAGTAGAGTAAAAAGTAGTTTAGCACGTCTGCTGAAGCTCAAATCTATAGTCCGTCTTACTATTGTAACTGGTGGGTAAAACCCAGCAGCACAAGGAAAATTTAGGAATGTTCTTAGATTGCCTACTTTTCAGAACTTAGCCAACAGGATATGAAGAAGCATTGCATGTTGACTCTTAGGCTACCCAAGCTGCATTTTTGTAATGTATTTTGCAATCACTATACATATAAATCCGTGAATAAAGAATAGAAAAAAACACAAATGTGTGAAACCAAGACCAAAACTAGGCAGGTGGTTCCTGTACAAAGATAAATGAAGGCGAGGTGTCCGTGCATATGATTATTTATCAAAGCTAGACAGAGATTTCTCATTTGTGTGGACAGACAAAATATATTATAATGAACAATAAAAAGTGGGGTCACCAGGGTAAGACTAGAAGGTACAGTAACTAAATCAGTAAAAAATCTAAATTATTAAGGCACTAGTAGTGGTAATAAAGTGTTATAAAAAAAATCAGGCTATTGCAATTATAACATACTAGAAATGAAACATAGTTCTCACTCAGACCCCCTAAATGCCTCAATTTTAGACACGTGTTAAACCTGAGGAGATTACTCCACTCTGCTTCTGCTCCTAGCGATCACGGAGCTGCTTTTGATGCACAGTGAGACACACATGGACAACGTTGTTACTGAGGCTCAGCTGACTGAGACATAAAGGAGCAGGAAGAAGCTTTGGAATCATTTTACAGTTCTAGACAAAAGTGCATCATTTTACATTTATATATTTACCACTGAAGCAACACTAAGTTGCTTTAAAAAAAAAAAGAAATTCTTTGTTTTCCAGTCAATTTTGTGCATTTCTCACATCACTATTGGGATTTGCACAACAGCTAGTGCATTTCTTAGAACAATACAAAGCTTAACCTGCAAAAATGGGTCAGAATGAATTAGTTTATTCCCAGAAAGTAATTTGTGAATGAAAGTTTTAGTGTCATAATGAGAATTTGCTCATAAAACAAGACAGTGCCATTTTATAGAGAACAGGACGCTATGGTCTCTTCCTGTGTGTTAATAGAATTGTGCAAAAGTGAACTGAAAACATGAAACACCCTCTGACTAAATGAGCAAAAAACTGCTAACAAAATATTAAACGAAGGCTGAAGTTCATGCAGAGTAAATTTTGAAATCTAGACAAATGAGAAAAAAATGCTTAAAATTGTCAGATTTTGAGGTCTTTTTCAAACTTTTTGTTCGCGGTTCATAATTCAGTGCTACATAACACCAATATGCAACACATCATCTCAAATCACTTTACAAGAGAATGATTTTTATTGCAATCATAAAAACATGAGAAACGTAACACAAGGAATGAGTAGCTGTAATCTGCACATTAACCAAACGCTGTGGATGTTCAAATTACAATTATAAGAATCACTCAGATTCTAACAGGGGTTTTTAGGATCAGTACTAGTTATGGATTACACTGCCTATATATTGATCCCACATTAATCTGTCGTATTTCTCATTTTTATAACATTTTGTAAGATGTTATAAATATCAAATGAATTTGATGAGGGAAAATAGAAGTGAAAGAATATTTCTGTGGTGAGCACATGACAGACTGAAAATGTAAGCAAGCAGAAGTTACTATGTAAATACATTAGAGAGAGTAAAAATGTTTAAAATGCAGAAGCAGGAAAGAAATGAGAAAAAGTTTGTGGTAAAAAAAAAACGCAGAGGGGAAGAAACAGTGTGATAAAATAAGAATGGAAGTGTGAAGCTGGGGTTGACTCGGAGAGGGAGAAGTATGTGTGTTGCAGTCAGAGTTAAGAGATGCGCGATCAGTGTAGGTATTTATAGATCAAAAGAAGGAAAGAAGATGTTTTTTACATCAGTATTCTCTTAAATATTTACTTTGTAGTTTTTTTTCCCTAAGAGTGATTCTTTGAATTTGCTATCAGTGCCAGTTGCTTTAAAGCTTTCCATAGTCTGAGACATTATTTAAAGAACAACAACAAAAAAACAATTTTAAGAAAATGTACAGCCATTAACAGCATTAGCAATGTTGTTGTGCTGAGCTGAGAACCAAACTATAAACAGTGAAATATGTCACTTATAATTTAGGGAAGCAACTGAGGCGCCAACTGTGCAATCAAAGTGTTTTTTCTGCCTCAGAACTGTATCTGGTACGCAGCATTATGTCACACTCAGATCCAGAATAAAGCTGCTGGTGATGTGTTGGAGTGTAGCTCAGACAGGCAACCAATCTGCTCTGTGCACAATCAACGTAAATGCTCTCCGTCTCCTCTCTGCACATGAGGTCTGCAGGGAAACCACCTCAACTGAAGCTCTTCTGCTTACAACACATCCTGGCTTTCTGACAGTGATGGCCAAACAAAATAAAACAAACAAAAATCTAATAAATAAATTAGCTTTGCAAGCTGATTTTGAATTTTTCACAATTTGGTGTTTTTTTATTTACTCTCTTTCAACTCGTGACCTTTATCTTGTATTATTTTGACTTTTTTATTCCATGATTGAATTCTTTTAATGTTTTTCTTTATCCTCAAAATTTAAAAAAGTCTCTTAGGCTATCCCTAATAATTATATCATATTATATTTATTAATATAGATGGAATAAAAATTTTTTTTATGTCTTTGTTTTTTTTTGTGCTATTTATAACAAGATTTGTTACAATTAAGAACTTTCAAAAACTATCTCTTATGTTAGTGAAAGTAATGGACTTGTCATTTTGTGCTTTATTTCTTGTTTCTTTATTTTAACAGCTCACTAAATGAATCGGTTTATTCTGAAGTTGTTTTAGACTTCCCGCCTCACACCTTTGCCCTTTGGATGCATCAGCTCATTCTGCCTCCACGGTTCCAACCCAGTTTCCACTTCCTGACCCCCGATTCAAGCCTGATGTACAGATCGGCTAGTGTCAGAGTATGTCCTGTCATTACCAAACCTGTTTTCCAACCTTAACTACCAAGATCACACATTCCTTGGTGGTTTGTAAAATAACCACCAACATTCTGTCTCTAAGAGTGGCAGTGAAGAGATTTGCTGTGCTCTGCATCCGCTCCACCTGCTGTGACGTTGCCACACTGCCACCAATTCGCATTTCGCTAAGGAACCGAAAGAAAGGGTTAAAAGTTCTGCCTGGATCCTGAGAAGGTAAACGGCTTTAGTTCTGAGTTTTCTCAGTTCCACTGAACTTGTCACAGTAACACAAAATTATTTCTCTGTCCCCAGGTTAGCATACTGAGTTTTGGAGAGTAACGAATATTTTTTCCGGAAATATTAGGTCAGGTGATGAAATCCAGTATTACATTCATAGCCCTCATTTCATCAGTCAAGAATCAAGAATCAGTTTATTTTTGAGCACCAATTTAAAACATATGTCGTCTCAAGGCACTTTACAAGAAAATATATTTAAATCATAAATACATGATTACAAATCAATTTTAAAAAGTTTCCAATCTAAGGAACCCCAGCAGATTCATGGAGTCATTGACTTGCAGCATTCACTCCTCTGGAGTCAGCTGACAAAAACAATGGCTTGTGTTGTCGTTGACTTTACAGCAATCCCTCATACTGAGCATGCATGTAGCGACAGTGGAGAGGAAAAACTCCCCTTTAACAGGAAGAAACCTCCAGCAGAACCAGGCTCAGTACAAGCAGCCATCTGCCACGACCGACTGGGGGTTTGAAGAGACAGAAAATTAAATTAGAAGCACAGGATACTGAAATAATAGAGATTATAGCAGCAGTTGTAGAACGTCACTGGAAGCATCTCAGTCCATGTTCTCCTCCAAGAAGGTCTCAGCTAACAGAACTCCAGCCCAGGTGTAGTTACTATGGAGAGAAGAACACTAAGAGAAAACAAAAGTCTAATTACTAGCCTATTCTGAAACACTGCAGCTCATTAGTAAATATGCCAGGGCTTTTGTTAAGTGTTGCTACACTAATTGAAATCTGTGGCTGTGATGGGTTTTTGGTTTGGCATTAATATTAAGAATGTGTTCGATATTGCTGCATTCCAAAATTATATGAAAAAGGTTTTAATTTTCATTTTTTGCCTGAATTTGTACTGCTGTGAGTTTTTATTTAAAAAAAATTCAAATTTAATTTAACTTTTCAGCTTGGCCCTTTATCAGAAATTATCCTTATTCAGTTATGGATCAACTTTGAAAACATTTTATGGAAGAAATAAAAGATAAATTTTACAGACTAAAACTAGTCCTCATCACTTTCTGACCGATAAAATAGGATAAAACAAAACCTGTCTAAAAATAAGAGTAAAAGATTTACAAAAAAACGCATCATGTTGCTGTAAAGAATGTAATTAAAGAAATCAATAACATGCACCGACCTGAAAACCTGACTCAAACAAACCAGCGTGAAGCAAATGGGGAAAACAACAAACAGCGGTCAACCTTAACAGGTGTGGTACAGCCACCAAAGAACTCAACTGTCCATCTAAAACACCCACACACCTTACAGATGTCTTCAATTCTTCAATTTAGAAAAGTGTTAAATGCATATCAGGTCAATGAATGTATGTTTGCATGTTTCCTGGCACAGATCTGTTTTTTGTGGAGTTCTGTGTTTTCTCTATTATGCCTCTTTGTGTCCAGGTAAAGACCTGTCTCCCCTCCAACACTACTCCATTCAACTTGCTTAGATCTATTTTCTATTTGGTTCCAACCAGGTGCTGGCTTCCACCGTTCTCTCATCTTCTCTAATAATAGACTTGGCGTCCTGTCTGTTTCATATTCATCCCATCTGCTCTTGCATCTTCTCCCCCAACCACACAGACCCAAAGCCCCGATTCCACATATAAAGATTCCATCATAAACAAATCAATTTGAAAAAGTTTCCAATCTATGGAACCCAAGTAGATTGGATCGAGTCATTGACTTGCGGCATTTATTCATACTGAGCATGCATGTAGCGACAGTGGAGAGGAAGAACTCCCCTTTAACAGGAAGAAGTATCCAGCAGAACCAGGCTCAGTACAAGCAGCCATCTGCCACGAGTGACTGGAGGTTTGAAGAGACAGAAAACTAAAATAAATGCAGAGGATACCGAAATAATGGAGTTTATAGCAGCAGTTGTAGAGCGTCACTGGCAGCATCTCAGCCCATGTTCTCATCTAAGAAGCTGTCTCAGCTAACAGAACGCCAGCCCAGGTGTGGCTACTATGGAGAGAAGAACACTAAGAGAAAACAAAAGGTTAACAAGGTTGAAATAACGGTAACTAAGTAGATTGGACAAAGGAAGAAAGTAGCAGAGAGAGAAGTGGTCAGATTGTCCTACAGCAATCTAAGCCTATAGCAGCAGAACTATGGAAAAACTTAAATAACTTAACCCTATAGAGTGAGACATGAAGAAGGTAGAGCAAAGGAGAACCGTCTGTCTAGTAGTCAGGTGAAATCATATCTTCCATAAAGGTAAAATTTGTGTAGCACACAACTCAACACACAGGAGGCCACTTCACTCCACTATTCAGTTTTTATGGAAATTTTGTTGTGAGGGGACAAATCACATGCCATCCTCCAGACAAGCAATGGGCGAAATTCAGCATGGAAAATTTGGAGCTCGTTCAGCGACGTGACACATGAATTTTTAGAAAAAGGTTTAACATTCCAGTTCCATCAATCAGGATTTAATGGGCTGACCAATGAGTGAAGAGTATACTACAACACAGAGGAAAGCATATTTTTAGCTTCTACAACATTTTAATCGCTACAAAGCCCTGTGCTTTTGTTTTCACCCCGTTGTTAATGAACGCCATCAGTCACTGTCGTTTCATAATCCTCTTGTGTTGAGACCTTAACAGTTTTCCTTGTGACATGGTTTAGGATCTTCATAGATCCTCCTCAGATACCCCAGATTTCTTTGCTGCTTCTTTGACTGATGCTTACATGGATGCAATATCTTAATTTTCTGTTGTACAAAACAATAAACGGTGCTTTTTATGTTGGTGAATCAGAATAAAGAATACATATACACATCAGTTCACTAATAAAGCTCCATCGTATATCAGAGATCTGATTACTCCTTATGTCCCTAACAGAGCACTTCGCTCTCAGACTGCAGGTTTACTGGTGGTTCCTAGAATCTCTAAAAGCACAATGGGAGGCAGATCTTTCAGTTATCAGGCTCCTCTCCTGTGGAACCAGCTTCCAGCTTTAGTCCGTGAGGCAGACACCCTGTC
>JAVLVB010000111.1:19357-45003 GCA_032876305.1 Orestias chungarensis | reverse complement strand
TACTTAGTTACCGTTATTTCAACCTTGTTAACCTTTTGTTTTCTCTTAGTGTTCTTCTCTCCATAGTAACCACACCTGGCCTGGCGTTCTGTTAGCTGAGACAGCTTCTTGGATGAGAACATGGGCTGAGATGCTTCCAGTGACGTTCTACAACTGCTGCTATAAACTTTTATTTCAGTATCCTGTGCTTCTAATTTAGTTTTCTGTCTTTTCAAATCCCCAGTCGGTCGTGGCAGATGGCTGCTTGTACTGAGCCTGGTTCTGCTGGAGGTTTCTTACTGTTAAAGGGGAGTTTTTCCTCTTCACTGTCGCTACATGCATGCTCAGTATGAGGGATTGCTGTAAAGTCAACGACAAGACAAGCCATTGTTTCTGTCTGCTGATTCCAGAGGAGTGAATGCTGCAAGTCGATGACTCGATGCAATCTGCTGGGGTTCCTTAGATTGGAAACTTTTTCAAATTGATTTGTTAGAATGTATCCTTGATTTTAATAGATTTTTTGTAAAGTGCCTTGAGACGACACCTGTTGTAAATTGGCGCTATATAAATAAACTGATTCTTGATTCTTGATTCTTGATTCTTGATCAGTCTTTTCAAATCAACTTAAAAAAACATATTTTCATCTCCATCTATTTAATATAATAATTTCTGCACACCTATCACCTAAAATTCCTACACAACGCACTGATGTTATAATACAAAGTATCAAACGTTTATGGTTCATATATACTTTCATATATATATATATATATATATATATATATATATATATATATTTATCATTCATTTCTCAAAAGGAACGCAAGGATAGAAAAGGAGGTAATAATAAGTGGTGCAGGTGAAGAGAAGCTTGTGGGTTGGTAAAAAAGCAGGGTCGCTGAGGCCGTGTGAACGAGATGAGGAACACTAAGAAATTTGATGAATTAATGATAAACCTGCTGGAAGGAGAGTGTGAATGTGTGAAAAACACACACACTCTCACATATGTAAATAGACTTAAGCCGCATACAGAGGGAGAGGAACAGAAATAGGAAGCAAGAGTGGAGTGCATACATGAAAGAGGCTGAGATCTGTGCAAATAGCACAGGCACATCTACAGCTGCATTTGGTCCCATGACAGAGAGGAGGTATGTTGTATTTATAGAAGTAGACAGTATGTATTGTTACAGAATCAATCACATATTTACCCTTTAGTAAAAACCAATACTACTGCTTCAAATTAAGGCTTTTGCTTTGGTCTTCTTTTCACAAAGAACCCCTTTAAAAAGATACTGAAGAGTATCAAAAGAAAGGTGTGTAACACTTTTTTAACGTGTGCCTGAAAGTCTTAAAGTTTCGTACACGAATAACGGGAAATGGTGGGTACTCTTCTACTCATGTGCTAATAGCAAATTATTTGTTTAGCACTTTTTCTAGCTTTGAAAATGATTAACCCTCTGAATTGCTAACTTGGTTGGCAGCTTTGTAAAATTTCAGCAGAATCAAGTTCTGCATTTTTGTTTTCGTTTTGACGATGAACTGTTAGGAACCATTAGAGTACTTAGACGTTTCTATTTATGTTCTTATTGTAAATTGAGTTATAAGTGTTTACACACAGTAGTTCCGGTTCCTCTCCTTATGTTCATTTGATGGAGTACAGCAAATAACATTTAGTTGGTACCCAGAATGCATCACTGTGCACTAACTGGCTATCTCATGGTTTCTGACCAAAACCCCAGATTGGCCAATTAGGCTAAATCAGCTTCAGGGCTAGTAACACTAAACAACTATAAAACTCAAAGCATAAGTATAATGTCTGTTGACTTATGATATTAAAACACATTTTGAATGATTGATACATGGGATATGAGGTTGTATTTGGCATGTAATGCATTAGCATTAGCTTCCATGACACATAAATGTGGTTTAGTGTTAGCTGAACTAGTACTGCATATTGGGTCCTTAGAGTAGACAAAGCTAACATGAGCTAGCAGAGACAACCATTGACGTTGGGTAAAAAAAAAAAAAAAAGAGCTCACAACTTTATTGCTGCAAAACATGGTGATAGCTTTGGTTACAGATTTATTTCTACTCCAACCAGGACTTGTGACAGACAAAATAATTAGATTTTCTACATTTGTTTTAACACGTATGTATGATTGGAATAAAATGATTTTCCTGTAAAGTGTCTCAACACAATGTGTTGTAAATTAGCACCATATGAGCAAACTGAACTGAATCAAACAATCATCCTCTAGGCCTACAAACATGGACCATTTACCAAGAGCTTCAGAAAGAATTGGAGTTAGTGGATTTTTTTGCACTCATCCAACACGGCCTCTATGAAAACTAACACTGAAGAAAATAAATGTAAATGGAGACATCATGGTTACAGGAGACATTACGGCAAGACAGTAAGTGTAAGGCTTGACTTAGGAACATGGTGCTGCTGGTCGCTCCTTAAGCATACGGTAAAGGTCCTTTATTTGTAATTGAAGGAAGGATCGATATAAAAATGTCCTAAAACCAAAATGGTAAGAATTTAAAAATGTTTTTTTGCACAAAAGTGACCCAAAAACACAAATAGAAGCCTCAAGTTTTGAATAGTTTATTTGAAGGAGAACAAGCTTAAAATACAATGTGGGCAGTGCATAAAGACAGTCTTCCACTTTTTTTATTTCACTGACTTTTTTATTTTATTTCTTTCAGTGGATAACTTTTTGCAGGGGGCTAATTACAAATTATTGTAAATTAATCTTAATTAACCGTCTTTGTTAAAAAAAAAACAGCTTGCTGATCTCATTTGAGAATTCTTGAGAATCTTTGAGTGTTTTTACTGCCCAACATTCAACATTTCTATATTTTCTGTATATTGTTTTGTATGTGTATGATATTATTCAACAGCTTTGAATCCAGATATTCATAATATAACGTCAAATAACACAGTCAGGTAAATATGGTCTACGTGGGAACCCAGACTTGAAAACTGGATTTCCAACCGCTCTATAGTGATGTTCTTCACACCACTGCACTGGTGCTTTTACGTGGAGGCCTAATCTGTAACACACTCTCTGCACACTGTTCTCAACCTAATCTGGAGGTCACATGACATTGATTATACGTAATATGCACCTTAAAATCAAGTCCCTTATTTCTGGGTTCTCACGGCCTAACACTTTACGGTTGTCGTTTGCGAATGCCTCAGCTTTCCTAAAATGTCACTAACCATTGACTCTGGCATGTATATTAGTGAGTAAAATTCTTGACTGGGCTAACTACACAGTTGACATTCTATAATGAAATAATGCTTGAATTCACAGAGTTGCTAAAAGTGACCCTTAGAAACGTTTGTACATCCACATATGTGAGGGATCTTATTCATCTGTGGGCAAGGATCTGACTCAAACATCTGCATTCATTGTTTGAAATGAGTAGTAAAAACTGTAATATGCAATATAGTATATTCTGACATATTCAATACTTAATTTTCCCAATGTATGTTCTCACAGTCAGGACATCTTCACTACATCACCGTTAAAGTTATTCCAACACACAGTAAATCCAAAAAGGCAAACAAGCAAATGTACAGGTCTGCACATTTGCACTTAACTTTGGGTTAACTAAACTTTACTGGCTTTTATATAAACTCTGTTGTAGTGGTTTATACTTTTAATGTTAATTGGCATCTGCCTGGGTGCAACAGCTCTCTTACCTTGAAACTCAGCAAGTAAAGTAAGACGGTTCATTTCTTATCATCCTTTCATTTACTAGAAAGTGTATCAGAACCGGATCTTTCTGGATATGTACAAGGAAGTAAAGATGGTGAAAAGATGGTCTTCTACTAATATTACGGGGTTCTATTAGCACCGGTTTAAGGATCCGGACTGAAATGACACCTGATGCATAAAAATTTGAAAACAGAGATCACTATATCATTATTGAGCACTTCCTGTTAAATCTGCATGGCTTTATTGTAGTGCTCAAGTATCCAATGAAACCCGGTGATGGCAAAACTGCTAGTAGGGATGAGAGTGTTCAGGACATTTTACCTAGGAAAAGGGAAATAGAAATCCAGCAACAGAGCTAACAAGATGGCCAAAGGGAGAAAGGATAACAAAAATAAAGCATTTCATCCAGAAAGGACTTATCTCTTATCTCTGTATACCTCCCTGGTCGCACTAAACCGTTACGTCTGATATGTTCAGATATTGTAGCACCTATTAAAAGTGGCAATGTTAATAAATAGGATGAGAGTGCATGCGCTCCAAAGCCTGTAACTCCTTAACTCTGTCAGGTGCTGGATTGAGAGGCGCTTTCATCTCAATGTCCAGGTCAGAGATGGCATTTACACTGGATTTGTACTTGAAAATGTAAGTGTGCACCAAATGTTCAGATGTGAGAATTCACAGTCAGATTTTCCCATCACTAGTAATAATAATAATAATATTAATAAAATAGCAGTAAATTGCACAAATAGTCTGTTAGTGGGATTCCTTGGGAGGACTTCAAACACAACTGTTAGGCAAATATATATGGTTCTAGGCTCACCAATAAGCTCCTCCACCCATGCATGACAATGAGCCTGACTCCATTCAAACCACTTTTCAAAAAAGATTCAAGAACATATTTCTTTCACTGAGCAAAAACATAAAAAATGACCCTCTAAATATATTGTGTTAATAAATGTTGGGATTGTTAGAGACGGTTGAATCCAGATCTAAGACAGAAAACTTGAGGAACTTTTGGGGAAAAGCATATCTCATGTTTTATTTAGTTTTTTACTATGACATGCTATCCTATCTTTACTCAGTAAATGAGAGAATATCAAACATCAGCAATTAGACAAGAATGTTGAGGTCTTTGTTATGTGATAATAAATACTGTAAGACAAGTATGTGAATTAGACTGAAATCAGTTTATGTTCTTGGCAAATCAATACGTGACGATATTGATATAACTACTATGCTGCTTAAATTATGTAACAATAAATAGTTGAACATTAACATTTCCCAGAACTTGGCTTTGTCTTATCCTCTCTGATTGGATCTCTCAGACTGAAAATTGAAACCCCCTGCTGTAGAAAAACATTAAGGCAGACAGTCCTGTGTAAAGTTGGCTTTAAGGTTTCTCCCAAAAGACGAGGGAAAAGATGAGGCCATAGTTGGAATAATTATACCAACATACAATTTGTCCAACGTACGTACATGGGTGATGCAACAGGGTGTACAACCATGGCTGGCTGTTCTTTATTCAATGTTTATCCAACACAAGGCTGAATCCAGATATGCTTGAGTCTTCATGTGTGCAAGCAGACATTGACGTGATGCCATGCGACAGATCGAGGCCACTGTGAAGCATAGATGAGAGGTTTTGTTATTGATCCAGGGCTTAAGCTGCTCAGATAACACAATGACTGCAGCACAGCATGTCCATGATACCATATTGGCTTACTTAAATTTTATCATGGTCTGTTCTTTGTTGTATGAAAAATACAGCTTTAGGTTTTACGGACAAAGACCTTTTCAGGATAATATTAAGGCCAAAGAATAATGTGAGAGCAACAGAAGGTAATGAAACTTAAACATTTCCTAAGTTGAAAACATGGTGCTGTTGTTGAGGGCATTTTAAAAACAGAATTATGTCTGTGTCTCAAAAATCTGTGAGGCGGAATTTGTTGCAAATTCGGATTAAGTTAAACTCACAAGAAAGTATTTTCCTCTGGTATCTCTGCAATGCTCTGCAGTAATGCAATGTTTTATTATGTAACCACAATGTACATCCTATCATTACCTTAACTTGCTTCCATTTGAATTTGATCTGAAGTTTCTTCACATACTTCAAAGAACTCTCTCATTCTGGATCATGGAAAGCCCACAGCATTATTAACAAATCCGAAAATCCCACCAAGAACTTGTGAAGAGCACCCACACTATAGGCATGCTTCTTATTCATCAGCATTGACCTGATCATGTGTGAAGTATGAACCAATATAACAACATATATGAACAGTAATTGAGCCCCTTTTGAAGAAACTGATTTACCTTCTGCAAAATGAACAAGTTTTACAACAGTTTTAAATCCTGAAAATGTTATTTCAGGACAACAACAATGTATGACATACTACTTGGCAAAGATTAACGCTGGAAGGAAAGCTGTAGCATGTTTTATGGATAGACTGGTTCCCTGGATGATTCTGTAATGTTGTGCAGTCAGCCTGTTAGATTTTGAGGCTCATAAATTTGATCCCCTAATGACATGTTTTGCACCCACCGCACACCCTTGTCCTGATTTGGTGACGGCTGGCTGTAGTTACAGAAACAAATCCATTATCAAATAAGGTGTGGTTAAATGCAAACTTGATGGAACAAAAACATGATTGAAAGCTTTTGTGTTTATGGGGAACATTTGCCACTGTATGATACCAGCTTGTGTTTAAAATATTATATCTGATTTGCTTGGCTCTGATAACCAGCAAACAAAGCACTGTTTTAGCAATGATGAATGAGTAAAGCAGGAAACGTGACTCATTAGATGAATGACCTTTGCAGATTGAGGAGACTTTCTACAAGTCCCCATGGAGACCTACTTGCTGCTTGTCATAACAAAACAAACTGCTAATGATTAAAAGGAAAGGGTCAGGGGTTAAGTGCCAACCAGTGACCTTTTAGACTGAAGGTCTGGATATAATTCCCCACATAACAACCAAAGACAACAGTTGTTATTTGCAAGAGCTTAGCCACTTTTATTGAAAAGCATCTGTCCTTATAGAGCGTATAGCCCTACGAAAATACAAATTAGAATTTGTAGCCTAGGTCAGAAAGTATCAGTGTACTGTGTATGTCTCTGAACAGATGGTGTCAATTAATTAATGGGACATTGTAGTTACTGCTTGAAAATTCAACATATGTTAAAATATTTCTGTTGCAATACTGGTTGTTTAATATGTGGAAGTTAAATGAAGATAGAGTTAAAGTCATTTTAAAAGGGTAACATGCTCTCTAATATAAAGAAACAACTTGCAGCTTTACAAGTCGGGTTGCTAAGTTTACATACAATTTTTTTTTACCATTCAAAATATAAATTACGCAAAACAACAAAAACAAAACTAGGTTACGCAAGAAGTCATTTCATCAGATATTTACATTAGTCTTGGCTGTTTTATAAGCGATATATAGTAGAAAAACCACATTTGAATTTGGTGGGAAAATGTGTTTCTCTTCCTTTAGTACATTAAAAAAATCACGGAAAACTCGAAAATCACCTCAAGCGAGTGTAAAAATATTTGGTAGAAAAAGAAATTTTGTTTTTTGCAATGCTTCAAAATTCACATCTAAAAGTTGATGGAAACATAGCAAGTATTTGATACTAGTTGAAAGTATTCAATTGGTCTTAATCTTAATTTGCTGTCTGTGATTGGATTATTTCTGTGGTTACTATGAATGTTGGCAAACAAAGATTACGTTTCATGTGCCTAATTTATACAACATGAAAAGATTCCCTTAGATTGAATATAGACTATTAAAACATTTGTTACAATATATACTAATGCCTGTTGTCATTGTATGGTACAGTAATGGCAGGAAACTCTCTGTGCCCTTAACCAAATTAACTGCACTGCTCTTCAATCAAAGTTAAAACTTTGTTGCTTTCTCTTTGAACTGCTGCCCTGCTTATGCAGCCAGTTTCCACCTCAAAGGTCACCCTGTTCCAAGCCAATGGGCTGCAGAGGTGGGGCATGCTCAGGCTAAGAAGTGGCTTGGACCAAGATGCTTAAGTAGCACAGGCCTGCACAGCAATGGAGACCCTTCTGTTCCAAGCCTGGTGAAAGAATACTAATTATCCAAAACAAAGCAAGACGCAGCACATTGGCTTTGGCTGAAGTGGAAGGACAAAGTCTGAGGTGCTAATGGAGGCTCCAGTGCGACACACTTAGGGCTCAACTGTCGTGTTGTATGGCAAGCTCAGTAGGGCCAAGATTAGCATGATAAAAATGTTACCTCAGAGGAAATCTCCATGCTGTGAGATTTTTATTTCAATAAGGTTTTTTTTCCTGTTTTTTATTTGCAGTAGATTAGACAAGAAATGGGAAGAGAGAGGGAGGGGCCATGCAGTAAAAGTTCCAGGTTTGGGATTCAAACCTTTGACCTTTGCACTGTGAACTTGTTTACACTTCCCATATGAGGTGACTCTGTTATTCATACACCACCCATGATGTGTAAATCTTAAGGATGTTTACCCTCTTGTCCCAGTAGGCCTACAGTAAATAAACTACCTGGCAGCTGCAAATCAGCATATTTTTAGTGAGATGCTTATTGCTGTTTTAATCTACTGCACCTATTATGGGTCACGTTTTCATATCTCTCTGAATGACTTTGTACAAAAATGCTTTACATAAGTTGAAAACAATTCTGCTGCAGCTTTCCTACTTCATCTCGTCTACAGTCTGTCCTTATGCAACTCAGTGTCCTCACTTTACTCTGCCAATGTCAGCTATTAATAGCTGCATGGCCTCTGGTGCTCACAGCTCACACCCAAAAGCACTCGCACAGAAACACAGATTGACAACATGTTCCATATGATAATGATGCCGCTTTCATTTCCAGCTGTAGCAGTGCAGTTTGTTCCCAGGCTGAATATGCAATGATCGGTTGCTTGGATACCTGTGCAGTCATCATTAGAAACAAAAGCATTACATGTTCACTACTTCCTGCTGGGTGAGAGGGGGGAGGCTGCTGTGCAAGGCACAAAAACGATGCGGCTTGAGCTGAATTCATTATATTTTATCTTTAAAAATATTATGTTTTCATCTGTGGCTGTCTTGGATTGACTCTTGCTTCTGTGCTGGACACTGAGCATAAAGGGAGCCAGGGTGGGGTGGGGTAGGGAGGGTTTGGTTGTTTTTAGTGCGCTTTGGAAACTGGCATGATTCGAAATTGAAGATTGAGCTGTGGTCTAAAGTTAGATCACTTACTTGTAGACACCATTCATGTGTAGATATTGTCAGGGTTTTGAGTTCTCCTTAGGGTTGTCCGCTGGAGGTCGCTAGTTCCTGTTGGCTGGGGCGTTGGTGTTCTACATCACCATCATCAGCTGAGCAGTACTTGAGGAGCGGTGAAGCCACTACTCGACGCCTGAGTGTTAAGTTGCTACCAGTAACATTGTGTTCCCCAGTGCCAGCTTTCTAGTTGCTAGTTTTAAATTGCTTTTTAATTCTCTAGAGTTTCCTCGTTCTAGTTGTTGTTTATGTACTCGTGTTTTTTCCGTGACACTTACCACATCTTCTCCTCCATTCCGCCTCAGGACTTCCAGAGATTCACTGCCTCACCAACTTCAGTTGACAGACGTCACCTTCACAAGCCTTGGTCACCGCTCCACCTGCTCAGCTCGATCTGCCCGCTCCAGCAAGAAACAACAGTCAGCTGCTAACCTCCTGGACAATCTAACAACCCACATTGCTCTGAACTCAAGCCCTGTCAGTCCTCCTGTCATTTTCCCCTCCAAGCTCCATGTAAGTCCTCATTCAACATTTCACCCACCTGCAAGCTGCAATTCACCATCTGTGTCTCCACTTCAGAAGCCGCCCGGTCTCCCGTGTCGTTTCCAGCCGTTCCCTTGTCGCCGCCTTGCCGTTCCCCTCTGGATCCTCTCCTGGACAGATAATCCACTTCCTTTTCAATATATGTAATTACTTCAACTCCTTCTTAGAGAGACATTTTGGACTGCAATGTTGTCCTTTCCCATGACGCCATCACAACAGCATTGTGGTGGACTCTCAGTAAAGATGGCTGCAGTATTCCCATACAGCCAGCCATAGTTTAATGCCCCTTATCTGAGGCCTCACTGTTGCTTTAAAGGAAAAGCCCCTGTACTGACCTGACCTGGCTTTGGCGTTCTTTAATTAGTACATAGCATAGGGTCAAGTCCCACACTGGTTATTGGAACTTGAAGATCTTTGGAAGCATTCAGGCGGCTAGCTTGATTCACCTTTAAGCAATCACTCATTCTCTCCGGGATGTTGGTGGTTAATCTGTAAATTCAATTAGCTCTAAAGTAAAGATAAACTAACTTGCAGTTCATATTAGTGTGAGAGTGTGTTGTTAAACTTAAGCATAGGAAAAAGGGGGACAAATCATTCAAGTTATGTAACCTACTCAGTGTTTGTGTTTTTTTTATTCCACTCTCTGTATTTCACTTCATCAGACATACATGAGGGTGCTAACATAAATACAGCAACCCAAGGTTAACTGCAGAACTGATTACCTAAGTTGAGATTGTTGTTTTTTGATAGAGCTGATGGCATCATAAGACTATCTATCAGTCACATTCTGTATAAAGTAAAAACAACTAATGTTACAGTTAAATTGTAGAATATTATCATTTAGGCATCATAATTAATCCTTTAAATTGGTGTTAGGTTTTAAAAAGATTGATGAATTTCACTTGGTTTAGACAGAAACAGTACTCTGTTGAACGGATAACGTTGCTCTGCTGTATCAAACCTTTTTTTGACCCTTTAACTCAGTCAAACCAGATTTAGAAAAAAAATTGGTTCGTTTTAATCTTGTTTTTGAGTTTTAATTAAAAAATCATCATAAAGTTTTTACTGAGATATTTTCTCCCCCAGTGCTGCTATTTACTCAAATAATGCTCTTAGTGAATAACTAAGTTTTTTATTGCTCGTTGTATGGCTTTCCATTGAATAATTCATCCTGTTGCGTAAACTTCATCTCTCTGCATTTAAAAAAAAAAAATGCTTATTTGCAATTGCTGTAGAAATCACTGAAACTATCTTATATCTTAAAGTGTAACTCCAGCATTGTCACATTTTTTATTCCATTCTTTGCATGTAATGGTTTATTGTGATGTGAGTAAATGTTAGGTGAGACCCCATGTCCTCATAGTTTAAAGCCATTTAAACGGTTTTCCATCACATGATTAGTCATCAGTTTATAACATTTACCATTTATTGCTATTGCACATAGAACCTAAAGTCCAAATGTGGCAATAAAGTTTTAAATGTCATTTGTTATAATAATATTCCTTTAAAACAAACTAATATTCATGTTAATTAAAAAAAAACAGAGCATTGCAAATCTCTATAATAGACTGAAACCAGTTACCCTCCCCTTTCTAAAACAGCGTATACCATTATCATCATTTCAGCCAGTTGCAAAGTCCAACCTGTGAACATGATTCAAAACAGCTGATCACAATCGTCACTGTTCCTCATCACATTAAAAAAGATTGTTTTGCAATGGGATCAAGAAAACCTTCACAGTGCACCACATGATTCAGTCATGTATGTGACAAAAATGTCATTCCCAGCTTTGATTATACCGTTTGTAGAGTAGTAATATGCTCTAGAAATACTGCTACAGTTTATTGTTTGTGTTTTATAGAGAATGCCATCTGTGTTGGGGCTGCATCCTGTCAGAGAACATGTTGGCGATTATGAATGTGTAGCACACCTAGGAAGCTAGAAAAAACAATTTCTGTAGAGAACAAAAATTGATTCAGTCAATTGGCAAAAGGATAATGTTCCTCTGCACCATTTGGTTTCAGCTCAAACATTCACTTCAGCGTCTTGTGGGTGAGTCTTTTTCTTGCTTAAGCATATTAGCCTTGTCCTCTCCTACATTTGTCGTATCTCAACCATCATTGTTCTACTCCTCATAGAAAAAATCTTCAGGTAAATTAGAGGAAAATGCTCCAATTGACTTGTAAACTAAGATCCCTTTTTCTGGCCATGAAAAAGGGCTCTGAACCAAGTAATTGATTTGATAATAACCATACTGCATGTTTTCATATTGGGATCAAGCTCTATGTAGTCTATTTCTACCCTTTACAAGTCAGGAGTTTGCACCAGGAGATTAATCTATTTATTTATATCTGCTATTATATAACAAAAACAGTAATAACGATCAATTTTACAGTACCAGACTGGTGTCATTTCTACCAACTACACTCATCGGCTGATGTCCAGCTTTTAGGACAAATCAATGTTCCTTCCATCAACATTAAAATAATCCCAGGCTTCAGTAGAGCATTTTGTTTTTTACCAGTGTGCTTCAGCCAGGCAGAAACAGCTCTTCATTTGAAGTGGAGCACACAGCCTCTGGTCTCCCAGGCAACAAGCCAGGTTTCCTGGGGTAACAAATCACTGAAGCCCATTGGTGGGAGGATGAGGAGCTCCCTGCAGCATTCCCATGGCAACCAGCTCTGTGGTTTCTGAGAAATGATGGCATGTTTTTTTCATAACTCTGTAACACCAGGCTCACCCCCATACAGACTCTGTATATATCTCATGACTGTAAAACACATCTCTTTTTCCTCTAACCTAAAATGGAAGAAAACATATTTTTTTCCAGACAGATGCATGAAATTTGCTCAGTCTTAGTATTTCTTTATTAAACTACTGTAGCTTTAACAATTCATATAATTGTATACCTTTTTCTACCTGAGAACAACAACAAGTCTCTAAAAAAGATATAATGTTTGTGAGAACTAGTGAACCCTGATTAAAGAACATTGGGAGCAATATTGAGATAAATTCCATGTTTTTCTTTGTTAGGCTAACTGCATTGTAGATAATGATGACGCTTTATATTATGTGCAATACTTTAGTCTTTTAAAGCCTTTGGGGTAATTATACTCTTCATCACTTTGTTGCCCCACTATTTACCTACATGTACCTACACTTCCTCGCTATTTGCTTTATTGGTGCCCTTAAACTTTAACCATGACCTTTCAGTTTATCTTTTATTTTAACAAATACAAAACATAGATAGAATATATTACAATATCATAAAGGTTTTATATTTAATTCAATATTATACTATCAAAGCTTCACAGTGAACTCAGATTTGATTTGGTTTGGTTTTAATATCAGTTTGGGCCGTATAAAATATTATGACCACAGAACAAGCCATTGTCACAGTAGGTGACCTCCTGCAGAGGGATGTTGCTTATTGGATTCAGATGATCACATCTCATTTAAACATCTTGTATAGAACAAAGGTCCAGGTTTTCTATTGTTGTTTTCTGCTCCCCTTTTTCAGCTGCAGTGCCATATTTGTGTTGTTTTGTATTCTCTTTTTCATTCAGTTAAATCTCCATGTCCATTACTGTTGACACAAACCACAAGCAATTTCTGACAAAGGTTTATCAAGTAAAGCATTGCGGTGTAAGCTGTAATGCTCCACTTGTGAAAGTAAAATTTGTTGGACTTCACAATGGCACACAGGCATTCAGAAAGTTATTTGGAGTTCCACGTTACCAGAAATGGATACATAAAAAAAGGATTCGATTAATGGCACTGATTTGGTATCCCGGTTTCAAACTCCAGGGGGTGGAGTTGGGGCTTTTCCAACAACACATGGTGGATTATTTTATGTTTTGAATGTGATCTGACCTCAACCAATATATGTACTAGGTGTAAAATGCAAGATTTGGCCAAACACCTTTCATAAGTGTTGCATTGTGGGATGTGGCAGGGTAAACAAACCGATAAACAGTGGCGGTGTATCTTTTTTGTAAACCAGACATCAAAAACAAAACATTTAGAATACTTCTCAGATAATATTGCCTGGACTAATAAACAGAGACTCCCCAGTGACATGATAAAGATTTCTTCAAAATAGCATTTGCTTCCTGCCCCGTATACATCTGATCACAGAACAGATTCAATGTTATGTTGGGTTTGAAGAGACAGGTTTGGGATCACATTGAGTTTTTAATGTTTGAAAAGAAACTGAACACACAATAAAAACATCTGACCTAAAGTACTGCAGGTGTAAGTGTGGCTTGTATGATAACAATAGTTTGTTGGATGAAATCTTTCTTTTATGTCCATTTGTGCTTCTATCGCTACCCTAATCACACAGAAGTCTATTTTCCATTGTGGTCAAAGTTGGTAAAGACCTTGACTCTTTGAAACATGCTTGCTAACAAAACAAATCTGGAAATGTAAATAAAGCAGATATTTTTCTCTCCTGCACCACGCTGATTGGCAATGTTAATTTCAACATTACCGAAAGAAAAAATTAATTTGTAGTTTGTTTGGTATTCTTTCCCCTATACAGTTGTTAACTTCCTTAAAAATCATTTGAAGTTTAATGGAATCTAGATTCCCTAAGTTTGGACAAATCAAGATCAACGCTGAAAACCCCCAAAATATTGCTTCAATGCCGTTGTGGTCGGGAGTCGTACAAATCGTGTTGCACGATTGTTTGTAATAATCTGGATATACACACCTCAGAAATACATCTCAGACCAAGCTTTGGGAAATTTCCACAATAGAAAATATTATTTTCTTCTCAAATCTACATGTAGACAGGAGGTGCAAACACTGTAGAAAATATTATCTTTGCAAAACATGCATGTTTGTGTCGAGAGGACTGTTAAAAATCGGGACTTCAGGACACATTGTTCCGTTGAACTTCCTCTGCTGATAAATGGTTCTCATTCATTCTGGGTTGAATGAATTTTGAGATAAAAAATATGTTATCAGCTTGCTTTGCTAACTGTTAGGATGTTAGGATTACATCATTTTCCATTCAAAGTCTTAATGTCCGATTTCTGAGCTGTAATGGAATATGACCGAACATAGTCTCAGATTTACACTGTTTATTATCCAAAATATAAGTACTATGATCTTTTATGGTACTTTTATGGTTACCTTGATTTTCAAGTTTGTTTGTGCTATGTGAAGAAAAATTGGGACTCCATTAGATTTCTAGGCAAATTCAATTGATGTCTCTAACCCAGATCAGCATCGATACTTGTAAGTTCTGTCTGGCCTTAGCCAATTTACCAAAGTTACGCATTGTATATTTTGGAGCGAAAAAAAACCAAGAGGAAATACAAAAAGACACAAATATACATGGAGAGTCCTCTTTCATCACCCTAGTCTGACTCAGTGGTTACTATGGAAATGTCGGAGAATAAAGCTCTGAGCACCAGCACTATGGTTTTCATGACTGATGCAACATTTACCATACCCTCAGCATCCTCCTCCCTCACACATCCACATCTACACAGGCAGAGAGCACTTTGTCACTTTTATGTCCAGTAGGGTTTTTTCTGATTTTGTATGTAGTTCACCTGTAAGTACAGATGGTGCGGGGAAAAATGCATCCCACAACAGTAACTGCTGTTGATCGAACAGAACACACACACAGACAGAAATAAGCACACGCATTAAATACTTTCATGATGGATCCTCATATTTCTGTGACTCTGTGTTTCTCTGACCCCGACCCAAGTAAGAAATTCTGGTAAGCCAAAATCACTTCACCTCCACCACGCTCCTATCTAGCCTTTGACCTACATTCTCCTCTAAGCTTCGCACGTCTTGCCTTCCTTCCCAGTGCCAAACGCAGTGGAAAAAGCACACACACATATGAGCCAACACAGCAGGAGCTGGTTGAGGTGGAGTCATTGAGTCCACTTGGATCTGTTAGGTTGGAGTTCAAAAATAGTAGCCAAGCCTGTGAACCCTGTTCCAAAACACTGCATGTCCGAGGCTGAAACTATGGAGGCTGTGTGGAAATGTCACCTCCTACAGACAACCAACAGCTGCCTCATTGAGGAATTTTAGCTCCACAGCGACCCCTGCAGAGCCCAGGGCAACACTGCAATCAAGAACAGTGGTGTCTTTGTCAGATCACCTCTGCTGACACCAACTGCTGAGACTTATCAAAGCTTTATTTGTAATACACTAACATACACAAAGTTTATTAATTCACAAATTTCCGTGTGTAAAAAGTCAAGAATAATACAGTTCATAAAGAAACTAGTAGTTTTATCTGCAGAAACCTAATAGACTTAACAGACTGGAGTACAATGATGATGTGAAACTAGTGTTTATATTTAAATGTAAATGTTGCCTTTTTTATACTTATTTTAATTTCAAGCCCAACATCCTTCATAGATGCCACAGGTCCTAAAAGTAGTGATAACTTAAGCAGGATATAATTTATTTGTACTTTTGATTCAGAATTCTTAATTATATCAGACTTTGCATTAGTGCTGTAATACATATGTTATCAAGTATGTAGCTAAAGTCAGACAGAGTCTGATTCAGATTCTGGCCCAGATTCATTTAAACACACTCATTCTTAATGGCTTACTGGTGGAAGGGCAGCAGGTAAAATATCCAGTCGATACAAAATGCAGACAGAAGGGTTGCAAACTATGAAGCATCCGTTTTTGTATAAATAAGAAAACTGTCCCATATTTCAACTAATTTAGAGTTCATGTAAGCTAAACCATAGTGGCTGTGTCTTTGATATACAGATTATTAATCATCTTCCATAAACAGGAGAGGTAAAGAAGATTTCCAGATCCTGAGGTAGCACAGTTTTAAAAATGTGATTTCTATTTCAATAAAACTATTCGTCTATGGTAATTGTCCGTTTAAAAACGCACCATTCATAGAATATTGTTAAAGATCACAATTAATTTGAATTACAAAATGAAACAATAGAGTAAGAAAATATTTGACCTCTTCGTTCTTTAAATGAATTGGAGGTTGGATGCAGTTGTGGACTTCTTCAAACAGGAAAGCCTCCACTTCCTTGTATTCTCCATCTGTTTGTTCTCGGGATTCCAGTCCATCCTGCGGATCTGAGTGAGTGTTGGCAGATCTCTCGGCATCCGACCAGCTGACACAAACAGCAACAATTACTGTACATTCTGCACCAGAACAGCCTGAAGGAAACCATCATCTTCTGCAGCCGATGGTTAAACGTACAGTAAGTTTTGCTTTTTCCATTTCATTCAGTCCGTCTATATCCTCCACGTCACCTGGTGGTTTTACTCTCTTTACAACTGTGACACATTTTCTTATGTGATACAAATAGAAATTGGGACTCCTTAAGTCATTATTCAACTGTAAAACTATGTTTTAACTGTCCATTTCTGTGGTTGGTATAATGTCTTTGGTACAGTTTTTAAAACCTTACATTTGTCTACATACTGTACTCAATTATCCCATGAAAATATCCAATAAGCACATCATAGCAGATGTTTTGCAAAATCCAATGTTGAAATAAAGTAATCTTATACAAATTCAGAAAAAGATATATTTATGACATGGAATACTCAATTTCCCTGCCTCGCTATTTATTTATTTTTTGACCACTTACTGTGACGTTTGAAGGTTTTTCCATAGCTTCTGATGGAGAAAACAAATGCAGAACAATCTATTGGAAAACTCTCATAGAGGAACCTTGGGAAACAAATGTGACCCACGAGAGAAAGTGCAATGAAGATAAAATCATTAAGACAGTTTTTCAGCAGTTAGAATAATACAATTATTAGGTTTGTTCTTAACTCAATTATTCTAAAGTTGTGGGATGAACACGTTTGTGTTTCAGGTGTGGTTTATGCATTATTTTAGCTATTTTATCTCCGTGTAATAATGCAAACAAGCTCAGAAGCTCTACTGCCATCTAGTGATTTCTTTAAAGTAGGCACAAAATAAGCATATAATTAGAGCATCAGCACTTGTGTGGATAACATCGTTCCCACCATACAAGTGAAAAGATTCCCCAACCAGAAGCCCTGGATCAACAGTCAGGTACGACACATGCTGCGTGCTCTCTCTATTGCATTTAGATCAGGCAATGAGAGGGAGTACAAAGATGCAAAGTACAGACTGAGTAATAACCATTTCAGCAGCCAAGAGGCAGTACAGGGAGAAACTGGATGGCTTCTACTCCACTGCTGACTACAGTCAGATGTGGCAAGGCCCGCAGCACATCACAGACTACAGGATCATCATCAGCTCCACAGACAGCCTACCGGATGACCTCAACACCTTTTACACCCGCTTTGAAACCTCCAGCAAGACCACTGAGAGGCACACACACACACAGCCCTCACCCCCCCGCACCCCGCTGTCCATATCACCAGGCCAGGTACGCAGAGTTCTGATGAACAACCCCCGCAATGCAGCCGGACCAGAAAACATTCCGGGGCGGGCCCTCAGAGCATGTGCCAATGAGCTGGCAGATGTTCTTAGCTCCATTTTCAATGTTTCTCTCAGCCAGAGCATTGTTCCCCTGCCCAAGAATAGTCCTCCAACCACCTGAATGATTACAGGACAGTAGCACTCACTCCGATCATTATGAAGTGCTTTGAGAGTGGTTCTGGCTCACATCCAGCGCAGCATACCAGACACCCTGGACCCCCTGCAGTACGCCTACCCTTCCAGCAGATCCATCTCGGACGCCATCGCTCCTGCCCTCCACTATTCCCTCTCCCACCTGGAAAACAAAGACTCCTACATCAGGATGCTCTTTGTGGACTATAGCTCTGCTTTTAATAAGGTCATTCCCCCCAAACTCACAAACAAACTGTCCTTACTCGGCCTGCACTCCATCCTTTGCAATTGGCTTTTGGACTTCCTGACTGGCAGTCCTCAGTCTGTCAGGTTTGGGAACAGGACGTCATCCAGAATCTCCACCTACACAGGCACCCCACAGGGTTGTGTCCTCAGCCCTATCCTCTACACCCTGTTCACTCACGACTGTGTCGCTTCCCACAAAGACAACATCATCCTGAAGTTCGCAATCAACACTGCAGTGATAGGACGTATCAGTGACGGAGATGAAGCGGCTTACAGGGGGAAGGTGACCAGGCTGGTGTCATGGAATGAGGACAACAATCTCGCCCTCAACACACACAAGACAAAGGAGCTGATAGAGGATTTGAGAAAGGAGAGGAGACCTCATCAGCCACTGTTTATCCGGGAGCTTAAAGTAGAGAGGGTGAACAACTTTAAATATCTGGGTGTTCACATCAGTGAGGAAATCACATTGTCATTGAACACCACGCTCAACAAACGGCTGTACTTCCCGAGGAGGCTGAGGAAGTTTGGGATGTCTTCCAAGATTCTAAGCAACTGTGTTGTCGAGAGCCTCCTGACCAGCTGTTTCACCCTGTGGTACGGCAATGGTAAAGGCTGCGCACAACAATCCCTAGAGGTTCCAGAGCAGTCTTTAAAACCGAACAAGCATTCTTTATCGAGTTGTTGACCCTTTTTGGGTCCCAGGTTCTGACTGTGGCCACTCTCCAGAACCTACTAACAAAACTGCATACCTCTAAGGAGCTAAGCTTCTTTAAGAGGTGCAGTCTGCTCTGTTGCGCCTCCATCATCTCCACTGTTTTGTTCCCATTTATCATGAGATAACGGTTTCCACGACGTGCCCCAATGTGGTCCACCATTGCTCTGTAGTCACCTTTTTGTCCATTCATGATATACTTAAACAGCGGCAGAGTCCTCCAAGCATTTCTGCAGATCACATACCTGTTATTTGTTCTGTAAGTCTGTGATGTTCAGAGAATTGCTAATTTGGTAGAAATACAGGTGGAGACTGGTAACTGTGAGGCTTGTGACCCTTCTGTGTTGAAGACGTCTGGGTTGGTGATTCTAAAGGCAGACCTGAGGTTCACAAGCAGGATCCTGACATACGTCCCTGGGAGGTTGAGGTATTGGAGGGTAAGGGCCTCAGGTTGACTGTACGTCTTGCTGACCTGTTTGAAGACTGTAGGAGGTCGAGCTGTAATGTCCTTCAGATGGTTCAGCTAACTGAGTGGATGGCCACAGACGTCATGGCGACAGGCCTGTGGCCTTTAATAATGTGCTGAGTTTACCCACACTTGAAGCAGGAGGACACATCACACAGCTTTTCAGAGACATGTTGAAGATCTGAGTGAATATGGGGTCAGTGTAGGAGCAGGATAGGAACACCATCAGATCCTGCAGCTGTCCTGGTCTTCTGATGAGAGAACCTATCCACACTTTCCCCGCAGATCTCAAGTACATGCCAGAGCCTGTGGACAAGAAGTTGGTAACTGAAGGCTGCTTGTACTTCTCAAGTCATTAAACACTTTCTATATCATTCACATCCCAAAGGACGCTTTGTACCTGCAGGATTTAAACACAAGGAAAACCTGGAGCTTGGGAAGCTTTTGAGAACTTCTCCATATGAGGGTAAGTTATGAATTTCGGATTCAATGGAACAGTTCAGATAACTCTGCTGCAAACCAAGATTGTTATGACGAACTGAAGGTTTAGTATATTTAAAAACTATAAATAGTGGCTATTTGGGCAACCTTTTCATCTTGCCAGTAGCTCTGAGAATCTGGTTGTTGCAATATACATTTTGGTATATATATATATATATATATATATATATATATATATATATATATATATATATATATATATATATATATAAGCTGTGATACAAGCTTTTCAATTTCCAGGTTGCTGTTTTTTTTAAATGTATGCTAGTCCTACTCCCATGAATGGTTATTTGAAATCATTTTCAAACAAAATTGGTGCATCAGCCAGAGGAATATCCGTAAAGGATAGTAGCGAAGGTATACTATTTTAAGTACGTAATAAGTAACTAGAAGCTAATGCTACAATACTTAAATAATGCAAGGAGTATCTGACATTTTTTTTAAATTATTATTATTGTTGTATTTTATGGTGGCTGTCTTTATTTGTTGGTGTTAATTATCCTTTATTCTTGGTGCCTTTTTTCACACCTTTATACTATGCAATTTAAAAATTCTAATTGTCAAATAAGTAGATTTTTTGGCTGATATAGAGTTTTAGGCCCCAGTATTATTCTAGTCTAGGTTTTTTTCTGCTGTCGGCATAATCCTGAGATACTCAAATAAAAGACTGTTCAAAAGATCACAGCATGGCTACTGTTCTGTAGCTCTCCTGATAATCTAATTACATGTTCCTCTTTAGCTCTTTAGGAATCTGGATTATTTTATTAATGCTACATAGCTGTGAGGAGACACCAAGTCTGAGCTGTACTATTTCCACCTTACTGTTCTACTATTACTCTTTCTAACAATCACAACAAACCGCTATGAATCTCATTTTGCTTCATTTCCTCTTCTCTATTTGTATATTTTTAATCCTCAGGTACATTTACTTCTAAAAACTAAAGTATATTTATATGTTTTACTAAAAAAGCAATATAAAAGATATTTACCTCAAAAAATGTTTTTTTTGTTTTTTGGAAATGATTATTGTTTTATTTTTGTTTGTTTGTTTGTTTTGTTGTAAGACACTGAGGCCTAAAACATTGTGTGAGTAAACATGAACCAAGCAGGAGTTCCAACATCTCCTGGTACCAAAGCAACTCTTTAGCACACAATTCCAGTTTCAGCAGTAGGATCAAAACAAATCAACTTAAATAAAGCCAAATACAAAAATACCAACATTTAAGAGTCAGAATGTACCAGAACAACAAAGGGGCAATAAAACAATTTATAAGATAGGCAGACACAGCATAACGGAATAAGTTAAATTAAACAAACTATCGTTGCCGCTACTGACTTGGCCAAAAAAAAGAAAGCCTTGTAAAGTGATGTTATTCCACAGAACACTGGAGACCCCTACAGATAATAGGAACTTGTTCATTTAGAGGGGGGGCAGTGTGTTTAGAGCTTGTTGTGAAGGTGAAAAAGTATTTGACAGACATATATTAACTGCGAGAATACTTTTGTGTTTAAATAATCCATCTCACTATTTATGAACACTATATAGACAGCACTAAGGGACACTGCGCCTCACTAGCAGAAAAAAGCCGGGGTGTAGTTATTTTTTATTGGTAACTACTTTGTTTACACTCTTGCTAATTTCTCATATGACTGGAGGCAAGAAGTCAACGTAGGTGTAAGTATCAGACTCAATCAGGCTTTTACATTGTTATGTACGACATACAATTCTTTTTTAATCTATTTTAAGTCATTATTTACCCAAACTGCAGATCATACATGTTAGAATGCAACAAAGGTTAACTACAAAGATCTTGAATTATAATTTTAAAAGGTTTTATTAAGTAATAAAAAGATCCTCAGAGTCCCAATCTCATAAACTAATATTGCTGCTACTATGTACATGTTATTGCTGAAATTTTCCATTTTTTTGCATGCTTGTCCATAATAATTATTAAGTGTGACTACCATTAGACTTATGTTTTACAATACCAAACCAAACTGCATGTAGAGAATATCTAGTCACTCATTTACTTACTTTTTTTGTATTAGTCAACAAACTTGATTTTGAAGCATTACAAAATAAAAAGAGCAAGAATATGAAAATGGATAAATTGTGGTGACGATCAGGTAATTTCTTGAAAAACAATTCTTTTAGGGCTTTCCAGGTCTGGACCCAAGGCCAGGATTCAAACCTAAGACTTTCTTGATGCAGGGCAAAGTGCACCAGTTGTGCAGCCCTCTGTCAAAACAAGTAAAGAATTCCAACAATGTAAATAATGGTTAACTCGTTTTACTGATCAATCATCAGATGTTCTGATAAAACTTTTAGAACAGTGAAGGAAATAAAGAAGAAAAATCCTCATGACATCACTAACAAACAAACCATTCATTGATATTTAGTGCAAATAAGTGATTTAGGGTTACAGCTGTCCTAACCCTTACCCTAACCCATGGGGGTCGGAGGATTTGAGAGTAATTCATACTTTAACTTTAGCCTTAGTAATAAAGTAAACTAATAAAACTGTCATCCAACCAAACTTTCTAAAACAGGATTATAACTTTGATCTGTGTACCATGTACCTGTCTTTCAATGTTAAAGTTGTAACATAGAAGGACATTTGTCTTCTCTTAAAGCCCAAAAATAGTCTCAAAGTATAAGTCATGACATTAAGTTGAAGATGTGATTTAAAGTTAGGTTACCTAAAGAGTGTCCAAGCTTAGAGTTATTTAAGCATGAGTTTCCATGTAAAGGCATGCATGTATGCCAGCCAGCCCAACCATCTAACACAGAGCAGCACCAGCACCACACCACCTGCCAGTCCAGCCTTCCAGGAAAAGCAGCACTCAATGCGTCACAAAAAGAGAAGCGTCTTATGACCTGCTTCCCATCATGCCAGCATGTGCATGTGTCTGAATGCATGCTTTGGTGTGGCATGTGTTTATGCAAGTGGCAAGAGATGAAGCAAGGGACTTGGTTCTTGGTACTTTAACACTGCATTTCTTGAAATAAATCACAGATCTACCATTATAACAGTCATACTATTAGTAAGAAATGTTGAATTGTTTGATTGTAAAATCACTAAATTAAAGGACACCAGTTCTGTTTGAAACTAAAAATTGAAAAAAATATCAGCTTGAAATAAGCTTGCTCTCCTTCCCTCACCTCTGATGAGAAAACAGAAGTTTGCGTTCCAATTTTCCATTTGGTTTGGAGTGACATTTTGTGAGTTATGAGGTGTTACAGCTGCGATTAAATCATTGTTTGTAGTTTTACTGCTGAAAATCCTGACTTTTGCACTCGCAGAGTGAACAGGACATTGGTCAACAGAGATACAGAGATTGTCAGAGATAGCAGTTACAATACCCGCCATAGTAATATTGGGCAACTTTTAGCTTTAACTTGTGGCTTAGTCAGCTACATGAAATCAAACCCCCAGAGAAACTTTTTCACCAGCGATAAAGACATTGTGTTGCTACCTAAACCCTGTCCCTAGTTATTTATTGGTTCGCCATAATCTCTGATAACATGTCATCTCTGCTGCTTCTCCTACAGAGCAGAATCATTTTCTATATTCCGAATTTTACTGCGTCCACTTAAAACCACAATCAGAACCAGACTGCTCCCAGATTTGATCTGTCGATCTGATCTGTTCATCATAACTGCAAAAATGACAAAAAGGAAGAGACTCAAAGATGATCCTAGATTTAATCCAAGCTCTACACTGAACCCAGATATCTCCCCTACAGATCTTCACCTCTCTTGCTACCCCACACTCTCTCCCTGCCTTTTTCTGCTCATTGCAGATACCTCCCACATCCATGGTGACAGATGCAGATGACGCTAATGTTTATCTCAGTTAAAATAACCCAACCTCTCGGACAGGAAGACCAGACAAACACAGATCAGTTACTCTTTTATTACCTCTGCAACAAAGGGACAGGGTTAAACATGGTAGCTTGGGTCCAGATAACTGATCAGAAACGATCGTCTCTTGACGTCTCGACTCTCTTCTGAGAAGAATATGGAGTTTTAGATTCAGAAGTTTAGGTTAGTAGAAATAATTTTGTAGTTGTTCGATGTTTTTCAGAGGTAAAATTTTTTATTAATTGTCTCTCTTTGGCAACAGTTCTCTTTATTCAGGACTTTCTTACGTAACAGTTGACAAACAATTAGTGTATCAAAAGGCAGGATAGCTTTAGGTAAGGGTCAGGATAAAAAGAAAAAAGTTAAGCGACAGAACAATGCTCTGTCACTCTAACAATTGATCTTTGTCCAACTCCACCAGCAGAAATCAGGTGAGTTGTGCTTCACACATCACTTCGTAGTTGGTCGGTGTCCTGTTTAGACCATTTAATGGTGAATTTGATCCACAAGGAATGACAAGGAAATAATATTTCCCTGAAATCTTTGAAAGAAAATGACAAATCTATAAAAGCTGCTTCAGTGTCTAGCTAGTATTTTAAATGGTTATCTTCTCAGCGGTTTGTTGAACATCAGCTTTCATGTCAGATATCTTGCTCTACTGTTCTTCATATTCCACCTCTTCACCCTGAATAGCTTTCAGTTACTTTAGCAAAATGCTCAAACCACTGAATGGTATGTCATTCAATGCATCCTATCCGTCATCCTCCACACACCACCGCCCCGCCGCCTCTGTCAGCAGTAAATTCATCAGCAGATGCCACTGTGACAGCCACGTTGGCATCCAGCCATGCCTAGGCTGCAACACAGCTCCATTTATGTGACATGATGAGGCGTTGTGCTCTCTGACACTGAAACAATCACAAATGTAATCCGAGTGGCAAAATGTGTTGGTAGTATTTTTAAAAAGCATGGTGGGAATTTGATTCTACACTTGTGTAAAGAGAGAGAGAGTAACAGTTTCTGAACAATTACCCTGTACTCTACCCACCTCCGCTCTTTCAATTTGTTCCTTACATCCACACTTTGGTGTTCTTGTAGGTGTGTGGGGTCACCACTTAAAGATTTTTTTTTTCTGCTGTAAACCAAATGAATTGCACTTAGTTATACCGAGAACAGTTGGTTGGTGACCCTCCCCTGCACATACCGCCAAAGTAACACAAATAGATCTCGGTTGACTTACTATTTATTGGAAATCTTGTTAGTTGTTCTTGTTCTCATAGAAAGCATTGGTTTGTTTTGTCTGTATCTGGCCCAGAGTCGGTCTTAGTTTCTTCATGATTTATTTTCCTTTGACTAAAAACCACCAAAATTAAAAGGAGGAAGTTAACTAGATTTTGTCTTATTCAAGGGATGTACTTAGCTTCAGAACAAGAATCAAGAATCAAGAATCAAGAATCAGTTTATTTATATAGCGCCAATTTACAACAGGTGTCGTCTCAAGGCACTTTACAAAAAATATATTAAAATCAAGGATACATTCTAACAAATCAATTTGAAAAAGTTTCCAACCTAAGGAACCCCAGCAGATTCATGGAGTCATTGACTTGCAGCATTCACTCCTCTGGAATCAGCAGGCAGAAACAATGGCTTGTGTTGTCGTTGACTTTACAGCAATCCCTCATACTGAGCATGCATGTAGCGACAGTGGAGAGGAAAAACTCCCCTTTAACAGGAAGAAACCTCCAGCAGAACCAGGCTCAGTACAAGC
>JAVLVB010000111.1:0-19257 GCA_032876305.1 Orestias chungarensis | reverse complement strand
GAACCACCAGTAAACCTGCAGTCTGAGAGCGAAGTGCTCTGTTAGGGACATAAGGAGTAATCAGATCTCTGATATACGATGGAGCTTTATTAGTGAGGGCTTTATATGTCAAAAGAAGAATCTTAAAATCTATTCTAAGTTTGACAGGGAGCCAATGAAGGGAAGCTAAAATTGAGGAGATATGATCTCTCTTTTTAAGCTTCATCAGAACTCTTGCTGCAGCATTTTGAACCAACTGTAGACTTTTAATTGCATTTTGTGAACTTCCTGCTAATAAAGAGTTACAATAGTCCAGCCTTGAAGTAACAAATGCATGGACTAGCTTTTCAGCATCTATCCTAGAGAGAATCTTTCTAATTTTTTGCTATATTCTTAAGATGAAAGAAGGAAATCTTACAGACCTGTTTTATATGAGACTTGAAAGACATTTCCTGATCAAAAATAACACCAAGGTTCTTTACATTGTCAGTGTAGTACAGTAGCTAAAAATATTATTGAATCCCATTGAAGAATAAACTGTGTTTGATCAATATTTGCTAAGATTTTAACCTAGGTTAACAGCCATGTTTATTATAAAAATGTTTCTTGTTACCAGTTAAAAGGTTCTTGGCTGTTTGCCGGCAGTTTCTGCCAATCTCCCTGCTTAGTGAGCTACCCCCTGAAATACTTTTATATGTTGTGCTGAAAGAGTTGATCCAAAAAGTTGACTCATGTTATTATAAAAAGACCTATATATCAAAATTAACAAGCAGGACAATATAATAAGAAAGTAACACTTAGAGGGCTGCAGACAGTAAGGGAATCTGGAGAGGACGAATGAAAACTTTGACTACTGAACCAACTGAGACTAATAAGGAGAATACAAACAAGGTAGCAGACAAAAAATTAAGACCATCAAATCATAATATACTTAACTGTAGGGATTTGGTTCTAAATAGACTGAGTTTATGTAGCTTTCACTTAGTAATACAGATAACTGAAAGCACTACGCTGGTGCCAAAACTGATACAAAGATTACTACTGTACCTGGGGTTATGTGACTTGGTCAAGGGAACATCAATATTTCACAGTAGGTAACTGGAATCAAATGGACAACTTTTAGATTGTAATTTGAACACTTTTCCTATACAGCCCAATGGGAAACCCTCTAATTTTAATTAGGCTATAGGACATGGTTTTGGAGGACTGGCTTCCTACTCTCCGAGAGGCCTTTCAGCCCATGTCAGCACAGGATTTTCTCAGAGACTGTCTTACTAAGTCTTACTGTCTTTTGGTTGTTTATAGTGTTGATGGACACGTTTTTCACCAAAATATGCTCATCTCTGGCACTTGTGACTACATATGAAGTTCTACTACTTGATGTACAAGACTTGTGGACATCTACCATATCCTATCTAAATGTTTTTGACTTTTTTATCGCACCATGCAAGAAACCAGTTGTTCTAAAGGTAATTCTTTTGAATTACACCCACATCTACTGTAAATTCATATTATGATTTGCTCAATTGTGCAGTAAAAATGCATAGAGACACCTTTTTGACCTCCAACCAAACTCTTACTGCTCTAATTTGATTTGGAGATAATCTGCTTTGTGTTTTCATAATCACTTGGATGTAAGAGAAAACAAACAAATTGTTACTTTTTAAAATGGAATGTTGATACCCAGAATGAGATAACACCCTACATTTAGCGTTATATAAGTCTTCTCTTTGACAACTGACCTTCAAAACATCAGCTGTCACATGAGAAGAGGGTTTCCATTTTTGCTGCCGATCCTGAACTCAAAGCGAGTGACAGGTATGTACTGTGGGCAGCGTAGACACTCACAGATTATTTTAGGCAGGAAACTATGGTAGCCCATGAATTCATCAATATATTTTGGTTGGCTGGTTTGTATCTAAAATAACAGAAAAGGAAAAAAACAAGTAATATAATTCAATATTGTGCCCTACAATGTATGATATTACTCCATGACAAACTTGAACATGGGCTCAATTCCATTTCTTTTACACGTTAGAGTTGAGATTAGAAAATGAGATCACACCTGTAGCATGCTGTAGCTGCATATGTGACTGGCCAGGACAAAAGTTTCCTGTCATTTACAGATTATGAAAGTATGTATTCTAAGCTATCCAATGATTTCAATCAGAAATTATAAAATGAAGAAAGAAATGGCCATTTGCACTCTGCAAACAAGCTTCGGGAGAAAAAACAGCCTCCACACTGCCCAGAATTTCCCCAGACCAGAATAGTAAGCTGGCGGTGTTAACAAAGGCTCATTAACAAAGGCATTTGATAATGGTTCAGTTCTAAGTACTGATAACAATAGTTTTCACCCAGCACCATGTGTACCACCAGTAATAAGAAACAAACTTTCTCTGTTTCAAATGCTTTGCATCAGTGTTGAACCGGATACCGCTTTAAAATGTTAGACTTTCCAGATCAGAATACCAACTTTTTTGTTGTTGGAAGATCACAGAGCCCATGGTTTAAGTCAAGCACCATCAGTTTTATTGTAGCCAGGGGTGTTATAAAAAAAACTCTGATTACGTACATGTAGATATTAGTCATGTTTTTATGATGTTTTTATATATACACAAAGGGATACCTCTCGAAGCATTTAGTATTTTGGAGCCCACGCCCCTTTCAGATTTGTGGGGCCTTATAAATATAGTCTTAAAGGAGGACTGTGATCAAAATAACTTTAATCACACTAAAACCCTGTGGTCAGTTCCCAGGTCTCACATAGTTTTACAAATAATATGAATAAGATCAATTTAGCAAATGTCTCCTTTACATATATTTTATGAATTTGCTTAAAAAAACGATGGAGTCCTTACACTTCTTTCCTCAGGTTGGAGATATGGAAACATAAATGCAGAATTGCAAAGTTCAAGAACTCTTTCTTTCCCTCTTCCATCAGACTCACGTTCACATTAGTAATACTAACAACAATCTCCCTATATTTTAATTGTGTTGTTTATATTTTATTAGCTTGTTATGGTAGCTGTATGTATTGTAGCAAGTTATTTCTATCTTGTTATTTGTACTTGTAGATATGTTTTGGTATTTTTATGAACTGCATTCTTACAGAAAAGATGGTATGTGTTGCATTGTAAAAGGAACCCAAAGGAAGTGTTGACCTTGAACTAATAAAAATCATTCTTGCTAAATTACTAAATTTATTTTGAAGCATAAAGAGATCTGGTTTACTGATAAATAATGCTTGTTAAATTTAGGATTTGAATAAGAAGGAGCCACAATGGATCAGTTCAGTGAGGACATATTGGAATGCGATGTATTCTGAACATCAACCATGGCTGCATTCAACACCTGTTGTGACCTGCAGTCAGTTCATCAGCTCATATGTTAGAGGAGAAACATGATCCTAAAAGTCACTTTGTATTTGCAGGGCTTGTTGGAGCCGAATTTGTTGTCTGAAAAAAAATCAAAATCAATCAAACATCAAGAAGGACTTACTTGCTAAATTATTCCAGGTTACCGGGAATCTTGCTGTGTTATTTGTTTCAAGTGGATAACATCTTCCAGCAGCAGCGGTGGACTCACGTTTCCAAACTGTTCAGAAACAATGTTTCTTTGGGTAGGACCCAAGGTCACAGAAAGAAGAAATGAACGCAGGTACGGCATTCCATCTAATCTTTATTTAAAGTTTGTGAAAATAATTCATTCATTCTAAAGTAGATGGTAAACATATATGAACAAAACAGCTCATGTCATTTTAAACCTGCTCAGTTTAATATATCAGAAGATTCGGGACCATGAAGTCCTGGACGGAAGGAAGACGATGACGGCTCTGAGGGCGGGCGAGGACAGAGCCATACTGCTGGGCCTCAGCATGGTCCTCTTCTCCATCATGATGTACTTTGTCCTGGGCATAACAATACTGCGCTCTTACACTGACAGGTGCTGTCCTGTTTCATACAGTTAATCAAACCCTGGAAAAGTGATATCCATGAATTAAATGTTCATATTGCTTTATTTAGTACTCTTTTGATCACATGACAAGCACATCTATTTGTTATTTTTTTTGCATTTTAATTCTACATCATTCTCACAATATATACAGCAAAAATATACAAATTCTGTAGTAGATTACTTTATTTTCATTTCAATTCAGTTTATTTATACGGCCCCAGTTCACAACACTTCATCCCAAGGAACTGTAAAAGATAAAAATGTATTTAAATCTATTCATACACATATTCCGGTTCATTCTAGTAAATAACAATTAAAGCAACACAGAAGAACGTTCGGTTTTGGTCTACCTGGTGCCACCGTGGACAATTCCCATGAGGACCAGCGCATAGCGTCATAAAATCCTGATCCCCTTATCGCGGGCAGTTGGATTGAAGTGCTTTTTTTGTTTCCAGTGTCTGGGTGAAGGATGAATAGCGATGAATCTAATTGTGGTGAAACAATGTCATATAATGGTGTTGAAAGTTAGAAACGGGGGAAGTGACGTATGCCGTAAAGCCGTCATCACATTTATAGTTGTATTGTGTGGCAGGGATCCTTATGAAGGTTGAAAAGTTACTCAGTGTTGCTAAAAGAAACCCTGTTTATTATTCAAAATAACTTAAAATGTTTCTATCTACTGAAACCCAGCAGATTGCACTGAGTCATTGTCTTGCAGCATCCGCTCTTCCTGGGAGAGCAGACAGTAGATCATAGTTTGTGTTGTTGACTTTGCTGCAGTCCCTCGTAGCTGCTCGTGGTTCAGTACGAGCTACCATTTGCCATGACTGAGAAACTGAGATGTATATTAACATTCTGAGTAGAGAGAATTGATTGATCACCGGTGTTTGTTTGTTTTTATAATTGATTAAAAAATAATATTTTGGACCCCCCTGAGCATCTTTTTCATGACGCTGCTTTACAACAACAGTGTCTTGAGTGAAAGGCTTCATCAGATAATCTGAGAGCTGAGAGCCACCCACCTCAACAATGTGCAGTCCCCTTGTTTAATGTTTTAAAATTAGGTGTCGTTTAGCGTTATTATTATTGTTCTACTTGATATATTTCTTTATTTTACTAATTTTTTCTACAAACAGTGCTACAATGCTTTTATAATTATATTTTGATAAAATATATTTAATCTTACGAAAATACATGCATTTAGCAAATATCTTTTCTTAAACTATCAAATTCCTTTTGCTAAACCATCATTTCCTTGGTTTTTTCTTGGTCTATCCCATAATAGCCCATTATATTACATTTTGCGCTGTTTCATGACATGCTTTGGGAAAGACATGTCAATACTTTTTTTAGTCCCTGCATTAAAAATGTCCTTTTCTTTCCAGCGTATGGATAGTTGAGAATAGCTGCACCATTGTGAACTCCACCATAATATGGGACATAAACTGTTCATACAGCTGCGGAGTAGAGTGCTCGAAGAGTTCTCGTTACCCCTGCCTTCAAGTCTTTGTCACCATCAACTCATCGGGAAGACTTGTGCGACTGCTGCACAACGAGGAGACCCATGACAGCAATCCTGAGGTACGCAATGACAGATGCTGCAACTTCAGATTTTGTAATTATAATTTGTTGACATCTTTGGAAAGGACAGATCTGGTTTAGAGAGCGGTGAGTTCAACCCAGAACCTCTTATTGTGAAGGGTTGTCTCTGCAATCCAAAAAATTTAATTAAATTCATCTAAATGATTTACCAAAAGTGTTCACCGGTGTGTGTAGATAACCATCTACATTCAAACTTAACTGCCTATCGCTGTAATGTCATGAGCATATTGGTTGCTAAGCTCCAGACAGACCCCAATGTTTTTGACTACTGCTCTACTGGAAAAAACTAACGGTGGGTTAGTTTCATCCATATGACAAAGACCTCCAGTTGAAAAATCTGATCCCTTTTTCTCTTCTTCCGATGGAAAATCCCTGGTTGAGAGGCAATGAGAAAAAAAGAGAAGATGTTCACAGTCCGTCAGATGCCATGACTGAGTTTTGACTGAATATATAAAGTTCTTACCAAAAACAATGAGAGGCGTTCTAAAAAAGTATCAGTGACCCAAAAAAAGGAAAAAAGCCGTATTTAGGGAAGAAGACAAGTAAAATGTTGGTGAGCAAGCTCTTGCAGAATAATGAGTCTTGTGGTCAGAAATGAAGTAAGTAAGTAAGTAAGTAAGCAAAACTTATTTATAAAGCACGTTTAAAACGGCTAAATCACTGACCAAATTGCTGTACAGAAGAATAAAAAAACAACAATAAAAGAGCGTACACTGGGAAGCAACATATCACAAACATTGACTTAAAAAATAGAAACACCCAAAATGAGAGGACTAAATGACTGGGAAAGCTAATGAATATAGGTGAGTTTTTAATCTGGATTTAAAGGTTTAGACAGTGGGGGCATATCTGATGTCCGAGGGTTACTGGTTCTAGAGTCGGGTGAGCTGCCACAGCAAGATCGAGGCGAGATCGAGGTACATTTAATAGTTCTTTATCAAATGACCTGAGGGAAATGCTTGCTTACTGGTACTGGAGAAGCTCACCGATGTAGGCAGGCGCCTGTCCATTAACAGCCTTGTAAACCAAGAGTAAAACTTTTACATTTATTCTAAAATGAATGGGGAGCCAGTGCAGGGATGCCAAAACAAGGGTGGTATGTTCACGCTTCCTTGTACCAGTCAGCAGTCGTGCTGCAGCATTTTGAACCAACTGGAGATGTAAAAGTAAGGAAAGAGGGAGGCCGAAGTAAAGAGAATTACAGTAATCCAGGCAAGATGTAATTAATGCATGGATTACTTTTTCCAGGCTGTTATATGATAAGAATGATTTAAGATGGGAGAGGATTCGTAACTGGTAAAAACTGTTTTTAACAACAGAGCTTATCTGTCTGTCTAGGCAGAGCCCTGAGCAAGTATGACCCCCCAAGTTTCTGGCATGGCATCTGACAAACGGGGCGAAGTGAGATATTTTGCTTGCAACGGTGCTTATACATTTGGGAGGACCAAAGATGATGACTTCTGTTTAGTCACTGTTTAACTGGAGATAGTTATTTGACATCCATACTTTAATATCTCCAAGACAGTCCAGGAGAGACTGTACAGAGTTAGTGGATTTTAGTGGGAGGTAAAATTGTGAGTCGCCTGCATATAACTGAAAAGAGATGTTATATTTCCGTTGCCAAGGGGGGGCATGTACAGGCAGAACAGCAAAGGGCCTACAATGGACCTCTGAGGGACCCCACGGGACACTGAGGCAGTAGATGTTGAGAAGTGATCAATGGACACAAAAAATGTCCTATGATTAAGATAGGAACTAAACCAGTTCAGGGCTGTCCCCTTAATTCCCACCAAATGTTCAAGGCCGGTAAGAAGAATGCTGTGATCCACAGCAGCACTGAGATCCAATAAAATCAGGATTGCATTTCCACCTGAATCTAGAGTCCGCAGCAGATCGTTTGTCACTTTAAGTAAGGCTGTTTCGGTGCTGTGGAGAGCTCTAAAGCCAAACTGAAAGGGTTCCAAAATATTGTACATGTTTAAAAATGGAAGCAATTGAGAAAGAACAGCTTTTATAGAACTTTGGAGATAAAAGAAAGCTTAGGGATGGGTCGATAATTTTTTAGGCATTTTACATCAAGATTGTGCTTTTTAAGCAGGGGCTGGACAACCGCATGCTTAAAACAAGCAGGGACTGTGCCAGGGACCAGGCAAGAATTAATAATCAATAGAATCCTGGGACTAATCGTATCAGATGCATCTTTGATAATAGGGGGCGGGACAGCATCATGAGGGGATGAAGTGGGTTTCATAAGTTTTACCAAGTTGCTCAGTTCAGCAAAATACATACGTTGAAATTGATGAAATGTGGCCAAAGCACCAGAACAAACTGGTGGGGTATCAAACGAAAGAAACGAGAACTGAGATCTAGTTATATCAATTTTGCTAATAAAGAAATTCAGAAATTCCTCACAGATATCAGTAGACGCTTCAAAATCAGATGAAATTGGGGGCTTGATGACAGAGTTTATTGTACTAAACAAGACCTTAGGCCTGTCAGCATGTTTCTTAATTGAGTCAGAGAGTTGTTTTGTTCTGGCTTTTGGCTGCAGTCTGAAAATTTACCAGGGAAAATTTAAAGATTTCAAACGAGACAGTGTAAAAGTCTTTTTTCCATCTCTGTTCAGCCTTCCTACATGCTTGTCTCAAAGTGAGGGTTTCTCTATCAAACCGGTATTGAGATTTAAGTTTCGAGCGACTATATTTGAGGGGGGCTATAGAATCAAGTATGGATGAGCAGGAGTAGTTAAACAGGTAAGTTAATTCATCTGAACTAGAAATCTGGGATGCAGCTGAAATATCAAAAGCTACAATGTTAGTATAAAAACTGTTACTGTAGAAAACAGCTCTACAGTACGCGAGGTAATGCGGCGAGAATAGCGACCTGGGATTTTGGCAGATTGTGGTAAAATGGAGACATTAACGTCAAATACAAAAGGTTTATCATCCGAGAGGGTAGCATCATCGATTATTATGCTAACAACAGAGAACCCATAAGATAAAATAAGATCCAGAACATGACCCTGTATGTGATTGGCTTCTTTATGTGTTTTGTCAGACGAAAGCCTTCGAGCACACTACAAAACTCCTTAACTAAGGGTGTGCCTGGACAACAAACGTGAATATTAAGGTCACCCAGTACTAACAGCTGATCCTTTGCCAAATAATAGAGTTGAGAGAAGTTCAGAGAACTCCTTTATGAAGTCCTTCTGAGATTTAGTAGGTCAGTAAATCAAACCCCAAGTCAGTGGAGATGTAGGAGAGTCCACTTTGAGTCCACATTGCAGTTCAAAAGAAGAATAGTTTCCAACAGAGACTTTATGTATTTTAAGATAAAAAAGAAGATATGTTCACAAGTCTAGGCAAGCAGAAGGAGGATAGATAGAACCTTAGTTTGTGAGTCAGAAGGATCATGTGTCTGGAGGTGTCTGGAGTCTCGAGAGCGTCCAGTTTACATGAAAAGTTGATGTAAACGTGGATCTAGGAGCATCGAAAAGTGTTAGGAGCATTTTGGGTGTTTTGGGCATCTAGATCGTCGAGAGCTTTGAAAGTGTTAGACGGGTTTTAAGCGTCCAACACATCTGACCCTCTAGACGCCTCCGACACCCAAAACACTCCAAACGCTAAAGTTGGGAAAATTTAACTTTCGCCGCTTGAGACATTTGAGTGTCAACTAGTCAGAGAGCGCCTTCTACGTGGCGTAGTGACAAATTTTCCAACGGGGCGGACAATTCAGTAGTGATAATGGCCGATAGATTTGTTTTCACTAATTTGAGTAAGACGAATCTAGCACCGAATTCAACCCTTGTCAGCGCAGCTCCCGGAATAGGTGGAGAAAATCCCCAAACTCCGAACACTGCTGAATTTTCCAATAGTTACAGATATGGAGCGGACACAGCCGACAGCAACGCCCTCTTACTTTTGTTATAAAGTAAAGCCGAGCCAATCCTTCAATTTCGTCCGCCATTGTACAAAAAGATAATTGAAGAGTCCGGAAGTCCAACCAGAGAAAACAGGAAGTTGGGACGCTTCACGCGCGTCAACCACGTTTGAAGCATCTGACCCTAAAAAGTGCACAAAATGTACACACGTACATGAGTGTTGGACGCTCCAGACGCGTTTGGTGTGAACGCAGAATAACAAGGTGGTCAGGACCATCACAGGGGACTTTTAATCACTACTTCTCTCGGTGATAACCCAAAACCGCCAATGCAGCAGGGTAGAGAGGACGCATGAAAATGTTGCCCCCTAATTGACTGCAGATTTCAAAAGAAACAGAACGTGTTTTAATATGAAGGAGAACCCAGACAGCATGAACAGGAAACTTATTTGAACTGCTTTTATTGCAATTTCATTGTTTTGGTCACTATTGACTAATGTTTTTTCTAATTTGAGAAAATATCAACTGTTGTCTCCAAACGGAGATACATACTGAACTGAGATCTTTGTTTACCATTACAGACCTAGTAAAACGTATATAAGAATTCTTGGATTGTGTTCTCGTTTAGTGGTTTATTTTATTATTTTATCCTACATGCCCGATTATATAATATGAAAAATACAATCTGGTTAGTGTCCAGTCATTAATCTGCCATTGTTTCTATAATATCTTAGGCTAGTTAAGGTTATAGATTAAAAAAAAAGAAAAATGTAAACTACATTTAAGTTTCCTAACAGACAAAACACAATAATGCCGTTGTTTGTTTTTTTGTTTTGTTGTCCAGTGTTTCTACATTCCCAAGTGCCATAAAGACTATGCTGCCACACACGCCATAGTTCAGAACATTTCTCAGCGACTCAGATCTCAGCAGACAGTTCAGTGCTATGTTGATCCAACAGAGAAGACAGACAGCGCCATCATGACCCAGATTTATGGTCCAAACGCAGTTTTCCATTCTCTATTCTGGCCAACCTGCTCTTTCATTGGAGGAACTGCTATCATCACCATGCTGAAGCTAACCCAGTACCTCTCCATCATGTGTGAGAGACTCAGACGCATTAAAAGGTGACGCCCTGCAAGGTAATGTTGGAGATGGAAGCTCAAAGGTAAAGTGAAAAGATTGTTGTTGCCTCGATGAGCAAATAAAAGAATTAAATAAAAGCTACAGAAAGCTGACCGTGAACCAAAGACATCATCATAACATCAATGCAACCTACAAAAGAAAGAGACACTTTTGGAGTGAAGTCTGCAAAGTCAATGCTGCCTCTACTGTATGTTGTATAAGTGCTGCAATTCCACTTCCTTGTATAAGTGGTGCAATTCCACTTCCTTGTATAAGTGGTGCAATTCCACTTCCTTGTTATTCACAGACCTGTATATTACATATTTTAGAAAACATTAGGATTTCTTCCCTTATCTTTCTGTAGCCCAGGAGATAAGATACTTTTCATGGGTGTAAGGACTGTGCATAAATACTGAAGTAAATATAAAATATAAAAAACAGGGGCAAAAGAAAATGTTAACAATAAAAATGTTTGAAGGATTTAATCACACAAAAGTGCCTTGGCCACAAGTAATCTGCCATCTCATTTAAGGAGAGTGTAGAGCTGTAGTATATTTACTGAATTTATATTGTTTTTGTTGTGGTAGAGGTCACTCAAAGTGCTTCATACGGGAGCCGATGTGCTGAGTGGTAATCAACTTAGGTTTAGATGCTTTGGCCAGGCGAATATTAACATAGTAATGGCGAGACAATTAAAAGCAGTAAAAAGCTTTGTCTTTTGTTTTAATCAGCAAGGAAAAAAGGTTTAGGTGTCCAGTGGGGTGTATAGATGAAAAGCCAATCAATGTGACGATTTTGATTATACATTTAAATTCTCTGAGTAACTGTAATCTAAATAAAATCTACTTTTTATGGATTTATCTATCTATCATTTCCAGTCCTCGAGGGCCGGAGTACTGCAAGTTTTAGATGTGTCTCTGCTTCAAAATACCTGAGTCAAATAATCATTAGCAGGACTCAAGACTTGACTTATACTGGAGAGGTGCTTCAGCCATCTGATTCAGATTTGTTGGACCAGGGATACATTTAAAATCCTGTAGGACACCGGTACTCGACGAATGGTGTAGAGGGTACATAACATATTCAACTGCTTTTCATTTCTTCCAGATATAGATTTTATTTCCTTACTGGTTGTTTTATTTTCATTTCAGATTTTACTTCAAAGCACAAATTTTGGCTGACAGATTTTGTGTTCCTTTGTATCGTAAAGTGTTGCTTTTAGGAGTAAAGCTTGATTGCAATAGTTGAAAACAGCTGTTTAATGGTCCATTTAAACAATTTGAGAGCGCCCCAAACCATTTGTAACTTAATTTTTTAGTGTTTCTATAAATATAACAAACAGACAGAAGCATGTTTAATGGGAAATAACTTTAAAGAATATGCTTTGAAAAAACAAATGTAAATTTATGAGACGTGAAGTCAATGCAATTTTTGATTGTAAAAATGGATTTGAAAAAAATAAACTTTCGTAACACTTCTTAATAGACTGAATGATTTGTTTGTGTTTTTACAATCATTAAAATGGATTTTTTTAAATCTATATCTTTACCATGTCCTCTGTCTCATTGAGACAAAGTGTCACTGAGTCAAAGCATTTTATGTGTAAATATAATTTTCTGTTTATTATTGCTGTATTCTCTAATAGGTTTAATATCTTTATTGATTCTGAGCCAAGGATAAAGTATAATACCAAATAAGTAACTAGTAAGCTAGCTTATATATCTTTCTTTTTTTTGCATCTGTACAGTCTACAATCAAAACCTAAAAAGGTAGGAGAACAAAAAGCTATTTGTCATCACCAGAAAGCTACAATAAAACCAAACAGAGTAAATGTCTAGTTTTACGTTATAAATAGGATTTAATTTGATGTCTACAGAAATTGTTTACTGACTAAAAATACGGGTGAACTTTTCTGAAGTTTATTAGTATATTAGGAACGTTAAGGAGTTAACAGAATGTCTGTAATAATTAACAGGGTAAATAACTACAATCTCTGTGAACTTGACTGATGAACTGATTAGCTCTTTTGTACATAATCAACAAAATGTACAAAAACAGCTCCAGACTTCAGTGAGTTTGGATTTGGAGTCAGGATGCCTAGGTGGATCATTCTGGTGATTGGTTTTGGACTGGTGAGCATCACATCCGAGGAGTTAAGATTAGGTAGCTAAGACTTTTTAACGAAACCTGTATTAAAAAACTACAACATTTTAATTTCGTTTAGGAATAATCAAGTGTTAATGAATACAATTAAATATGCAGTCTATAAAACTCAAAGGTTGTTTCTGAAAAGCTTAATTTTTTTCTCTTAGTTTATTTTATTTTACAGGTAGCAGCAAAACTAACAGGTGAAACCGGTGAGTTAGCTCCAGAGTTTCTAATAGAGACATCAAGAGCTTTAAGATTTTTCTGCTGTCCAATTTACTTACAGGTCAAAACACTGAATTAGAAACAGCATTAAAAGGGATGTTCCTCTAGCTGCAAGCTATGATTTAAATGAAAACTAAAAACTCAAATAAAAATAATTGACAGCAATATTTGCATACAACTATTAATTCTACATTGAAAGTAAACCTCATTTTATTACTTATTGCCATGTAATGAGACAGCAGGACCAAAAACAGCTGACACACTTTAAGGATGGTAACAGTTTCTTTGAAAAAGACAATAAATTAGCAATGCAGGAAAGTTGCGGTGCTCGAAGTCACGTGTGAGGCAAGACGCAGCAGTCATGTCCAGCATAAAACAGACTTGTGAGTAGTGGAGTGGGTCAGGCAAGACAGAGAAATCCGTGAAGCAGAAGACATGGTTGAGAAACAGGAGTCAAAATAAGGAATCCTGGACAATTATCTGGCACTATTTGCCTGCCAGAGAACTGCTTATATAATCAGAGACACATGCGTAAGTAATGAGAGTTATTTAGAGCAGATGGGACAAATCCGTCAAGGGAGCAGGGAGGAATGTAAACAATGGTAGACAAACAAACCACAATCATGACAGTCTTGGCTAGTAATTATCTAGCTTGTTAGAACATTGACATTTCCTTTCTAGACAGTCAACTAATCTTTATCACATCATGACGCTGCAGTATACTGTGTCTTTCACTCCACTGATCTCAGTATACATGTCTTATTCCGAAATATTGTGAATCCAAAAGAAAACCCATATTGCAGAAATTGGAGGAATTTATTTTTACAAATCTGTCTTGATATCCTCATGTACTTAGTATCCCACAATATATATTTTTTTAAATGAGAGCATACATGACATTTTGAGAAACAGTTCAATAGGATCTTAATATATTAACTTATTGTACATCTGCAGAAAGAGACGTCTATCAAGGCCAGGACTGGGACATTTTTGACATTAATGAAGGTTTGTATGGGACATCATCCTTTTTGATCATTTTGTTGTCCTCAGAGTCTGTGTTTAACCTTTCATCAATGACTACAATCCTTTGCAGCCGCTGGCCTGGAACTCCTAGAGGGCGATATTGAACTGGATGAGGTTCGTCCATATGTCCTCACCACTCATGAACTTTTACTTTTGCTGCATTGATTTCAGTTTTGATCCAGAAAAATTAGCTAAAATGTAATTTTATTATACATTATCTCATACTCTCCAGTTGGTAAATTTTTAATTTACAACAGTAATCATATGACTATTTTATGACAAAGGCTACATCGTAGTAGCTTTCCTTCTACTATTTAGATCCTTGGCTGAAACTCCATCATAGGGGATGAATATCGCTGGAAAACAACAATTCCCTACAACCTAGAGAACAGTCTTTCCCAGTCAGTTCTGTACACCATAAAAAAAACATAGTTTTTTTGATTTGCGTCTGCGCTTTGACATGCAGAAATCAATGCAAAGGGTGTAATTCTGAATGCGTTTGATCAGTACAGGCTAAAGACCTGCATTGACTTTACCCCATAGAAGGGAGAGGAAAACAACATCTCTGTTTTCAAAGGCAGTGGGTAAGTAAAGGTTACTTTTATCTTTACTTTGTCTTTGTTCCTTTACACCACTTAATTAAATAAAAGTTGAAACCATGAAATGGCAAACTGTATCTTGTTTGATTTTTTTTCTGTGGAGATGCTACTCTTCATTATACCTACATGCTCTGGGATTGTGGCACGAGCAATCTCGAGCAGACCGTGATGACTATCTTAATATCATATGTGAACAAATTGAACCTGGTAACATCTGTGTGTTTTTCTCTTCAAGTAAACCAAAAGGAAGCCCAGTCATCCACCAGATCTTTCTGGTAGAATCCTAAGGTGTTGCTGTGTCAAAAGTGATATGTACAGTAGTTATATTCGACACATTTCTGGGTTTTAATCCTTGTAGTCTTTTGTAAACCTTGAATTTGATTGAATTGATTACTCTAAGCTGCACCATGTGTCAGACCATGAACTCTTATCTGTCAGACCAAGGCAGGATGCAACAGCATGTTGAATCAAACCATGCCATGAAGACCCTACTATAATACTGTCGGTCCAAATGGCCATTCTACAACAGTTCATTGACTATTGTTGAATGGTAAACATTTATATCCATGTTTCATTCATATATATTCATGTTTCTTTTCATACTAGAAGTGTTTGCATATAACAAAGAGCTAGAAATTCCTGATAAGGCCTGTTTATTATCTCTCTGAGGTGCTGAGTTCAGAGGGGCACGGGAAGGGGGTTATCCATCGATCCCTAGCAATAAATCTGTTAGTTGGGGGGTGAAACCAGATGGCAAAGTTTTACTATCTTTTCTTCCTGTGTCTGCAGACTGATAGGGATCAGTGAGGGATCAGTGAGGGGTCAGTGAGGAGGGGGAATAATGGTTTCTGCAACAGTTTGTGTAAATCGCATGTGACTTGTTTTATCTGTATACTCCCTACTTTCAATAAAATAGCCTGATGCAGAGGTAGAGTTCAGACCCGAGTGAGCCATTGCACTAGAACGGCCTCTCGACTCTCCCATTCTGCAGAATGGAAACTCTTATATCGCAAGATGTCTTTTGCTGAGCGATTGTGAGTTTATATCTTTTATTTGAACATTGTGAGAACCTGAATATGCTGTCCTGAGATGAACCAACCTGGGGAAGTCAAGGAGGACTTCAACACTATGCTTACCAAAATCTACATCTGTTAGTCAAATGCAACAACACCTTGCATTAATGTTTCTGACTTAATTTAAAGGACCTCTTTCTGTTTGAATTGAATGGGACTTACCCTTTATATTGAAATGGGGGTTCCTAAAAGGCCAGCCTGGCGACGTGGGAGAAAAAAATATTAAGTGTTTTCATCCTGTTTCCACAACTTATTAAGTTGTTGTCACATTTTTTCTTTCTTGGGGTTTTGTATGACTACGGCTCTGTAATGCACTACAGTAAGATAGCCTTCAACATCAATTCTGAGACCACCATCGTCACAAACCTCCCACATTTCATGGATGTGATTGGTCAGAGGATGGGATTCAGTGCCAGCGAACTTGCCAAACTCAACCTCCTCTATAACTGCAGTGAGTCACAACATGGGGTAAGCGGGAGAACAACAAATGGCATAGCTGCCACAAATTATAAGCACAGCTTATAATTTATTCAGACGTGCTATTCAGATGCAGGTCATTTATAAATTCTTAAGCGAAACATATTAAGATTTCTAGTTTGTGAGTTCATGTTCATTCCTGATAAATTTAAATGCAAGAAAATAACATAAAATTGTGATAAGTAAAGAAATAGGGAAGACAGTATTTCTGGTCCTGCCCGTGTTGTAGACTATTCTGATCTGGCCTTTACACTAAACCAAAATAAAAAGTATTAAAAAAGAAATGTAGATTAAGTTAGTTTATGATGCAACCTTGTGCTGACATACAATGATAATTTGAGGCTTCAGTATATCAGCTGCAGGAAGCTGTGAATATTTTAGCTGCAACACAAGCATGCAGAAAGTGGAGATGACAATAGCCATTCTATCCCACTTTATTAAGGAGATTAGCATCTCTCATAGTCGGTTAAATAGATCAGTGCAGCGCCTCACCCAAACCCCTCCGCTTTCTTGTTGGTCTACTTTTTGTTCTTCAGGCACAAATGTACTGGATAGCATCACTTTTTTTTGAGTGTTGATCGTAAAGATCTGCTGCAACTAAGTTACGTCCTTTTAGTCAGTCCTTCAATGGGGTCATGTAAAAGTGATTGCAGATAAAAGTTGCCCACTAATCACTTACATAACAGCTGATTATGATGTAGTAACTGGTTCCTGATAAATTATTGTAGATTATTAGTTAACCTAAATGACAGGGTTTTTAAATATAAACCTAGGTTATTAACTTTCTTTATCTAAGTTGGCAGAAAAGCCCTCTTACACAGCATTTTAGGTAAATGGTTAAAAAAGGTGATATGGAAACTGTCAGGCAGCAGAGATAATGACTCGAGCAGAGGCGGAATTGCAAGAGGAAATAAGGATTTATTGATGAGTGAATACTGAACTGAATACAACCAGATAATGCTGGACGGAAACGGGAATGTGCCAACAAGAATTGAAACGTTAAGAAACTGATATCGAAGCGGAACGCGGAAACTACTAAATGTGAAAAAACAAGACAATAGAAATAATCAAAACAACGGAAGAGCACTGGATGGGAAAATAGACAACAAACTAAGAACAATAACGAGGAACGCGAGGGAAACCGGAGGCAACGAGGGAACAAACCATAAACGAAATAACTAGAAAGGAACAGAAGAGAATGATGGAGGAGAGAGAGTGAACCAGCTCAGAGAACCAGACGAGCAGCAGGGGGAAGTAACTGGGAGATATGAGGTATGGATTGAGGAGAACCGGGCAACAAGAGAGGTAAGGTAACAGACGATCCAGCGGTAAGTGAATGAATGAACCAGGCTTAAATACAGAGGAATAGGAGGTGAAGCAGTGGAGAAGATGACCAGATAACTTAAGGTGACAGAAAACACACAGAGAGAAAAGAGGGAATAGAGAGCAGGGGGAACCAGAGAACACCAGAAAAGAACAAAAACAAAGACTAGACCAAAATAGAAAATAACCTCAAGAAAACAATAACTAATGATAACAAAGTAAAACAAGGCAACTACAACAAATTAAACAGCGGAACCAAGACACAGAAAAATGACAGAAACAGAATGCAATATCAGAAAATCACATAATTAGAAGAATCAGAGAAAGCAACATTTTAAACTATACTCTTTGACGGCTAATTCTATCATTTCATAAAATGAAAAGGCTTAGGATGTTCAAGAATAACTTTGTGACCACCACAGATGCTCAACTGGAAGATGCTGAAACACCAGCGTCCTTTCACACTATAAAGCTACCCTTGTATCAGCAAGAACTGACAGGGCTAAGCCGAGTTTAAAATGAACACCAACAGTCTCAAACAAAAGCTACCCTCACAGGTTTTATAGTCAGATAAGATTTAAAAAAACTGAACTACTCACCCAGAGTGACGGGAATAATGCCGTTTGAAACTTAAAAAGGATTGTAGCAACAGTTAAACATGGCGGTGAAAGTATCATGCTTTACTTGGCCGAACAAAATAGATATAATAAATATGAGGTAGGGCTTCCTTTACATTCTGACCTATGGTGACCCCAAATTTATTTAAAATTAATGGAAACACAAACATATACAGCAAAAAAAACTAGTTACATTAGTTACAATGAGTCCATAGAATTCCAAAGAGAAAAAGGGTATAAAAAACATGGCGCGCTACAGTGCAGCGGCTTCTCACGCTCCTAAGGAACACCCTGATTTAAGTTGTTTTTACCCCTGTGGAATGACAAACATTTATATTCATGTTTCTTTCATATATGCATATAATAAATATATTCATGTTTCTTTTAATACTAGAAGTGTTTGCATATAATAAATATATTCATGTTTCTTTTAATACTAGAAGTGTTTGCATATAATAAGAGTTATAACTTTTCTGATAAGGCCTGCTGGATCCAGGTGGCCATGGGAAGCCAGCTATCAATCAGTTCCCAGCAGATAGAACCAAGTTAAAAAAATGTGAAGCCAGTTAGCGAAAAATACTCCCTTCCGTTAAAGGATGCTTCCAGGGAGCGAATTTACTCTTTTTTCTCTTTGTGCAGAATAATCAAGGTCAGAGAGGCGGCAGCGAGGCGTGGGAATAACGGTTTCTGAAACAGTTTGTGTAAATCACATGTGATTGTTTTTTCTGACTTTTTACACTCCCTAATTTTTAATAAAACAGCCTGATGCAGAAGTAGAGCTCAGACCCGATCTCGGCTCTCCATCCTGCAGGTTGAAAATCTTATATCGCAAGACTTTTGTTGACTGAGCGATTGTGAGTTTATATTTTTATTTGAACATTGTAAGAACCTGAATATGCTGCCCTGAGATCAACCAACCTGGGGAAGTCGAGGTGGACTTCAACAATTTGGGGGCTCGTTCCGGGATCTCAGGAGGAAAGCAAAGATTCGGCACCTGGGCTGATCACGAACAGACAACAGACATGGCTGCGCACATTTTTAAAGGTAAGAGCAGAGCCTGTTTAAATCAAAATCTGCTATTGGCTGAAACTAAAATAAACCGTGTCTGAAGTCTTAGTAGTGTAAGCCTGTAAATTAAAGGGTCTGGCAATGTTCGTTGTTGTTGTTGGAATTTGATTTAAAATCAGGGAGACGTATAGCCTTGGAATAAAATAGATTAAAGGGCGCCGTCCCTT
>JAVLVB010000106.1:1695052-1769143 GCA_032876305.1 Orestias chungarensis | reverse complement strand
TATATATATATATGCATACATTTTTTGGACTCTTTAAAATTTTTGGGCTGACTGAAAAACATTTTGATGGTAAGTTAATGTAATGCGTCAACTCGGCCATTAGGCTTTAACCTTCTTAACTCAAACATATTATTCTTCACTTAACAGCAACTGGCCTCAAAGTAAACTTATTAAGTCCTTCACCTCACACATTATGCAATAAATATTCATAAACCCCTCACTATAGAGACTTAGCTGGGCGTTCTCTGCACTATCCTCATAATTACCTGTAATTTATCACTTTTCCGACTCGCTCAATCATTACGATCTCATCAGGTGGTCTGAGACTGCCTCGCTGTGGCATCATCCGTTCGGCTGCATTAATCTCAAAATCTGAAACCTGTTTTGATGCCAGCGCGAGGTTGTAGTCTGGGAAACATCAGGCTGGAGTTGTGTTTGGAGGTAAGCCCACACAAAGTTTCTGTGTTCAAGTCTAATTGCATGATGTAATAGTCCTGATGTGGAGGGGGGGGAAGGATAAGTAAGAATGTAAGTATTTGATTTTTATCATTGCTTGCATGTTTGTAGCCCTTTTACAGTGAGAATCTCTTCAGCAAGCTGAGTTTAGCTCAGGATTACTTGTTCTACGGGCAGTTTTAGGACCAAGGAATAATTGCAGCTTCTTTCAGAGGATTTGATAGAAAGATTATGATTTAATATTTCATACATACGAAGTAGCAGACAGTAGCTGGGTCGGGCTAATCTTTACAATTTGAATGCAGCGTCTAAGCTTTCCACTACTTGTCATAGGTGTGCAACTGAATATATTTGAAGGTCATTGGGAATTTACTTGAATAATTTGAATCCAAAACTGATGATAAGTTATCCAAAAGACAATTTCTCATAAAATTATAATACAGAACAAAACGAAAAAGACGTTTTAGTATGGCCTACACAATCAAGAGGAAGATAGATAATTTGATAATTGTCCAGGTGAGAGATAAGGACAGCTTTTCAGCCACTCAGGGTCACTGTTGATTTAAAAAAACACTGAGGTAAAAACTATCTTTGCAGCTGGCCTTTAGCATCCATACATCTCACCAGTCTGCTATAAAACACATTTTATAGTTTACAACATTTTTATACATCAATTACTTTTATAACAGTAAAACACAGGCGGATAAACCTAGGCCGCATTAGTTTGATAAATCATGTTCATAAAACAAATTAAATGTTTAATATTTGATATATTTGATACTTTTTGGGCATATTTTCATAGTTGTATCAAAAGAATATCTTATTTTGTGTGCGAAATAAGTGTGCAACTCACTGCACTTGGAATTAAATATGTACTCTCTTAATTGCACTTGCTTTGTCCAGGACTGTTGCATTGAAAGAAGATAAAATCTTGACATGATTACAATTTCCAAAAGAACACTGCAGTGAAATTGCCTTTTTTAAATCCCACAGAGACCACATTTATGGCTCCAGAAAGATGAAACTTCCCCTCTTCTCTCTGTCTCCTGGTACCCTTTTTATGACAATTGCAGCGGATTTCCTGGAAATTTATAGGTCTGTTAGGGCTCCTTAATTTGAGCCACAGCCAGCCGTCCTCGCCACAGAGCAGTGCCAGCAGACGAGACCACTATGGCTCTGGTCTGGGTTTAGAGATGACCTCGGTCACGGAAGACATAAGAAAGAGTCATTTGCCTCATCGGAGTCTTTTAAGCTTCTGCTCCACAATGGGCTTGTAGAGCTAGCACGGCAGCTTCTTCTGCTGCCATCACCTTCAGTGAATTACTGCTCTCAAAACCAATTTTGGAGCTGTAGCTTTTTAGACAGAAGAAAGAAAAGATTCCTGACTGGAATTTAAATTACTACAAAACAGAAGAAACAGAAAAATTCTGTCAGTAACTTTTAAACACACTCTTTAATATAATGATCAAAAGTGAAAGTGACCATAAACTGCTTATTTTCAATTTCTATTTAAAGATGAAGAGAAAAAAAAAACATGAACTACCTAAGGGAACTATATTAGCAATTATAAATATAAAATAATAAAGGAATGAAGGTAATTGAGTTTCTCTAAACAAAAATATTACGTTTTTTGAGAAACTCCAATAAAAGTTTAAATGTAATAGTCTTAGGTTTGAGACTAGAAGCCCACAGTTTTCTATCAGATGTGTTAGCTGGCTTCAACTAATTTGTTACGACGTCTCAAAACGAAGCAATGTTGTTCCTCTAAAATATGTTCTGACTTTGTAACTATTTAATTCCAATGTTTTCAATTAACCCCATAGCTTAACACACAACCCTCTAGTTCTTATATCTAAATAAAGAGTCATGATTTTGCATCACAGCAGTGATTTGCCACAGGACCCTGAAGAGTCAGCTGAAACCAGTCAAGTTAACACTTTGTGCCTCCCAAGGTTAAAATGTTGGTCACTGTGTGAGTTCCACCCGTCGTGCCACGTCCGACTGTTCAGGTATGTCATTCCGAGCAGCTCGGGGGAAGCGGCACGAGGGGCCGAAATGACTGTAACTGCATGTGATCAGTCAGTGCTGTGAAAGCATGTGTCAGGACGTAACATGGCAGCTTCTCATGTGCTGAATAAAACAAAGAGCCAGGAGGAGGAGAGATTTCTGCAGGGCTCTCCGGGGTGTTTGACCGTGCTGCTAGTTTGCCTTGTGGGCTGCATGTTGTGGCGTCGAAAGCAGCACATTTTGGATGCACAGTACACACATTGGTATTCAACTTTTCTGTGACTTACTGTTTGACTGTTTTATATCAACTGACTGAAGAAGCAGTATGAGAGCTTAGTTGTGCAACCTGAACATTTTAAATATTAGTTTTCTATTCTCCTGATAAGACATCATAAGGGAGTCGTAAGGGAGAAAATGGCTCCATCTTTGTTAGCCAGTGTAATTATGGATGCCTTCAACTGCTTTCTTACCAATTTTGATTGCACTAAATTAATAACACTAAGGTGTAAAAAAAGGGCTTAATTGGGAAGCCATCAATGGCTGCAAATTGTCAAAATTAAATCTAAACCAGTAAAGCCCTATTTACTCATCTAAGGGTAAACCAGAAAGAAGCACCTTTAAAAAAAAATGAAATTTACAAAATATTAATTGTGTCAAAAAGTGTTTTCTTTGTTCTTCACCCGTCTCGGTGCGATTACTTGCAGGTTTCCAGGTTAACAGACATCCAGCAGTAATGACCTTTATGTCCCAGTATAATTGCTTCTTCGAACACACCAGGACCCTTTCTGCGGTAATAGTTTCATTATGGCAGATTCTGTTATGGACCTCAGCAGTCTCATTCACCGCTGTGATTTGCTCTTTCCCATTCCTCGGTTTGTCAGATACCTGCTGCTGCCTCTGTCTCACCTATTATACAGCAAAAATGTGTTTTCCATTTCACGAGGGGCCAAAGTGCAACAGATGACTCAAGTCTAACAGCTCAGGGATAACCTGTAAGCCCATATGAGGCAAATGGAATGACGATTTTCTAATAAACCTTATCTTTAGTAACATATTTCTGCCCCTTGTATTGATTTAGCAACACACACAAACTTATAGGCACACTGTGTAAAAGATTTCAGGCCCTCAGGTATGAGCATTGAGCAAATTATAAGGGTAAAGGAAGTATTGTTTAAAAAGGTTTACCTGATGGCTGTAGAGGTTATGACAGATTCAGCCTTTAAAGAGCTCAACTTTGATTATGTGTTAGTAAAAGGCACCTAAATCTTCCTTAATAGACACTATACACTATAACCACATTAAAAAACGTAACCAATAAAACAATGACGATAACAAAAATCTATTACATGTGTAGCATCCAGTCGAAGTTATAGAAGGCCAGAACTGATAGTTGAATGGCTTTAATTGCCATTTGTTGCCATAAACCATGAAACAGTCATTCAACCAACGTAAGAGGTAAACAACGAACAGAAAATTACCATATTAATAAATTAGCATAACCGTATTACAATAACAAATCAAACTTTTCCAGTCAGGAACAGGAAGTTAACAAAATAAAAGCATAAAACCGTATTTATCATAAACGTGTCAAATACACCTTTACAACATGACTAAATTCACATTTCATGTATGCATTAAGAATACATTAACATTTCACTAAATGTTAATGTATTCTTAATACATACGCATTCTCAAACCATGGCACCTCTACTTCCATGCTTTGCAGTTAGCATAAAGCTTTCTTTTCTAAAAGAGCAATGGGTTGCACACACTCCAAAATTAAACTAATGCATTCTCTTTGTGAAAGTAAAGACATGTACATTCACATCAGTGGTACCAATTAAGTGTGTCCAACATTGATATGGGATATTGGTCCAACATTAGCCCAAAAAACTGAAAATCGTATTACAATAGCCTACATTTAAAAATATCTGATAATAGAACTTCAACACAAGCAGTCCATGCCAGGATTTGAACCTTTGCAAAACTTGTCAATGATTTTAGTTAACTGTAAAATCTTCTTTGAAGAAAGTTTTTCTGATAACAATTGTTATAATTTCACCTAATCCAGCATTTTCTAACATTCCATACTACAAAACAAAAAGAAGTCTGTATTATTCAGGCTAATATTGTCTCGACACAATTTTGTTGTTAGGAAATACCAAAGACACAAATTTAGGTAAAAATCAAAAGTCAAAAATTTGTTTCGTGACACCCTTTGTAGAAACAGTGATCCTAATTATTGGACATCTTTTTGAGCAACTTTTCCTCTATTTTCAGGGTGAACTTGTTTGCATGAGCAGATCAGTTGTTCTAAATACCGTCATCTTGTAAACTATTTTTTGTATTGTGGGAAGGCTATGAACATATATTTTTTACAGATCATCCTGAATGGCTCTATGTTAAAGATTGGACATAAGGAAAATTGTAGACACTAGCAGTGGCGGCTCCTGACAAATATATTTCTGGGGGGGATAACTGGTCTGATGATGGGTAAGATTCACTGTTCCTAGATGGCAACATCAGGAATCAATTGTACAAACGCAACAGTATTTTTAAATACCTATATCAAGTTTAGAGCAATGGTCTCAAATAAACTGAAACACTTCCACCATGCCCATCATGCCATCAACTAGTTTACCCTCTAATAGTAAAAAAACTAAAACCAAACTGCTTTAAATTAAAGACATTTTATTTCTCACATTAAAGCTGTAATTAATCAAATCTTTCCAGGACATACACAGTATAAAATTGACTGCCAATATGGAATCAATACAACTATTTACAATTCAACATTTGAAGAATACAACATAAAATTGCACAAAAAAAGCATGACAGTTTGTTTTCTCCACTTTTTTTTATCCCTGTTTTATGTTCAAATTTGGTCTGGGTGGTCCGAATTCTTTTAAATCAAACTTCCCCACATTCTTTCAACGACTTAACGGTAAATCCCAAAATGACTGGACGGACTTCAAGTTTCTAGGCATGTTGTGGATGTCAGTCTAGCAGTACCGTTACAAGTGGGCAAGCTGTGCGTCTCCGAGCACACATCAGTGCGTATTATTATGAATCTGACTGAGATTGCCCCAAAAGGGCGGGGTTTATGGTGGGAAAGTGACATTTGGTCTGCTGATTGGATAGCGATATGTAGACCAGCAAAATAAACTCTTTCTCATCACTTTTTTTCGCGTGACTCAAGGAGGGCGGTGCACTATCGCCAACAATGGGCCAGTCTCGTCTGGACACTAGCTTCTTAGCTGTAGTCCTAGATGCCCGCAAATACCAGCGGTCCCTTTACTTGAGTTTTTCTCAAGTTGTTAAAATTGACAAATCAAACCACTGCTCACTGCTCAGATATCTTAGATAAAAACACACACTGCCAAAGTTTTTCCCTTCGACTACCTAGGTTATGTATGTTATGAGCTGATTTCAGGAAGCATCTCTCTGCTGTTGGCCAACAAAAAAGAGCACTCCTGTTGTTGCAGAACTGCTTAGGGATGGGTATGATTTGGCTAATCAAGAACTCTGCTGATTGCCACTTGACTTGTTCTGGATGATTGAGTCTATCTTTTTGTGTTTTATTGTGCCTGCTTGAAGTGGCTTCACTGACGTAAACACAATTATTTCCCCTCTTTTATGTGTTCATAACAGTAAGCAGTGTTATACGGTGTATGTGATGCAGATATGAAGGACGTCCATCAGAAAAGGGACACGGGAGCTTTTTTCAGCTCCTGACATACATCTGAAACTAGCTTAGCAAAAAGCAGATGACTCAATTGGACCAGACGAGGTCTGTTCAAGCAGATCTATGACAGATAGGGTCATTTAGGACCACAGCACACAATGACAGCCAGTCAATATAGGACCGGCAGAGAAATTACAGTGTGGGGCCACTCAGAGGTGTATTACCATCACCTTTACAAATGTCCACTACCAGCTCATGATTCTCGTTAACCCTTTAAAAGCTGGATTTGTTGTTTTTTTTTGCTTCTATGTTCACTGTCCAACAGCACGGATAAAATGTTCCTTTCCGTATTTCCATGCAGGCCCATATACCCGGATTGTAACGTGCTTCCGAGACGATAAGGGCTATGATCATTTATTTCAGAGATCTAGTGTTTGGAGATAAGATGGGCCCTCAGCAACAATGGATGGCCTCGGGGAGAGTAGATAATGAAGCCACTGACCCCTGTAGTATGCTACACTCGCCGTGCTTTCTTTCAGAGGGTTTATCTGCTGGGAATAGCGCAACACTGTGTGCCTATCTGACTACCAGTTTGGCAGCAGTTCCTACATGCTGTCGTCGGTCCCCTAGGTAAAGAAGCTCAAAACAGCTGAAAGTCTAGATCTGGAAACGAAGGGGGAGTGTATTGTAAAGCAGATAGGGGAAAAGCAGGAGATCAATGGTGCAGCCACTGTTTAACGACCAACTGAGAGGAAATGCATCAAACTGCCAAAATATCATCTTTAAAAGCAAGGAAATTATTAATTTCTCAAATGAATTCACTCTCCTAAGCGGGGTTGAGCTCTTTAGGACTGACATGGAAAAATGCTTTAGTGTTGGTTTGACATGTTATGGATCATATCATGCTTAAAAGATCCAGCGAGCAATAAAACTGCTTTCAAGTTTACCAGCATTACTGATCTTCATCTGAGCTTGAGGGAGTTTGCCAGTCTCACAGCTTTACAGATCTTCTGTCATATTTAAAGTTTTCTTCTTCCTTAAATGTGCGTAGTAGGACACATACAACATTTCACTCTGCCCAATACACATCTGTTTTGCTTGATTTGGCATATTCTCTTGCCTTTCTCATTTAGAAGAGTGACAAAGAAAAATAGGTTTTTGTGTCACTAATGCGTAACAATCAAAAACATCGAGTCCCTCTGATGATTAAAAAATGACGGTGAAATAAAAATTCCAAAAATGGTTAAAACACATTTATTTTTAGACATTTTCACTAGTGCCACTACGTGTTGGTTTTGTTGAAATAATGTGATTTTCAAACCAGAGCCCGGTTTGCGCAACAGCTATTACAAATAAGTGACTAGAACCGACTATTCCTGAGCAAGTTACAATACAGACCACATTGAGCAATTTACTATAACTTGTCAGTCTTGTTTCAATACGTTTCAGTCATGCAGCATGATTCATTGCCTTAACATTTGTTCAAACAGCAGCAGCTTCAACAGAGCTTGTTGTCGAGGGAACTTTATTTTAAGAAGACAGATCTGAAAAACAGCTTTTCATAGAGGGAGGTTTTGATCTTCTCCCTAAACTGACAAAAGCCGAGTGAATTGGACCGATGGCTGATTTTAGTAACATTACTACAAACCTAACCCAGCCACTGACTGCCAGTCAGTGAGAGCACCTTCGGAAGGAGCTTTAAAAACTAGTACCATATATATGGTTTTAAAAAAAAGAAAACCTGTAAAAGTTTAATAATTATCATTCATGTGGCTGTCAAAAGTGTTTAACTGTTGCACAAAGGTATGTTTATAATGCCCTTGTATCAGTGCTCTATCTGATAAATCTCACAGATGACACATGCGGCATACAGATGGCCTCATTAGGCCCTGATTTATGCCAGAGCAGAGGAACATTGACTACAGCTAAGGCTAATGGTCCCCTGTGATGACAAGGCTTTGGAAAGGAAAAGTTAAAGTTACATTTTGCTGCATTAGCATGGGGCAAACAGCGTTTTTTACATTGGTGCACTCAGGTGCATAACAAACTCTTCCAGACTGGGTTCTGTGTGTTTAGCAGGGAGAAGATGCTGGAAGCAAAGGGTTCTGCACATTAATTACAAAATACGTTTTGCACCACTTCAGGTGCATTTAGCAACCTGTGCTTAAAGCTAAAGGTACTTTATAGTTGATGCTGTTAAAACAGTTTTTTATTTTTTATTTTATTTGTTCCGAATTAATTAAACTCATATTCATGTAACCTGAGCAGTTACATCTCATCTGCTTGCATTTGCATTCAAAATGCTTTCGGATTTCCATTTGTTTTGCACAAAAGCAAACAAGAGAAGATCTGGTTTCCATGACATGAATAATTAAACACGCAAGCCATGCAAACACTTTGTGGTTTTATTACATAAATACAAATGTCAAGATGAGCTTGGAGTGACCCAGCTAAGGGCGGAATATGCCATTTACAATAAAGATAACATGGATGCTTAATCAGGTGTGAGTGTTACAGATAACAGAACCTGCCTTGGGGTTCACGTTTTGGTTAATTAGAGGATAAGAGATGTCACACATGGTCATTAGCCTCACTCATTCATTCATAACACAAATGAGCCTGGGGCTCTGGATACTAAGGCCAGTGGTGATGGTCATTGTTGCATTTCATGTCGGCTTTGCACACGTTCTATAGGAAGGCAGTCATATCTGTAAATCTGTAAAACTACCCTGCTGTCATATTCCTCTTTCTTAAATTCTGCCATATACCAACTTTTGGTTATGATACAAAGAAACTGCAAATTCTGAAAACATTTTTGTTTTGTTAAACTATTTAATACATTTAATACTTCATGAGGTTACAAATTATGAAATAGGCAGTCACCCTGTGCAAAGAGGACATTTAATACAAAACATGTCTGCAACATATTCATGTAAATGTTTTAAAAGAGATTTATACTTTTCCGCTGATGCGTAGTTTAGTATCCGCACAAATTTACAGGATGGATAAGAATCAGAATCAGAATAAACCAAAGAGATAAATCCACAATCTTGTCTTGTTTTGGGTCGCCTCTTTCTGTGACGTAGCATGTAGCCAGTTTCATTACAGATGTCAATGTTTACTCCAAGACTTGCAAGATGGGCTAGACTTTCCCAATCACACATCAAATCAACCTGTTGTTAGCATGATGGCTTTGTGTCTTATTGTAGAGGAACAGTGAAAGTTTTAGAGTTGCTGTGCATGTTGGTTTGATAATGAAGAATAACACCATTCATAAAGATTTCACTTCGATAACATATACACACATTAGATCACATCAAAATTGCCGCAACAAGACATCAGCAATGTATGCAGAGTCCAAAGATGTGTAACATTAAATGTGGTCAAAATTCATTAGGGTAAACAGTTGGCTTCTTAGAGCTGGAGAGCAGGTAAAAAGGTATGACCTCACATTAATGGGTTAATAAGAATAGAGGAAGATAGCTGTCAAATATATGTGTGCACAACTATAACATTTGTATTCGTATTTATATGTCAATAAAGTACATGTACCCTTCGATTACTCTGCCATGTGATGTCATTTTAACAATTTTTTACTCGTACCAACAAACTTAAATTTGTAAAGAGTTCATAGTCATAGAATTTAGAGTTGTATTCACGAGACTTTGCAATCTCAGTTTTTTTGATTCATACTCAAATAAAAACAAGAGTTTTGGGTACAAAACTTTAATGACATAAATATGATTACGAATGTTAGAGTTGTGCACACATCTTTTTGACAGCCGTCTTACTCCATAGAAATGGTGTGTTAGTTTTAAATCCTATGTAAAACTTTGGTCCCATGAGTCCATAGACAAAAGTCTCGAGGGATTTTTGTGAAATGTCAGACAGGTATTTGTGTTCTTTTGAGTCAGACAGTTTGCTGTTGGTCTGTTTCTTACTTTTAAATAATGAACTCTGACCTTAAGGCAAAGGTACGGACTAAATGGGATTAAAGGTTGCACAAGCTAACTTTTTGACCTTCTAGATGAGTTGTTCATGCATTTTTGAATTAAGATTGGTTAAGTTTTTTTAAAATATAATTGCTCTTATTGTAACGTCTTCTGAAATTGGATTTCTTTGGATTGGGACAAGAGGTTTAAGAACTTTTAGTCAAGTTCATGTGGTCAGGCACTCTCTTTTTAAGAATTTCTTGACTACACATATGCAGTAATTACTTATTAATGTGACTTGCGGAACTGAACTCAAAAATGTTAATATTTATTTTTTTATGCTTCAGCAAAGGTATTTTTTTTAGGTAAGGTTGGTTTGAAAATCTTCTTTCAGGTATAGCCTGAAAACTCACCTTCCCATAGCTCCTGTTTATTCTGGTTATCTTTCAATGAAATATTAAAGTGAGAAATAAGCAAAACTGAAAGAAAACTTGAAATGTTCCCAACACATTACTAAATAAATCCAGAATACGCTTTCTAAAGACACTTCCCTTGACAATAAATACAAACTTTTAGGAAACAAGCACAATTAATCCTTTACAGAAGTAGCTGTTTTGCTTGATTTTTACTCATTTATAACTTCTTCTGGAGTCAACCCAAAGATTTTGTGTTTCCAGTCCATCCCCTGAAGGAACACCCTTCCACCTCTCTATAATTTATGTCCGCTTTACTTAAAAATCCCACTAAGGATTACACTGACTCTCTCACACACGTTATGTGGATGTGGTTTCATAACCGGCAGATGTGCTGATGATGTGAAGAACGTGAGTCAACTTTTGCTCGGCTCCCTTTCACAGCTATAAGCAAAACCTTCAAGCTTATTAATTTTAGAAATTAGTGGTTTTCAGTAAAACTCGAGGTGGCAATTTTTGCAGGTATTCAATAATGCTATCCATCACTGTCACTGATAATAAAACTGAGCCTCATTGTAAGAAAAATCTTGAGCTTCAGTAAGCCATCAGTCTGCTGAGAAATGTTGATATTCTTTTTTTCACAAGCCATTTTGTTCCATAGAGATAAGACAGGTACTAATATGCCTTCCTCATACTAGCCAGCCCCTGCTCAAACTTTTAATGTCAGCCACTATTATGAGCTGGAGTTAAATCTGTCACAGATATGTTCATCAGTCAATTTTCATCAACCCTGACATGCTGCTGACATTGACATTGCCAGGCAGCGCCCGTTGCCGCGTATCGGTCGTGCATTTGTACACATCTCTGATGAGCTGCACATCTGTCGCTCCAGCACCAGTGAGAGACTCATTTGCTTTTACCTGTGGCATTGTCTTTGCTCCGTCCTCTGCATCATGCTCTTAAATGAGTCAACACACTCCATGCCCAAAATGAGCTCGATTTAAATTTCATGGCCTCCCACACACGTACCCACGCACGCATGCACGCACGCACGCACGCACGCACGCACGCACGTCTACTTGTCTCGCTTTTCTAAATGATGATTACTGTCACTACGAAGCAAAAAAATTGCATTACCTTGAAGCTCAAATTCATTAATTAATGTTTTTAATACAAATTTAGAGTAATGTTTGCATGGCTGAAAAATCATTTATTTCAGAATTTTGTCAAAACCAGACGCACAGTCTCCTTTCTCTCTTTATGTTTTTCTTCTCTACTTTGACAAAATAAACTAAATGTTTCTGCTTTCTGGAAAGAAGTATTGGTAAATAAGTGAGTTAAGACTGAAGCAACATCTATGTACTTTGTAGGCCTTAATTATTGCTGCTTGTTTAGCCCAGGAGTCACTTTATACTTTAGCTGTTTACGGTTTTCCCTCCTCAACTTTTCATGTAACATAATAGGCCATTTACCAACAATATTCCTTTTTTTTATATTTGCTCTGGGCTGATTTCATATGAAGTCCTTTTTAATACTGCACTTATAGTTTATTACAAAGAAAAGTGTCTGCAATAAATATTAATCATCAGAGGGAGGTTGCTTTTGAGTGTTGTTTTTAATTAGATAAGATATCTAGAAATACGGACCAGGAACATAATCACTGAAAATGGTGGCATACAAATTAAATGGGCATTAACAAAATTTCATTCTTAGAGTTTAATTCTATATGATTGATCAAAATATTATATAAAATGACATACCATAGGTATAGGTATACAAAATGAGGTTATAACAGCAATATATGGCTACAAAATTTAGGTGGAAGGAACCACCACAACCACCCCCTACCCATTATTATGGAACGTAGCTCCAAATTACTCCAAGAAAATTCCCCAATTTAGCATATCTGAAATACTAAAAAAATCTAGCTCAAGAAGCTGTGATACCAAGGCGCAATACTACCTTACACACTATTGGCTGGCATTTACAGAGCAGCCAATCACACATAACCATTCATTTTCCTTGGCTCTGACTGGCTGTACGTTCAAATGTGAATGTTAGTTTCTGCTGTAGTGTCCACTGTGAAGATTAACTTGTATTTGAGTATATCTTCTGTTTGAACATTTTGGAGCGGTTCCCAAGTATTCATGGGTTTTAGCTATTCTCTTTCATCTGAATACAACTATGCAGCAACTCCTATGCCGGACCAACTTGCAGCAACAATAAAACGAGGAGAACTATAAGACTAGCTTGTGATTCCCCCGAAATCTTGAGCTGGTGTAGTAAATGGCATCACTTCCTCAAATCAGCACATGACTACGGTTTCACATTGAAACAGTGGGATGCTGTGGTTTTCTACCATGCTTTTTTTTTTTTTTTACTATTATTCAAAAGCTCATATTAGGAGAGTAGAAGGTAACAAATATCTACATTAAACATTTCATTGCAGCCACGCATGAAAAATAAATAAATCCAAAAACAGTTTTTTTTAATACATTCCTCCGTCCAATGAAGCGGTTAGAGATGTTTTTGTGGAAAGCCAGAGATATCTTTAACTAAGCCACGGTCTCCCTAAAGAATCAACCAAGACCTTCCTTGTGGCCATCCCTCCGGCAGGTAATATTTACCGCCTTGTTTACATCTCTCCTGCTGGTCTCCCAGCAGCAGACCTACAAGGTGCACTTCAGATAAGGGCACTAAAGTAACTTTTCTCACACAGCGCTTCACAAAGTGTGACCCTATGGTGCAAAAATGAAGACGCGCGGGAATAAAACTGAAAAGTTTAGTGCGTCTACTTTTCTGGCGGTTTGTTTTTTATGTTTTGGACATAAATAAACAACCTAGGGATCCACGATATATTGGCTCAAACAGGTTAATGTTTACAACCGGAAAACCTGTACAGGCCGTCTCCATTTTCAGAACCCTTGTGCCGAAAACTAGGGTTGTATAGATTGATAGACTAATTGGAGTGATCATTAAGGAAAGTCACGTTCAGTTTAAGTCTACATTTATGCTGAGGTAACATTTGGTTGCTGGTTATTTCTGGCCCCCTGCAGCTTCCAGCCTCCCCTTCTCTCGGGTCTCCTCCTGCACTCACAGAAGAGTGAGCTCATCATGTGCCATCCATCAGGCTTGTCACCGGTTGCTCCGGGGCGGTTGGCTGAATCTGCGTGGGACTCGCCTCATTTCCCTACTCTGATTATCCGGGGCCGCTCGATGGGAAGGGGCCGCGGCCGCCCCTTCTTCCGACTCCCGACTCTTCCCCAATGTCTTCCTAAATTCAGCCTCCGCTCTGTCAGCACGGTTATTGCACTCCGCCGTTTTTGTCCCTCTGGATCTCATCACCTCACTGCTGCCGTTTCTCCTGCCAAGTACAGATCCACAGAATGGGGATGTTTCTGTCTGAAGCGCACTCTATGGTTGCTCCCCTGGGCTTTGAGGAAACTCGGGTTTTCACCAGCGTCTCTCTCGTTTAGAAAGCTTTGTACGGAAGTGTGGGATTTCCCTAATGTTTTAACTGTGATTGTAAGATTATAGCAGAAGCTGTTAAAATGCTTCTCCTGGTGGATTTTGACGGTGTAATAGGTGTGGAGCCAAGTTCCTGCGATGAAAAAAATATGCAGTCCTACTTGCTTTAAAATTAGACATGACATAGAGGGAATTCAGCCCTGATTGAACCAATATTAGACACTGACCCATAATTTACACTACGCAATGGTAAATCAAATACCATAACTACTAGAGAATAAGTAAGATTTGGTACTTTTTTGAATAGCTTACTAGCAGCTAGAATCAGGAGGTTCCCATAAAGGTTTTCAAAGAATTAAAACTAATTTATTTACAGTACGAAAGCCACATTTTTATTGTACTAAAAATGTATTTTTATGGCACTTGCAGGGGATTATTTACTGTAGTATTTCTGGGATATGTTATAGTTATTTTACTGCATTCAGAATTACAATTTGTGATTTTCACTTTTGGATTTTACAGTAAATTTCCACGTTAAAAAATTACAACAAAATAAATCATGGGGGAATTCTCTGTTATCGGTTATTAAACATATTAGATTGCCCAAAATTCGTGTAGAGATACAAACTAGCCTTTAGTCTTTTAAATAGGAAATGTAGCCAAAAGGAAAGCAAGATGGTTTATCCTGTAGTCATTTCAAGAGATACTTTTCCATCAAGTTCCTATTTTCTCCAAGCTCACATCGTGAGACTGTACATTCAGTTCTTCAGAAGGATATCTGCCAAACAAATGTTCCACACCGCAAAATAAAAACCAGACAACATTTTTCCAATATGCAAACATTTCAGCCACAAGAAAATGCACAGCTCAACCAAACCAGGCAGATTTTGCTGCATTTCCGGAGCTCAGTTCATTGCTTTGACAGCCCAGACTCCCAGGAGGCTCCTCCAAAACGCTGCCTCATGCAGAGACCAAGGAAGTTCACTCGGCACGGCTGCTCCCAGGCATTAGCTGGCCTACTTTAAAACCCAAGTCTGAGTGAACAACAGTCTGAACTTCAAGCCTCCATATCTAGGGTACGAAAGGATCCACTGGAGGGCTGCGTCATCTGGAGCACCTCCACTGAGTCTACCAATACATCAGGACTCTGAGGAGGCCGTGACTCCAAATGTGGTTGATTCACTTGCCTTTCACATCACCAGGCCACAAGACATAGTAATGATGAAACCATTCCACTTAAGGGATCTGAATAAACACGGAGGAAAACAACAAAAAACTGGAGCGTATTACCATCAAATATTAAAATTTTCCATCATAATCACGATGGAACACATGGAAATAAACGCTTAGAGTTTTTCACTGTGTAAATGAATCCATGTGAGTTTTGGCTTTTAAATGGAAATATCACATATGGCGCAGTCTGGGCTCAGCCTCTGATAGCGTCTAATCCAGAATCTAAGCTATGCCTTCAAAAAAAAGCTAAACAATTGCATGCCTACATTCTCTGGGACTAACGGGGGATTTCTTTGTTTTTCCTCTGTTACCTGCATGAAAACTCATGTTTTAATCCCAAACACTGGTGTCTTCTCTCAGCCAATAAGAGGAAAAATACATTTTGTCCGACGAAGGGCTCAAATTCAAACCTTCACCTAAGCAAATTCTTTACAAGAAATCAAACATATTGCAATTCCAGCTTTCTTCACAGGGCGTCCATGGCTGCTGTTGCTGCTTCAAAGGATACAACCTGACCTGGTTTAACCAGGTTATTATGCAGACGTTTCGATGTCCGTCTGCACGATGGAGGTTGAAAGTCCACTTGTGTGACACTAATTTCAGACCAAAGCATTCCTGTGGGATCATTAACTCACATGTGAGAAAAGGCAACTGTGATATATGCTGTTTAATTTATGATGGCTTTAGCCTTAAAGGCTGTGTTGATAGAGTTGTTAAGGTTTGCTTTACGAACCACTGACAAGGACTCCTTCACCCGAGACATGACTCACTGCCAGTAATGCAGCAGAACAACTGCAGCAAGCTTGTTCATCCGCTGCTGTACGACACGGGGGTTCGATGAGGGTGGCTGAGTGGGCATGTGACAACAAAGTCACTGCTGTTTTATGAAAACTCTCTTTCCTCACAAAATGTGCCATCTCAGGAAAAAAAAAAAACTATTGTCGAGCCATAAATCAAATTAAAGGCAGAGCAGAATGCTGCTTAGGACAGATGAAACGTATGGAACGCATCTCTGATCCCGTTGCTCGTATTAAAACAATACAAATTTAGAGGCTCTTAAATAACCTTCCCACATGTTGGATATTTGACGAGGTAACTTTACCATGCTTTTACTAATTAAAGAAATCCCAGGTAACTTTTGACCAAGCACGCCGCGTCCTTGTTTGACATCCTGGGAAAACCAAAAGGAAAGAAAGCAAAATATCAGGAACGTAATAGCTGGCTTCCACAAACTTGATCCATTGCTAGTTCCACTTTCCACCTGCTTAAAGCTTCATCTGTTAAGAGATAAGATATAAATACCCGGTTTTCTCATCAAAATAAAACCCTCTGTGCTTTCTGAACAAATAAAAGTGTGATTATCATGAGTGAAGAGCAGCAACATAAAATAAGGATAACCGTTTTGTTTTTAAATAGCGTGCCCTGGTCACATAAAACTAAAATTGTATTATTATTGGTTCATTTGGAGGAAATTTGGAGGAGATGCCTGCAAGCATTAGAACGCATGTTATAATATATATAACATGTTAAATACATTTCCCTATTCTTTCTACACTGTGAGAAATTGAGCACACCAGCTACATCGCTTCCCTACTTCAGTTAAACACCAGCAGATAGAAACAAACATCTGTTCCCTCCAGAACAAACTTCTCATGGAAGACCAAGCAGATAACGTTGCTTTCTGTCGACAGATGCTTGAAATGTGGTTGAGGGTTGTTGTTTTTTTGTTTTTTTATGACATTCATATACGCGAGGCTTTGTTTAGACTGAGTTTGAAGGGGTTAGTTGTGATGATACTTTCTTGTCTTAAATAGGGATCGTTCATGGTGTTACAATGTTTGTAGTGATAGTGCTACTCTTGTCTAATAACCTTGGAGATATGGTGCATATACTTTTTAATGCATTAATGAGTCGACGGCGACGCATAAGCGCGTTCTGATGATTTGCAATCGTTGCAATTTTTCCCCTTAGCGAGTGTTCCCCACGGTTCTGCTTCCGGCCCCAATGACTAATGAGTCAATAAGTCTGCGTAGAAGCTGATTTTGCTTTTTATTTTACGATTTCACAATATACAATCATGTTTTTAAGCATAAAATATGGTGCATCTATTTTCTTGTTTGTTGGCTTATGATAAAAAGCGTGTATCTGGTATTTTCCAGCCATATCGAGTAACTGTGTTACCCTCAGCTGTTATAAAAATGCTGTAAGTATACACAACAACTTCTTTAATCTTGCATCATAGCTGCATTTGACTCCTGATATTTGCACCAGCCTCTTTAGGAAGCTATTTTGGGTCTTTTCTTACTTCTCAGTTATCCCATAAATAAGCGGATGTTTGTAAACTCTCTAAACTGACACTCAGACCCAGTGACAGGCTCATGTTAATGCTGTCCCACATAATCCCCAAATAGACCCCAGAATAGTAATTCCCAGTTTGTCTGCTCCCAATTATACTTTTGTACAAGCTGACTCATGAATGCTGCCTAACAGCTGAAGAGCATCACAAATTAGCTCACTTAACACAAACTTTAATATATTTTTCAGCCTCGCTGTCAATTTCTGCACTGGGAACAGGGTTTCCCACTCATGGGCATAATTATGTTGGCACCACGAGAAAATAAATGATCCAGACAGCAAATTAGAGACACGAAGAGGTATAATGTTTCCCTCCTCCATAGTGAAACTTCATATGAACAATCTGGAGGCTATTTGGGACAAAAAAAAATACTGCTGCTCTCAGACAATCTGTTATGCCCAGTTATATTTGATTTGAAATGGCCGGTGTAAAGCCCTCGGTTGACCTCAATTATGAGAGGAAACGGAGGAAAAAGCACAGGAGCACAAAGGAAGTGTAGGATAAAACAAAACAGTCCTATTTTACCACAAGCATACAGTACGTTCCCTCATGTCAGGCTTCCACTGTATCAGCTGAATACTGATGCATTACAAGTCTAGTTTCCAGGGAATATACTGAAAAAACATAACTGTGTGCCTCATCTTTTATTCTATCTACACATGTAGTGCACCTAATTAGATTCTATGTTTCGAAAATTGAAAAGAAGGAACTATTTACACATTTAAATAAGCTAAGGTGGGTTTACACATTTTGTCACACTTATCTGACATATTTATTCACAAACAGCCTTTTTCCTGTGTCACCATTGATCTAATTACCCAGCATGGGCGGGGATTTGTTTGGGGTAAACATCAGGGACGCGCTGATCGATCCGTCCATCCATCCATGGCATCTTGACATAAAATCTGTGTTGAACTCTTGTGATACCCTTGTAAAGTATAATAAAATAATGAGTGTGTTGCACAGCAGTATAATTTTAAAAAAAGATACTAAATGAACAGGCACAATAACGGGAGTGAACACGCACAATAATGGCGAATAAGAGCCGGCGACACTTGGGAAGGCACTGACAGGAATTTTTCTCGATTATTCCTTGTCTGCATTGTTATGGTAAATCCTTTTAATATGCAAACAAACATTCTGCATGAACTGGCCGGCGACTTGCAAAGAAATTATAAAATATTTGCTTTTTAGCTTTATTTTCCTCAATCTATTACAGTAAACTGTAGTAACTGTAAACTGAAGGTCCTATCACATAATTTAAGTTTTTTTTTCTGACAGCACAGTGAAAACACTGCCGTTATTTAAGACTAGCCGGCTCACCGTCTTGTCTTTGCAGTGATAAATATATATCTGATGGAGAGATCATTACTGTTAGAATGAGAATGTAAAAATGTGTTAGCAATGCTTTATTTAAATAATGAAATTTTACTTGTTTTTATTTGTTCCCTTATTCATATGAGTTTTAAAACTCCATCAAACACCAAATTTGCTTTGATAAAAGATAAAGCACATTATCAAAGAAGCTAACAGTCTGTGCCTAGGAAAATAAATCCACCTCTTGGATTGACGGAGTGAACATTGGGCCTTGGTATTTCAGCTTCCCAAGTTTGAGTCTAGCAGTTTTGAAAAACTCTATTTTGCATTAAACGTCATGTGCAAAGGCTAAACTGTGAATATATGTGGTCTAATGTAATTACGAATTGTTTTGTATTTGCATAGTTTTTATATTTGTATTTTAAGTAAATAACTGTACAATTTTTACATGCTGAACTTTCTAGGCCGTGTAGAATGATATCACACTGGCTTTGGATGGATATATTAAAATAAGTATTTAAAAAGGGTATTAAACAATCATAATTTATTATAGATTTATTTATTCTTATTTTAATTTACTAGTCATAAATAAACCAAGTGTTTTTTGTTTTTGTTGTTTTGGTAACAATAGAAATTTATTAGCTGGAAAATCTCGATCATTTCACTTTACCCTTCGATGTTAGATTTTGAGATGAGCTCGACTGTTCGCATTAAGTAAGAGTTTTTAAAGTTAGTAACATTTATTTGTAGATTTCAGCTATTCCTAGGAAGTTATGGTCCCTGAACTCCTGGAATATCAGGGATCCACTGTAATGGCAAAAAAGTAAGCGTTGAAAGTATTGTGATGCATTAACCAACAGTCTTTTTTATCAATGTCTTTTTTTCCACAGGTAAACATGGTCTAAATATAACATGAGGCAGTAGGAATAATATTTAGAATAAAATGAAATAAATAAAAATAAGCAGTTACAATAACCAGGCAATATCTGAGGAATTTCCCTTATGGGTGCAGAGGAAAAAGAAATAAAATAAGAAGTAAAAATCCAGGCAGCAAATCCATCTCACAGCGGGGTAAATCTCTATTGTATTCAATTTATTTCTCTTGTAACCTCAAGAATAAGCTCCCTAACCCCATAAATATATCACCACTGTATTGCACCAAGACATGGATGACTCAAATCTTTCATGAGAAGAACTTGTGGCAGGGCACTCAATCGGCACAACTTTCTTCCCTCATGAGGACTCCTGGATTTATGCACAGTAGAAAACACTCAAGAACGACAGCTGCATCAGAGCAGCAGAGGAGAAGGGCATCAGAACCTATCCAAACAGAGGCAGAAGTTTGTGGAGTAGGGGTTGATTTAGTCGGGGAAATGAAGGCATGATTGATGTTTCCTGGAGAATTTCACAGCCCTTGACTTCCAGCAGAGATAGGATGAAGTGGGGGTGGGGGAGGGGGGGGAGTCAATTTCTAATTTTAGCAGGAAAAAAAAAATCCAAAGAGGAAGTTATCTCGACTCACTTGGTGTCATGGTCCTGGTGTGAGGGCTTCCAGGCAGTTATTGAAATTAAAAAGAAACAGCCAAAAATATTAGTTATTTGTTTCAGCTGTTGTCTTCAAAGTGATAAACCAGAACATTTTAACCTCAAAACTGCATTTTGAGGTTGATGCATTCATCCGTGAGAACAAGCCAAAAACATACTGGGTTTGATGATATTACCAGAAAGCCTCCGGGACGTTGTGACGGGTGGTGGGCACTGATGAGACCGGTTTTGTGTAATCTGTTATGTCTCAGCTTGAGAATTATCGAGTTTGAGAGTGTGGAAGTAGGAATGGTATCATGCTTCTGCTCTGTGTGTGTAGGTGTGCATTAGCATAGGTGAATGACTTCTTGGATGAATAAACCTGGCAGCGGAGCGTGTGCACGAATCTGGGCCGAGCCCGAGATTTTACGCCATAAAATAATGATGATGTTATGAGAGTGCTTTGTGAAAGGCTGCAGAGACCAGATACTGTGAGGTATATACAAACAGACGGCAGCAACAGGTGGCACATTTAACCAAAAACACACGCTCGCTCTCAATGCAGCCATTTTGATTCACATGTTCTGAAATTGACCGGTTCCTGCAAAAACACAACGCTCTTCCAAACGTTTCCTGTCCTTTTGAGCCAGTGTCAAAATCGAAATGTTCTCACAATATTGTTAGATCTTCTGAATGTGGTCTGCTTCTTAATACAGAACCAGCAAAGACAAGAGAGTGCAGGAAATAAAAAATCCACTCAAAAGAAGACTTATGGACTAAAAATGATAAAACAAAATGTTCAAAAGTGGATGCACGGAAGGATGGTGGATTCACGAACATATGGAAATAAAGATACTTATCCGATTCTCTAAATTACAATTTTCCTATCTGCTTAGGAATCTTGAATTACATTTTGTCCTAAACACTGTTTATTAGCTAGTACGACTCACGATTTACCTGCGTATAGTGCTATACATGTTGAGGCAACCCAGCCTCCGCCTTTATCCCTCCTCTTATTACACACACTGTGATAGCAGGGTGCAGCCTAAAACTCAGCTGTCCCCACCTTCAGCCTACGTTTCTAATGAGGTTAGAGGAACTAAAATCACAAGTTTCAACTTGTAAAGGCTTGACATTTCAACAGCATCACTGAATGAAGTACTGAACCCTGGTTTATCATTCCACACACACTTAAATAATTCACAACACATCATTTGAGAATAAAGGTCAGGGAGGAAAATATGTAGCTGGCAGACATTGTACGTTCAACGGGCCCAGAAACACAAACATCCACAGATTTCTGTCAGTTAATGACAGTGGAAAAAATATTCAGTTAAAAAGGAAACGTTATGCAAGCGAACTACAACTCGCTGTGCCTCTACTTGTCTATGAGGACTGCCGATAGAGCTCAGAGATGACGCAAAACTGGTTTAACCAGATTGGCGGCGTGGCAAAATTAGCTAAAAACCCTAGAGGGCAATCATAACATCTATTAATGCAACGGTGCGAAAACCACAGGTGTCTTAAACGAAAGAACATCGCTTGGCAATAAAGAGAGGGGAAAAAAACTGTGGGAAAATCTGCCTTAAACATTTTTCTGTATGATTGTACTCACCTGAAAAGGTTTAGTCTTGATTTTTTTAACACCTGAAACACCCAACCAATATGCCTAGTTCTTTTGTTTAAACCCCTATTCAAAACAGCCAAGCACTTATTAATGGCAACAGCGCATTTGAGCAACGGTAGCATTTTATCATGACATAAAAGGATGATAAAATATGAAATGTGTCCTTAAGGGATTACAATGCACCCACGTACAACCTGAAGCTGTTGCAGTTGATATGACATCCATCACTTGTCAACTCTTATAAAAACTGTTGATTCTTGTAGCGTATATCCATCAACGTACTCATTTCACCTTCCTACGGTGTTAAAAAGCATTCACCATTCAGAAATGAACTTGTTTTTGTTCCTTTTTAGCATTTTAACATATCATCAAATGATGATTGTTTTTTACAAAGCAAAAAAGGGGTCAAGTAACCCCACCTGGCCCGATGTGAAAAAGCAAGTATCACATTAAGTCAAAACCTTTTCAGATTGATAGATAAAAATTGTCTGTTGTTTCTTGTTGCCTTTTTGAAATAACTGAATGATTTCAAAGAAGAGGAAAAAAGCAACTGATCACAGTTAAGTCTGGACTGCTGCAACTAACGATTTTTCTTTAAAAGTCAACAAATGGATTCTTTCTTTTTTTTTTGCAATTAGCTGACTAATCAGAAATATTATTTCTAACTTAAGAAAGTTTCGGTCTCCTTTTTGACTTGTTTTTTTTTGTTCACGGCAGTCTTTATTTCTTTGTACTTAAATTACTCAAGCAAGCTTCTTCTCCGTGGTCGTCCAGTCTACTTTGCTGACTTCAGAGCAGCAAAGTAGACTGGACGACCAAAGTCTTAAGACTCCATTTTCACTGCTTCACAGCTCTGTGCTTCTTGGTGTTACAGTTGCTATGCAAAAAAGGTTACAGTGAGGTAAAGGTAAGCATTGCTCTAAGACTGAAATACTGTAACCAGTAGCAATATTGCAAATGCAAATGAATCTTTATTATGTGAAAAGTTGTGATTGTATTGACAGATAAAGCAATCAGACTATGGGGGTTTAAGCCTTTTTAGACATCCACAAACATTGTGGGCTTGACATGAGAAATCTCACCAAAGGCACCATTGCACTGACCCACTGTTTGCTCGACTTGTGATTATGATGAAATCCCGCTTGCCACTTAAAGAAAACATCCCTTCCTAAACGAGTCCAAAATTTCCACATACTAACTGGAGCTGAGTTGTTGTAAAAACTCCAGTATTTCAAGGAAAGGGTAGTAGGACAGTGTGTCACTGTTTCAGAGGAACAAATTACATCACTGTGGGTTTCAAAAGAAAGAGTTAAAACAATTTTTTGAGGTAATATTTCTCTTGATAAGCCAGGATTAAATGTAGGAGTAAAAAAACAAATAAGAAAAAGTGACAGCAGATACATTAATGTGTAGGCCTCAATTGTTTAAAATAATCCATTACCTATAATGCTACAACAGCTACTGACACAGGCATAACTTGGTATCACTCATCCCAGATGCTGCACCCTAGAGCAGGAAAGGCTAATTTCCCCCATTGCAACCCCCCTAATGCCCAGCCCCCCACCCCCGGGAAATACCAGAAAGTGATTCATCATGCCACCCTCCATAATTAAATCTTTTAGGTTTAATGTTTGAGGCTTGTCGAGATGTAACACACAGAGATCCCGAAGTAGGACCAGAAGGGGGGACAAACCATGCTGTTATATAAAATGGCTATTAAAACTTTACATGTTACTCCTTTTAACTGAAAAACAAGCATATTTAACGCAGAAGTGTGAAATAAAAAATAAAAAAAATTAACCCACCTGGTCGTAGACGTATGTACTAATGCTTAGCACTTTTTTTTCAAAAGCAGCGATGAGTCTTCCTTGATAGGGTTCAGCAAGGATACCATAACGCACCTCACAAATATTCTCCAAATGTGCAAGAAGAATATTTTCTTCTTTATTTTGACTTACTATAGAACCATAACATAAAATTCCTCTTCAGTGTCTGTTTTTAAATGATTGTCCTTATAAATGATTGAAATATGCGTAAAAAATGTTGGTTATGTTCCCTGAGACTATCTCATGCTCTCCCAGCAGCTTGTAAAATATGTGGTGGCCAAGTTAGGTCCTCCAGAACTACTACCCTGCAACTCTAACACTCCTGAATCAACTTAATGGCTCATTAGCAGACCCGGAGAACTGCCTGACTGCTGATGAGCCGATTCAGCCATTTGACGGTGGTGTGTTGGAGCTGGGATGTCTCTGAAAGGACTCAGCTTGCCTATCACAGATTTTGTAGTTTTTTTAAATTTTAGCCCAATTTGGATGTTTTATTTGGATAAAGGGTCAACATTGGAGTTTATGACTTTTTAATTAAGAATGTGTCAATTATTGCTATTAAAAATTGAACTCCCTTCAAAGCTGTTTTGATATATGAGTTGTACTTGTATCGACCACTGAAGCACCAAGGTTTCAGAAACATCTCTGCGACTGAGAATCTAAACCAAAATTACAAAAAAGCATCAAAATCTAGAACTCCTTTTAAGCCAAAACTACCCAATTTTATTATTTATGTTAAAGTTCTTTAGCAAAATTACCACAAAAAGCTGACTGGCAACATTTGTGTTTCCTTGGATTTGTATTATACTTGTTTGGAAGGTATCACTTATAGTGAACCACCATGAGAACAGCAAAATGGCTGCAAAACTCTCCAACCAATGCTGTTTATCTCCATCCACCCCCTCTTGGTTGTGTCTTTTCTGTCACTATTGATGAGAAGCCTCCCAGACAACAAAACACCACCAGCACCTTGTTTACAAAGTTCGTTGTATATGTAGAGAACAACACTGATGGTGTCTCATGCCCATATTGCATGATAACATTCTCATCACAAATACTTTGGGTTTATTTTTGGCACATTTGTCATATCTTACCACGTTCACTTTAAAGTAAAATGAAAGTTTCTGTACAAATGCAGGGTCCTCTTCACTTTGGGAATTAGAAATAAAATAATTAATTTAAAATATCAAACAAAAGAAAAAAGAAAAACACAAATGTCAAAACTTCAAACAGCTGACATTTATCTTCCCTTCTGCAAGCATAAGACGCTGACATGTCCTTAAGCTTTAGAAGATATTCAGATTCTCTTTGAGCATGATTTACAAGTATTACACAAGCATTACACAATTCCCTCCACCCAGACATATGATGCTTTCTTACTAGGAGACTCCTTACTGCTGGCCAACAGTTCACAGACATCATGCGTGACGAGTTGTTTTTTTTTTGTATGAAATTGTCCAATTTCTTGTGTTCACCACTTAACCCATTTTAGTTTTGCAGCCAATTATGGTAAAACGGCTTGGGAGATGTTTTTACATTTTGTCAATTTAAATATGCCTATAAGGGAACCTTACAAGTGAATTTTGAAAGGCAATGAAAAGAAAAAACAACAACCTCAAAGCCCTTTATAACTGATGCCAGGACTTTAGAGATGATATGAGTCAAAGCCAAGTAATCATGTCAGGGTTGGTTTAATCCACTGTCATCTCAGGCCGCTTATGGTGCTCAAAAGTGTTATCAACCAACATTAATCAGCAGTGAAAGATATCAAATCACAAAATAATCAGAGATAAAGCAGGAAACTCAGATTTATTGGAGGCAGAACAAGGTTTAAGGGGTTAAAGATTTTAAAAAAGCCAGTAATGCTTTTGTGTGATTTTTTTTTTTTATAAATACAGAATGGAATAAATAAAGTTTTGGTACAATAATCATTGAATATATAAGGATATCCAACTTCTACTCATAAATTTTTTATTTTTTAAACTTCAGAAGTAATTTAAAATCTCGGAGCGTAGAGGGAAATTTTTACCAACACGAACTGACCCAAAGGACCTAGTAGGAGGAGCAGAATAGGTCTAGAGCACCGAGTAGGTTTCCAAAACAATACTCAGCCAAAAAAACTTAATTTTGATCACAGCCTACAATAATGCAGACTATATTGTATTAAAAAAAATATTTCCAGAGGAAATCCCCCTTATTTCAAACATATTTGAGATTACACACAGAAAAAAAGAAAAGAAAAAAACCCTAATACAATTCAAATTACTCTGTTATCTCTGGAGGAAAGGAGATAGGAATATAATATTTCACTCATTCTGAAGGGCACTCAAAAAGCAGAGAGGCTACTATCAATAGCTACATACAGAGTTACCACCGAGTCCTCATTCTCATGTAGGAGGAATACACTACATTTGCTGCTTCAGATTTAAATATATAATATGCTGCTGCTGCTGCTGCAGACAACTTCACAAACCCCTGCAGTAAATGTGTAGGCGAGGGAGGATCTGCTTTTGATTGATGCTTTCCGGTTTTAAAAAAAAACAACTGCAACTGTAACGCATCCCCACACACACACACACCTAAATCATATAGATGACTCAACAAAGCATACATATAATGTTGAAGTGATATGATTAAACTACATTATGCTAATGTTTCAATTGAAGCTTACTTTCAGATTTCAGAACGGCCTTCTTTTTCCCCCAATAAAAGATAACATGACGACAAATATTTACCAACATCAAGCTTGAAATTAATTTCTTTGCATGGATTAAATTGATAAAGGATGTCAGAGATTGCAACACTGTTAACCCTACATCCTCATTCCTGTCTAAGAATAAAGTCAGTGCTTCAGCAAATCAGAAATTCTACAATTTGTCAATAGAGTGACTCAGAGTAATGTCAGAAATCCGTTTCCAAGAATCTTTGTGTGGCCATGTGAATCTGTTCTCCAAAGTTGTTTTATTTGTTATAGTTAGTCATTTAAAAAATGTTGTCCAGAACCGCAAATCTTTTTATGTATGAACTGCACAAACACCAAAAAGTGAAAGCTCTGCTGAGAAGCACCATTAAACAAGAACCACAGGCCTGCTCAGACCAGATTGCATCGATGAAAATGGTAATTTATGAGGAGGAAGACAAACTGTATCTTACAAGAAGCACTGTTTTTTTGGGGGGTTTAACCAGAGTGGGGAGAAAAAAATCTGAGGTGTGTGAAACGGTTAATGCATGTAAAGCTATAAAGACATCTATTAAAAATGTATAAATTAAAAGTTATAGTAAATTGTCAGCACTGTGAACGGGATGAGGGGAACAGCAATAGGCTGGTCTAAATCATATTTGTCTGACAGATCCCAGTTTGTTCATCTAAATGACAAATCTTCTCCACATTGTAAGGTTACTTGTGGAGTACCACAGATTTCTGTACTTGGCCCCATTCTGTTTACTATATACATGTTCCCTATTGGTAAAATCATCAGACAGCATGGTGTTAATTTACACCTAGTATGCTGATGATACACAACTGTATTTATCAATAAATCCTGATGAATCCAGTCAGTTTGGTAGATTACAGGCATGTCTAGAAAACAACAAAACGTGGATGACTTTAAACTTTCTGCTCTTGAACTCTGAAAATACTGAAGTTATCTTTGGACCAGAAACTCTAAAAAATAAACTGCTTAGTCAACTCCTTAAACTGAATAGCATCAAATTGGCCTCTTGTAACAATGTTACAATCATCAAGAGGGCTCAACAGAGGATGTACTTTCTGAACCAGCTGAGGAAGTTCCACCTAGCCCAAGAGCTGATGGTGCAGTTCTACACAGCCATCATAGGGTCCATCCTAACCACATCCATCACAGTGTGGGGCAGTGCTATCACAAAACACGACACCAAGAGACTGCACCCCATTATCAAGTCTGCAGAGAGGACCATCGGTGTAAAGCTGCCCGCACTGCTGGACCTGCATGCCTCCAGAACCAGGAAGCATGCAGAGAAAATCATCACCGACCCGTCTCACCCTGGCCGTCACCTGTTTTGGTGGCTTCCATCAGGCCGACGCTTCAGCCACATGAAGACCCGTACGACTAGGCTACAGAGAAGCTTTTTTCCAACTTCCATTATTCTCTTAAACAGTTGAACAATTTATTTATATATTTTTATAACTTCTATAGTTTTTATACTGCACAAAACTGCACTTTTTTTTACAATATCAATTACACATGCTAAATGTAACAAATGTTTCTTTACTTTATTTTTTGTGCACTGCAAGCATCTGTGTAACCAAAAACAAATTCCTTGTATGTGTGAGCGTACTTGGCCAATAAAGCCTGATTCTGATTCTGATTCTGATGTAAAGAACCTTGGTGTTATTTTTTGATCAGGACATGTCTTTCAAGTCCCATAAATAACAGGTCTGTAAGATTTCCTTCTTTCACTTTAGGATTATAGTAATATTCTCTCTAAGACTGATGCTGAAAAACTAGTCCAGGTTCAAGACCCCTGTTCAAAAGTGCAAATAAATCAGCAAGCTCTGTAAAGATCATGTCCCAGAGAAGTAAACCTACAGGTTTCATAAAATAAGGTTGTGGGAAAATAACTAGCATAATACAGTTACATACAGTAACATTAAGTTTTGGAAAAACTAACCTGTGAATTCTGGACAACATTTAATAGTTTTTACATTCTAGAAATTAAATACATTTTGAAAAGTAATCTGTAGAGTCCAAGGAAAGCACCCTTTGAGTTACAGAAGAACTCTGTCAATTCAGGTAATCTGCATGTCTAATAAGGTCAAATTCAAGAAATAGCTAAAAGAATGAACTATTGAATTTAAAAGTTCCAGCAAAGTAAAATGTATGAGATTTAAAACAAAAAAAAAATCCATTCTAGTTTGTAATGGTACAATTTCAACGAAGTCACCAGTAGGTTTTTGCAATGCGACCTGTATGTTCTGAAAAGTTCCAGAAAAGTCACATTTGGAAACAAATCAGAATTTGTTTTATAAATAACTACAACGGTAACCGCTAATTTGAGTAAAATACCCTGTAATGTTTGAGAAAGTAACCTGTCATTTCCGAAAAAATATGCACATAAGGATCATAACAACCACTCCAGAATTCGCTTTTCAAAACCAGTTTTAACAAGCATGCTATGAAAAAAGAAAAAAAGTTCTTGTTAAGGTTGAAAATAAATCTGAAGCAGCCTTGATTACATGCTCTGATTATTAATGCGACAGAATGTTCCTCCTGGATGTAGCTGCTCAGCTTGGTTTTCTACTCCTGACAGGTAACATCACATAACATAGCGTTCTGACAGCGGCTGTCAAAGTTTTTTGGTTTTTTTTGCAACATCAAAGAAACTCTGTATGTTTTCCACACCATTAGGATTCATGTCACTTTAGCATTCACTTGTGCATTTCTTCATGTGTGAGAACATATTTGGGTCATTATGTCATTTCATGACGGTTTTCCTGCCCACTTGGGCGATTGTTCTCAAACACTCGAGTAACTCCAAACCTAAAGGGACAGCGACTGAACGTGAAGCACACCCAAGGCGAGGCCCATGCAGCGGCACACGGAGCTCGCTAAAAACAACAGCTCATCCTTCAACATGGCCCAGGTGTGACAAATCCAATCAGAAAAGAAACCTTTCACACCCACATGTCCCAACGCTTTCCTTTTGTTTTTCCATGATAACAAACGCCGAGGCACGTAACAAAACTCCACAAACCAAACCACAACAAACAGTAACCATCCACTGTCTCTAATAAAAGGACAACACAACAGACGTCACAACAACAACAAGCTGGTTTGTGCACAAAAGCATTGGCCAAAAATAATTAGCGTGTCACTTCTTAAATAGATCTATGCCCATTATTTTGTGGGTTATGTAGATGGTTTTCTTTTTATCACTACTTGATGCTGAAACTTTAAAATAACACAAAAAAATATAGTTGCTATATCAGGAAACTTTTTTGTGTTTTGCATTGGCACTCAGAAACAGATGATTTTCCTTATTTGTTTTCTTATTTTCCTTTTTCTTTATTCTTACTTTGGACAATATTTTAGTTTACACGACATGGAAACTTTAGTTTAAGAAAATATGCAATGGAAAGTAAAGTTTTCCTAAAAAAAATTAAAAAGCAGCAGGAATAATTTAGACATTTATTATCACACAACCACATTCAGGTTTGTTGTGTATTATCTGCAAAGAGGCAACTTTAGTTTAGCTGGATCATATGTCGTCGATCATTATCATAGGTAACATTACTGAAGTGATATGTTTTAACATTTTTTTAAATATGTCCCTTTATCTTGAGGGATTTTTTGGTTTTAAAAAACAGCTTGCAAACTAAAGCCATTAAGGAAAAAAACACAGGTTTTTTGTGCTTATAAAGACAAAAATCAAAAATAAATCTAAAGTTAGAAACCCAAATTGAGGCATTAGTATTGATTTATCGCTTCACTGTGTTGTCATTTCACTTCTAAGTGACTTATAATACATTAAATCCATAAGCAAGCTTTTCATTTGGAGTATTCATTTTTAAATATGCAACTTTAGCCACCTGAACTAATACCAGTTTAATTTTCCTGAAGGATTTTGATGAGAGATCCGTTATGAATATGTCTCATAATCAATCAGTAGGTTGTCTTTCATTTGTTCTTTGTTTTTTTTAAGAAGATATCTTAAAAACAGTAAAAAAAAAAACAGTTAAAAAAGCTATTTTAATCCCAGTCACACTAACATTTTTATGTTTAGTTTAAAATTATGGAGTTATATGTAAGAGGAAAATTCCTTACAGTGGAAATCTTTCTGAATGAAATTTGCTGCTAATGTTGGAAAAATAAACTAACTTCAACTCGTCCTCTAAGGACTTTTGTTTTGATTATCACTATTATGTCACTGGGAATCTTTGCAAATCATATTAAATCATAAAATATACGGCTATATGTGAAAAGTTATGTGGTCAAACATACTGTAGATCAAAGCAGCAAGTACAGACTTTGAAAGAATGGATGTGAGGTGTGACCGAAAGATTTTATCAGTTTCATTCTTCACAGCTCCCTTTGTGTTTCCTGTTGCTGATCTTAATGACCAACAGATACGCACGCATAAGTGTTAATTAAACAGATCAGAATGGTAATTATATCCTTCAGGAATCGGTGCTAAAGCCTTCGCCGCCCAACCTCATCCAGCTGACACTCTGGCCTGATTCCTCCTCTTGCACTTTACTCCCTCAGTGAATTACGCACGCTGCTGCTAACACACTTCTCTTACTACCTCATCCTGACCCAGTACATTCACCTACTTAGTGAAAATGAAAAAGGAATCCACCGTCCAATAAAAGACAAAGTAATAACAGTTTGAGCTGCTCCCGGCTGAATCATGTTCATGTTTGGAATCTCCTGTGGAATCACCCTGAACGCATGTGAAGTTGAAATGAATATTGTAAAATTAAAGGAACGAGCACAGCTCATAAAATTCGTCTTGGCCCCACAAGGAGTTCACAATCAACCATCGTTGCTCAAACTTGTGACGGGGAGTGAGTGGGAAGCCTATGGCCAGATGAAATTACCGCAATATAAAAATCTATCACAACCAGCTTTGCCTGGGTGATTGCTCACACCAGCAGAAAGACAGCAAGCCGTCTGCTCATTTCAATGCACCCAGCCCATCAGGAGGAGAAAAGGACAGGCGGAAAATTACCACAGAATGGACAACGAGAGGCTTTGCCAGGACCGTGTTGTTATCAGCCGAGCTTATTATAAACCACAGTGGAAAACAAACATGCAAACAGAGCCCGCCCCCAGCAGAAGACACAGTAAAATATGGTGTGAAAGACAGAGACTGAGGCGCCATGCTGCTAATTTAACAGGATGGCTGAGGCCTGCTTCGCAAGACCCATTATGGTGCGTCATCTGTTCCGCCGAGGTGGGCGCGGGTCCGTCAGGAAGGTCGTGGAACATGACAGGAAAATTAACCATCACCATCGTATTTCTATAATATTTACGTTTATTGGTAAATATTAAACCACAGTCACACAGCATAGGTATTAATACCTCACCGTATTTTACCCTTTAGTCCTTCATACCTAGTGTGGCTGTTGAGCTTTTCATGTTTTATTTTATGTTCTTTACACAATTTGTATGTCCTTTATCTACGATGTTAGTAATACTTAGTCGTACAAATAAGTCCTGCACATCCTAATGTTATCTCATCTAAATAAGAGACTGACAGATTCCCAAACAAGATAAAACTAGCAAGTGAATCCCGATCAGATTAGTCAAGTCGACATCAAGATAAAAGTCACAACAATCAAAATAACTGCAGCCACGGGCCTACACAAAAAAATCCAAATAGTCTCCTTTGTTCCACTCCTTTAGTTTGTTGTGTTGTCCTCGTTCAGATTTTATTTACGTCCCGCTATCCGGATCCATGCTCTCTGGAATACTGCACCATATTTTGTCCTGTTAATAAAAGCTTGTTATTTCCTTTACCCTGCAGCCTCTTTCTGACATTGTGGTGGAGCTTGCGTATCTATATTCAGTTTAAAAATTTCGGAAAGAGCAAAGTTGTGTATACATGGTAAATCACAGTTGCCTAAATGTAACATCGACAAATTTTTATAGTCAAATATTCACGTAATGAAATGCAGGCTATGAGTGGTAATAGGTACACACTAGACGACCTCTCAGTGCCGACGCGAATCTCGGCCTGTCTTTCTGACATATCTGCATGGATAAAAGATCAAAATCTCCAACTGAACCTCTCCAAAACTGAACTGCTTGTTATCCCAGCCAAGGAAAGTATTCACCACAACATCAGCATCAGGTAAGACTCCCTATCTGTGGCACCCACTAAGGTTGTAAGAAACCTGGGCGTCATGATCGATGATCAGCTGACATTTGCGGATCAGGTTGCCTCTGTCGCTCGATCGTGTCACTTTTCTCTATTCAACATTACTAAGATTCGGCCATATCTAACTCAACATGAGACACAGCTCCTAGTTCAGACCTTGGTCATTTCCCGCCTTGACTACTGCAACGCCCTCCTAACAGATCTTCCAGCCTGTGCTGTGAGACCGCTACAGATGATCCAGAATGCTGCAGCTTGCTTGGTTTTCAACCTGCCAAAGCGATCGCATGTCACACCCCTTGTCACACTGACCTCCATTGGCTTCCCTTAGCTGCACGCATCAAATTCAAATCACAGATGCTGGCATACAGAGTGCTTGATGGATCAGCGCCAATCTACCTCAACACCCTCTTAAAGCCTTACGTCACTGCCCGCCCGCTCCGTTCCTCCAAGGAGTGCCAACTAACGACCAACACCCCATCCAGGTCAATCTTCTCATTTGCCGTTCCTCGCTGGTGGAACGACCTTACGTGCACTATCAGAGCATCAGATTGTCTTTCCACCTTCAAGAAATACTTGAAGACCCAGCTCTTCTGAGAGTATCTATTGCCCTGAAAGATCTAAATGCACTTATTACCCTGCCTGATATTATTTAGCACTCAATGTATGGTACTTGGGCCTTCTGTGTTTACCTAAATGCTGTAAATGAGTGTCATCATTAATGGTAAATCCTCTCCTAGCATATTGCAGGTAACTGAGTAAATTGCGTCGTGGTTCAATGTTAAACCCTTTTTTGTAAGTTGCTTTGGATAAAAGCATTTGCTAAATGCATAAATGTAAATGAAAATGTATTTAAGTTAGGCATCTTAAAATACTTCACCATAAACATCAAATTCAGTCATCTCGATATTTTGAAAATATAATACAACAGATCATTCAAAATGGCATTTCGACTAGACGAGAGAATCCTATAAAATGAAGTGCCAAAAGGTAAAACTTAACTTTAAATTTCCCATACAAAGTACCCATGGGTCAGGAATTTTGTTGTTGGCAGACTGTTCATCCTCAGGACAGCACATACATTGCGTACTGTCTTTATTTATCTTTTCCATAAAAATTTCCCCCTAGCTTAATGCTTTTGGATTGGGAAATAGCCATTTACTAAATGAAAACCGAATGTAGTATTCTCTTAAAAACAATCTTTGAGAAAGAAAATACAACTGTCTGTGTTACTGTGGGGGGGTTGTGACTCTCTTTAAACCTGTTCTAACATTAGCCCATAAAAACAAAACCTGTTTCTTGTTGCTGGTTAACCTGAGTTGTTACTTTCTCCAGTCACCACATGCTTGCATGGATTGGGAGATTGCTGTTAGGGTGATAAAATGGAAAAGGGATTATAAGATCTAGTTTTAAACATTCAACTGAATCACACTATGGTGTTTCCTGTGAGGAGATAGTGTTTAGTCAACAGGTGTCAACAGAAAAAATTTAAAAAAGCTTTAAAATGTGCCTGATAATCATTAGCCAGTAACGGCTGTATTTAACTCTTTCTCTAACATTAAAATATGCATCTCAGCTTGATGTATTATGTTAATATTAAATATGTTGACGTAGTTGTGCTGTCTGAGTCAGGAAAATAGCAAAATAGTGTTTCTTTGTTGTTGTTTTTTTCTTCTTACAGCAGGCAGCTGGAGTCAGTAAAATGGTTTCAAACTGCTTTTTCTGTTTATCTGCACCAAACTGCAGATATACAGAAAGTAATGAAAATAAAAAGGACCTTAAAAGGTGCAAGGGAAAGTCGTCTGGAAACTTAAAGAAAGAGTACTATAGGCTAGCTTTGGCACATACATAAACACACATATTGAAAGGCAGAATAAAGTTATGTCACTGGTCTAATTTCTTTCCTGTTTTTTTTTTTTTTTTGTAATTCTGCAGAGCTCCGGCGACAAAAAACAAACTTTAAAGTGAATATTTCATACAGTGAGAAACCATCTTCAGTGATTTCAGCCTGACAGCAGGCGTTTTCTGTCAAACACTATGAATAAAGTAACACGGGCGGAAACTGGAAGAAGACAGTAGGACATCAAGCAGAGCTTATGCTTCCCAGAAAGCAGCCAGATAGAGGTGGTGGGAAAATGACTCTGGCGTGAACTGTAGATCAGGAATGATGCTTTACAGAGAATTACTTGACTTGACTAGTTCCCAGTCACATCACATTGACATAAAAACTGTGACACCTCATCAGTCAAACTATCGGTTTCTTTTCCCGACTCTCTACATCATTCTGGGAATTCCCACAGTGTCCTTAGGCGAGATGGGATATAAATTTTCCACCCTATCAACACTTATGCAGTTTTTTTATTGCACAATTTAGAAAGAAAATCTAAATAAAATACAAACTTATCAGGTTAAAGCACGACAACATGATCAGGGGGAAGGAATTCTTTTTGAGGCCCGGTTATCAAAAAAAATCTAATGAAAAAAAGAGTAGGAGAAGGGTAGTTTTTTTTTAAGGATTGCTACTGCAGGGATGCAGCAGAAACTACGCATACATCACAGCTATTCTGGCGTCACCATCCATTTCACCGTTTGCTTCTACGTAGTCATCGTGAGATCTCTGTTTGTCAGACGGAGCTCTGCAGATTACAGTTTATGTGCATTTCTCCCCGCCTTCTTGTTTTCAGTCATTTCTCATCTCCACCCACTCCTCCACCCTTCACAGTTGCCTGTATCCTGTGTGTGTGACACGTTTCAGTATTTTATCACCTGGCTTCAGAAAATATATCTCTGGCATACAAAAAGGTTTGTTTTTTTTAGGCTGGAGTGCAGCATTTAGTTCTGGACAAAAAAAAAAAAGGGCCGCCATTGTGCTCTGCTCACAAAAAGCAAAGAGCCGTTCAGGTTTGATCGGCAGGAGTGAGGAACAACCGTGGTTCGGTCATTATGTGCTGCTCTCCTTTCCTTTTTTTTCAGACAAACCGGCGCATGCTTCCCCACAGAAGGCTTCCCCAGCAATCTCTTTCACGGGTTCAGCCGCCTCTCCTCTCCTTTCTCTGATCGGAACCACAGTAAAGGAGACATTCCACGCATCTGATTGGATGTTAGACTGAAATGTGATTAAAGCTGGGTATGTTAACAGGCGTGAGAATCAAACCTAAAACTCTGAGACCAGCATAAACACAAAGATTAAAGAATCCATTTTCTAAAAATGTGTGAAATATGGCAGCTATTGAATTTGGTAGAAACTGGCTCCTCTGCACAATCTAGAGAGGAAGAGACATGATGAAGGATGCCTGACTGACTCTGAAACTTGTCTTGAGAGTGATGTGTTTAAAAATTATGTTAACTGGATGAAATCAGCGCTTAAAACAATGCGATGTTCTCTTTTTGATTTTCGTTGACATAGAAAGTACACCTCAACTTGTACTTCTGTGTTTCGCTCAGTTTCTTGTCTTTCCAGGGCTCACTTTTCTGTTCTGTTCTGTTCTGTTCCGTTCCGCGAGAGGCTTCACGTTAACATCGGAGTTTTCCTTCCCACTGTCGCCCAGTTGTTGGCTCTGGGACTGCTGCAAAGTTGGTTCCTTCATTAAAATTGTAAAAATGGCATTTTCCCAAATTGCCTTGAGGGACCAACTGAATTTTGAATTTATGCAACTATAAAACTGGCAATATAATTGGACAAGGATCCATTTGGACTAATTTGCATTCAGCATAACTGGATATTAACTAATGAATTTGTTGCCTTCATATGCTATTTATTGTGAATTGGATTTGTAATATTGGATTTAAATGTGAACTTAAACAGGCTGCAAGTGAGGATTTAACAAGTATAAAATACTTTTAATAGTCTTCAGCTTACATTGCAGAGTGAGAAGGTTGTGGAAGATGTATTTACCAGGAGCTCTTTTTATGTTAAAATAAGGTCCTGCCTCCATGATATTTGCTTTCAGATCACACAGTGTCAATATGAAACCCAATCTCAGATCAATTTTAGCCTCTCTCGGTTTCTTCTAGAAGCCGTTACTCAACTAATCACATGTCAAAGAAACTTCTCACTGCACCAAAAGTTTTCTCCTGAAAGGCCGTCACGGCAATATGACTTTTGTTTGTTCAATATTGCAGGTTCCAGTTTGGCTGTCACTATTTCAAGTCCCTTATGCTCTGCAGTTTCTGCCAACTCATTCTGTGCTTTTGGATAAGAAAAAATACATAAAATAAAGCATAACGATAAAAGGCCAGCCCACACTTACTGACGACTTACACCTTCTGGAGTCTCACAGCGGCGTCATCAACAAGGCCAGCGCACAATACATGACGCAAGATCCCGCGTCTGCTAAATCATTGCATGATGCACACCGACCCGGACTGTCAAAAACATTCATTAGCATTCATGCCCGCCATCTAACAGCATGGCAAACACAATGGCCCACAGTCGCACAAGATTTGTTTCATCTTTATTTTCAACCATAAACGCCAATTGGAGTGTTAGCCATAACCAAGAAAGGCAGAAACTTGTTCCGGAGGCAGGTTTCAAGTTAGCCAAAAGCTGGCGCGAGCGTTTATTTGGAGGCGTAATTGCTGTTTTTATAATGAGCAGCGTAAACGCCTTGCTGCCTCCTACAGTAATGCTTCAAAGGTGAATAAAGTAAAAAATATTCTCACTATAAAAAAGGAATTTTGGAGGGTATTACATTGTTGCCAATATAACGATTTAAATCATGTTCACTGCATCTCACACAGACAACAAACCTTTTGTGTACGTTTGAACCTGAACTCAATCGTTTTAAATCCATACAGGCCGATCTCGAACAAATATAATAACGTCAAATTTATTTATTTTTTTTGTGATCATTTTGGCTTGCAAGTAACTTTCTATGAAAAGAAAAAGATTGTAAGAAAGCACAATATCTTTAATAGAGGTAGGCTGGGCAACTAAATAGTATGAATTTGTTAGATAAAGGCTCATTTTAAGGGTTAGGGTCAAAGTGGCGTGTGATGGATGCAATCCGCAAGTTGTTTGCTTCAAAACTCTAAGTCTTTCTCCAGCTTACTTTTTCCTTCCACGAAACTTTTCAAATAAAATGTCAGGATAAAACACTCTCTGATGTGTTGGCAAGACATCACCACAACATTTCTAACATAAAATGTATTAATAGATTACTATTCTGACCAAATGAAATCACTTTAGTGCGTTGTGGATCTATATTGGAGTCTTTCTTTGCTTTTTAAGGTTCCAGATTGAGGTTGATATCTAGGATTTCTTACCGCTTGAATTCTTGCCGCAGATGAGGTGCTGGTAGGGCTGCAGCAGACCCCACACCTCCGAGTCCGCGCCGATTGCTTGCTCCATGGACTCCAGCGTGATCTTGGGGATCCCGTCCTCCCTGTCCACCAGCGCGCTACGCACGACGCGGCCGAACACCTCCCTGAACAGGCTCTCCATGCAGGCGCACAGGTAGATGGCGGCGTGCTCGTGGATCCTCAGCGCCACGCGGCTGTCCACCATCCACCGGAAGAACCTGCCGACGGAGAACGCCAAGCCGCAGCGCGCGGACTTGCCCCGGCTGAACTTGTCCGCCGCGCCGGACATGTTGTAGAGCGACAGCGCGCTGAGCGCCGCGGCGATGCAGTTCACGGAGATGGTCCACGACAGCACCACCTTCACGGCGCTCTGGATCTCGTGCTTGGTGCACCGCGCGTAGCGCAGGCTGAGCCGCTGCGCCTCCCGCGCCACCCTCACCAGAGCCCGGCTGACGAGCGCGGACAGGCGCGCCAGGAGCTCCGGGGACGGGTTCCCCAGCATCAGCTCCGCGTCCTTCCTCAGCGCGCCCTCCACCTCCCCGAGGCTCCACGGGACCTCCTCCAGCTCGGGCAGCTTGGCGCAGTGTCCCGCGCACTCCAGGGCGTCCGCGTCCTCCGCCAGGACGGTGTTGACCGTGTCCAGGCTGTTGTGTCTGCTGTGCATGGATTCCGTCAGATGCCAGTAGTTGGCTCCATGCGGGACCGACGGGTGCGTGTCGGAGCAGCAGAGCGACACGCTGGACGACCTGACCGAGTCCGCGGCTCCACCATAACCAGAGTCGAGCGTTAAATCCTCCAGCGTCCTCACGACTGTCTTATCCTTGCCTGCCATAATTGCACCGCATAGTGTTGGGTATCCTTGGTTCTCTCAGTTAAACAAACGCCCGCGTGTTAATCCCCTCCAAGTTTCTCCATTTAAAAAAAGGAAGAAAGAAGTCAGCCACAGGTGAGACTTTACTCTCCTCGATCTCCTTTATTTGCACATAGACTCCTTCTCCTCCGTCCGTCCACCAGAGCGCACAGAACCCCGCAACCGAACGCGCAGCAGACTCAGGGTGGCCTGCGATGGAGAGGAGGAGCGTGGAGACCCCGCGGAGCTCGAAACGAGCCAATCGGCGTCCGAGCTCAGCCGTGCGTGACGCAGGCGAGCTACCTGCTGCGTCGGAGCACCCGGTAAAGCACGACTCAATGCAGCAGGAGTACCGCGGAGCTGCAGGGAAGTTGGCCTATACACCGATGAAAAATGTTGGAATCAACTAATGAAATTTTCATTTTACAGCTTTACTTGTCTGGATTAGATGTTGGAATAAGGCCAACTATGAGCACCTATTTTAATATGGGATAAATGAACACAAGGCTTAAAAAACTATGGATTAATTAACCTAGATTAATTAACCAAAGCTATTAAATAAGCTTTTAAGGATTTATACTACACTGAACTTTAAAAATGACTTTTGTATACAGTAAATTTTTTATACTTTTCTCAGACATTTTTAGCTTGAAAAAAAAAAAACGACATTCAAGCTTGTTTGTTTTACACATATTTAAATTGTTTGTATAGATTTGAATCAGAATCTCTGTGTGTGAATATAGTGACAAGTATGGGGATTTTGGCTGGGTTTGTCTATTGTTGTTGTTCCTCTTGTGTTCACCAGAGGGCATTTCGGAGGCTGCTTTACCTGGGTCTGCTGCAGGTGCTGCCAATGTACCCTTATGAGCCTGTGGAGGATATGCACAATCAAATATTATTGTAAATGTACTTCTGTAAATGAATCACCTTTCCAGATGTTGTGTCCTTCTGAGTTGTTTCCTGAATCTGGGTCAGAGCCCTAGATAACACCATGACGTAGAGTATAAAACAAAATTGACTTAAAAAAAATGTTTCCAACATTATTTAAACTGTATGATTTCTAACGATGGCTCCCAAATTGGTTTCACGTCTTAAGATTTTAAGCAGCAAAAATACATTTCGGAGGTTATTTAACTTTAGCAATTTGTTCAAGCTTTCTTGTTTAACCGATCAACCAATAAATCCTGTAAGATTTGTACAGTCTTGTTTGAAAGAAGGACACGGATCTTTTTGTATTGGGAACTTATTGGTTCTTAAACTAAAGTAGACATTGATACAAGGTCATCGTATTTCAGTGATCACATGTATCAAAATAAAAACAACATTCCAGCTAATTCTTCAGTGTTTGTTAGAGCCATATAGACATTGTGTTTATTGACTGCTGATTTGAATAATTTAGTTATGAGGAATATATATTGTTTATGTTATTAAGAGGCATTTGGTTTTATTTTGTATTGTTTTCTACATTTGGCATTTTGATTTATCACTGAATGAAGCTCCTTTAACGTCCTGAGTTTAGTCAACGTAGGTGTGCAGTTTTTTTCTGTTAGAGTGCGGATGCGCAGTGAAGGAGAAAAAGGTAATGGAGCAGGACGAGGAGCAACAGTTTTCTGACCGTAAGGTTATTACTTTGGTTTATGCTGGCAATTTTTTGTATGTTTGAACTTCGAGATAAACTGTAGTCCTTTTGCGTACGTTTTTAAACCAAGCTGAACGAGTCAGAACCTTCAGGTCCTGCAAGAGTGGAACGGAAAATGATTCTTTTTTAAAGAAAAGATATTTGGCCACTACATCAGTCAGAAAACTGCTTCTGAACAAGAGGATTTATCAATTAAAACGCAGCGCACGGGCTTAATTGGATGCGACGGGCTCGTTGTCACATGAAATAAGCAGGTGTAAACGTTACGATATTAAGGAGTAAGATATCCTTTGGATTTTTGACAGCGACTTTCATCTGTGAATTGCCAAATTGCATTAAGAGTTTGTGGTACGCAATTACCATGGAGCATTCAGAAATGGAAAAAGAGGCAAAAAGGGTGTCGAAGCCCACTTTTAAAGCACTGGAGGAGAAGCTTTGCAAACGCATACATGGAGTTCTGTGGAGTAAATGACAGCATTAAAGAGCATCTTAGTGATGAGGAACTGCATGATGATCAGGTGCGATGGTTTGAGCCACAGGCCAACTACCTGAAAATCTTTGTGGAGAAAGTTGAGAGTTGGTTGGATGCAGGTAAACGGAGATCGGAAGAGGCTAAAGCAGCTGATGCTGAAATTGAACCAACAGACAGTGCTTCAATGGTGTCATTCAATCGTGACAGAAAGAATAACGAAGAATTTTCTGTGACATCTTCAAGTGTTTCTTTGACTGCATTCTCTGTAAGACTCAAGGTAGAAGCTCAAAAGGCAGCTCTTTTAGCACGTGCTGATGCTTTGAAATTAAAACAAGAACTTGAAAAAGAGGAGGCAGCACTTAGGGAAAGAAAAGCTGGAGTTGAAAACAGCTATTGCTATGGCTGATGCAAAGCTTGAGGTGTTAACTGTAAGGGAGCCAGCTAACAGTTTTCGTGCAGAACCTGTGGATGGAATGGCTGCTTACATAAATACTGCTGCAAGCTGAGGAAGTGAGGGCAGCTTCAGATCTGGGGAGTCAAATATAAGAGGTTTCTATGACCGCTCAAGCCCAGGCGTCATGCAACATGTTGCAGCTCAAAGGAGTTCAAACAGTGTGAGCAGACCCCCTCAGCCACATTCAGATTCGCATGGACAACCCAGTACAGGATAAAACAGAGTTGCTAATATTGGAGACCTGCTGTGTGTCATGCAGCGTCAAACGAAATCACAGAGCTTCTGGTAAAGCAACAGAAGGTGTCTACTCTCCCACGGTTGGATGTGCCCATCTTTGATGGAGATCCTTTAGAGTTTGGGTTCTTTATGAAAGCATTCGAACATGGAATTAAAGAAAGGACGGATAACAACAAAGACATGTTACACTTCCTTAAACTATATACTCGTGGCAGACCGAAAGTTCTTGTTCGAAGTTGTTCTCATATGCATCCACACCATTGCTTCTGCTTACATTGAAAGATCATTGAAAGGGCTGATATTAGGTCAGAAGATGGAGAAGCTCTCACTGAGTTTGCTGTGTTCCTCACTAGTTGTTGTAATACAGTAGACGGCATGGAGTACATTGAGGAAATGGATAGTCCTTCTAACATGATGGCAGTCACCACCAAACGTCCCTTTAAATTAAGAGACAAGTGGAAGGGGGTGGCTTGTGACATCCAGGAAAGGACCGGAATGAGGGCTATGTTTGCTAATTTGGTCAGTTTTGTGGACAAACAGGCAAAAATCGCTACTCATCCGTTATTTGGCAACATACAAGAGCCCGCCTCATCCAGGAATGGTAGAGGGCCTGACACAAGCAAGGAAATTTCTGCAAGAGTAAAAGTGAAGAAAAACGGCTTTGCTATTGACGTAACACCAGTGTCAAGAAATACAGAACAGGTTAAAAAGGCTAAACAAAACAATTGCTACACACACAAAAAACATTGTCTTTTCTGCCAGAGAGTAGGTTATATTGTCGATGTTTTCAGGCTCCTGAAGGAAAAACCTAACAAAGACAAACTTGAGTTTCTCAAATCGAAGGGGCTGTGCTTGGGATGTTTATCACAGGGCCATTTGAGCAAAGGCTGTCAGCAAAGACTTACATGTCAGGCATGTTCTCTGAAGCACCCTGCCATTCTACACTTGAACAAGGATACGTCACGTCCCTCTGTTGGTGAAAGTGAGAAGGACAAGCAACAAGTTCCACATTCAGCGCTTCCTACAGATAGTGAAACTTGTGGTTACACTTGGGCTGGAGAAGCATCCTGTGCTGTTTCTATTGTGCCAGTGAAGGTCATGTGCGTGAGAAGTAACAGAACGGTTGTAACTAATGCTTTCTTAGATCCAGGCAGCACTGGAACATTCTGCACAGAGCTGGTGATGAAAGACCTAAATGTAACAGGAAAAAAATGGTAACATATTGCTCCGCACTATGGTAAAGGAGGAGTTGATCAACACACATGTTGTCAAGGGGCTTGAAGTCAGCAGCTTGGATGAAAGCAGATTTGTGGAGCTCCCCCAAGTCTTCTTACAGTCCAAAATTCCAGTCAAAAAAGGAAGTGTCCCACAACAAAATGACATAGACAAGTGGCCATATTTGAAAGAGGTTCAGCTTAAACAAGTTGATGCAGAAATAGTTTTGCCTTTTGGAGCAAATGTCCCAAAGGCACTTGAACCATAGAAGGTGATTAACAGCAAGGGAAATGGGCCGTATGCCATAAAGACTGTTCTTGGCTGGACAATTAATGGGCCTTTGCCAAGAGAAGTAAACCACTGTAAAGGAGATGCGGAGTGGTCCCAGCTTACAGCAAATAGGATTTCAGTGGCAAGGTTAGAGGATCTCACCCAAGAGCAGATGAAGTATGATTTCCCTGAGCACCAACAAACTGAAAAACTGGAGATGTCTCGTGAGGACAGACAGTTCCTGGACTCTGTTTTACAGTCAGTAAAGTTTGTTGATGGCCACTATAGCATTGGCCTACCCTTTAAGGAGAAAAATGCTGCGTTCCTGAACAACCGTACTGTTGCAGTACAGAGAATGGAAAGGCTGAAACGAAAATTATTAAGAAATACAAAGTTTAATGAGGAATACAAAAAGTTCCTGACTGAAACACTGGAATAGGGCTACGCTGAGGAGGTTCCCATGAAAGAAGTTCACAAAAGCTGTAACAGAATATGGTATATCCCACATCATGGGGTTTCCCACCCAACTAAACACAAGCTGTGGGTAGTGTTTGACTGTGCAGCCTCGTATCATGGTACTTCTTTGGACTCTCGCTTGTTACATGGACCTGACCGGACAAGCTCCCTCATTGGTGTGCTGACAAGATTCAGGCAGGAGCTAGTTGCCTTTATGTCTGACATTGAAAGCATGTTTTATCAAGTCAAAATTCCAAAAGAAAATACTGACATGCTCAGATTTCTTTGGTGGCCTCATGGTGACCTCAGCCAAGAACTGAAAGAATACCGAATGGTTGTTCACCTGTTTTGTGCAACGTCATCACCAAGTTTCGCAAATTTTGCACTAAGAAAGTGTGCTGAGGATCATTGGGAAAGTTTCAGCTTGGAGCCAATAATTACAGTGCTGAAGAACTTTTATGTTGACGACTGTCTCATGTCTGTTGCTACTGAGGAGCAGGCAGTCGCTCTAATTCAAGATCTTGTAGCTTTATGTAAAACAGGGGGCTTCAAGCTGACTAAATGAGTTTCCAACACCAGAGCTGCGCTTGCATCATTACCTGAAGATGACTGGGCTAAAGAAATCCAGGAACAGGACTTAAGAAAGGATCAGCTCCCAGTTGAAAGAGCTTTAGGAGTTCAGTGGTGTGTGGAGTCAGACACTCTGAAGTTTAGTGTCGTCATTCAGAACAACCAACTGACAAGAAGAGGAGTACTTTCAACGGTGAGTTCAATATATGATCCTCTTGGGATTTTAACACCAATCATCCTTCCTGTAAAAAAGATTCTGCAGGAGCTATGCAGAACAAAGCATGCTTGGGATGACAACATGCCAGAAGCTCATGCAGTGGGAACAGTGGGTGACAACACTGCAACACTTGGCAACATTTCAGGTGAAGAGATGTTTCAAACCGACTAAGTTTGGTGAGACCATATAAGCACAGCTCCATCACTTTGCAGACGCAAGTGAAAAGGGATATGGTACAGTCACCTACCTAGTCTCTAGAAACAAGCAAAACCAGCTACACAGTGCTTTTGTTATTGGGAACGCTACGTTCACGCCATTAAAACGAGTTACCATACCTTGTCTTGAGCTCTCAGCTGCAGTTGTAGCCGCAAAAATGGATGTGGTAATGAGAGAAGAACTGGATCTTGACCTGAAGGAGTCTGTCTTCTGGACCGACAGCACTTCTGTCCTTCAGAGCCTCCGAAATGAGAGTGCCAGATACCATAAGTTTGTTGCCAACTGAGTTCCTGCAATAAAAGACGTGTCAGAGACATCTCAGTGGAGATTTGTGAACTCCTCTGCTAATCCAGCAGACTTTGCCTCCAGAGGACTTATTATGGATGCCTTCCTGAAGGCAGAAACCTGGATCAGGGGTCCTGACTTTTTTACTAAGCCAGAGTCAGAGTGGCCAGATATCCCACTAAGTATAAGTCAGCCACTCAGTTGTGACCCAGAGGTCAAAGACGTTTCTGTTTGCATGCTTGACATCAGTGGGAACATGGACGCAGCCTCCCAACTCATTTACCATTATTTAAGTTGGTATCGCTTGAAGCGTGCTGTGGCATGGTTCCTCAAACTGAAACGCATGTTAAAGCTCTTTGCTCAAAAGAGAAAAGAGTTAAAAACATCTCTTGAAGCGAGAAGGCTTGATGAAAACAGTCAAAAATTTGAGCTTGAAAAACAAATGACAGACATTGAGGCTTCCTTTCCAAATCAGTCCCTCTCCGTGAGTGACATAGAAGAAGCAGAGTCGGAGGTGGTTCGTGTCAGTCAAGCAAAAAGATTCCACAAAGAAATCAAGATGCTTCAGGATGCTGCAAGATGCTGCAGAATGGCATATTGAGAGTTGGTGGTTAAATAAGTCTGCAATGCAAGAGGAACTAAAACATCCTGCAGTCTTAACCAAAGATATGCACATCACGTCTCTTATCCTCACATCTGTGCACGAAGATCATGGACACAGTGGCAGAAATCATGTTCTGTCAAAGGTGCGACACCAGTGCTGGATATTGAGAGCACATTCAGTCGTCTGGACAGTTCTATCCAGATGTGTAACCTGCAAACATCAGCATGGAAAATCAGGACGTCAAATCATGGCAGATTTGCCTAGTGAACGGCTTGTACCTGATGAACCACCGTTTACAAACGTTGGCATGGACCATTTTGGTCCTTTTGAAATAAAGAGAAGTCGAACCATAATAAAGAAGTATGGTGTGATTTTCACGTGTTTAACAATGCAAGCTGTACATATTGAGCTAGCAAGTTCTTTGGATACAAGCTCCTGTATTCATGCATTGCGCAGATTCATTGCTCGCAGAGGGCAGTTCAAGCTTATTCGTTCCGACAACGGAACTAACCTAGTAGGTGCAGAGCGTGAACTGCGAGAGGCAGTGCAAGCTTTAAATGGTGCAAAGATTCAAAACACCTTGACAGCAAAAGTCATCACTTGGATATTCAATCCCCCTACGGCGTCACGTGGTGGTATTTGGGAGCGGCAGATATGGGAAATAAAGAAGGTGCTCAACTCAGTTGTAAGGCACCAAACAGTTGATGAGGAAGGGCTGCAAACTCTACCATGTGAAGTTGAAGCTATCTTGAATAGCCGTCCCATTACAACGGTCTCCTATGATCTAATGACTTGGATGCATTAACGCCAAATCAACTGCTGTTGATGAAAGCCAAAACCCAATTACCACCAGGCATCTTTGACAGTAGTGACATTTACTCAAGACGCAGGTGGCCGCAGATCCAATATCTGAGTGACTTATTTTGGATAGGCTGGACGAAGGAATATTTGTTGACTTTACATCAAAGGCAGAAATGGTGTTGCCCAAGGCGGAATATCACTGAAGGTGATATTGTTCTTATCATTGATGACACAGCCCAGAGGAATTCATGGGTTATGGGTCGGGTTATCGAAACAGTTGAAGACTGCAGAGGACATGTTTGTAAGGCTAAGGTGAAAACCAACACAAGTGTTATGCTTCGACCTGTTTCCAAGCTCTACATGCTGCTTGAGGCTGACATGTAGCTATCTTTCACATGTCAATAGAGGCAGCAGTAAAGGCTGGTCTCCAACGGTGAGTCATGTTCTGGAACCTCTGACTCCATTCTCCCTTCCTTTTCTTTGCACAATTCCATCAGAAAGACTGTTGAAAATGTCTGGTAGTTATCGAAGTTGTTTTGAATGTAAGCAGTTTAAGTTATTATATGGATCTTATCTTACTTGTAGAAACATCATTTCTAAGGCTCTAAGTATATGTAAAAAGTAATTGTTTTGTACCTTGCAAGAACAACTAGGGGGCGGAATGTTAGAGCCATATAGAAATTGTGTTTATTGACTGTTGATTTGAATAATTTAGTTATGAGGAATATATATTGTTTATTTTATTAAGAGGCATTTGGTTTTATTTGTTATTGTTTTCTACATTTGAAACTACGACTAAACTCAGAATTTAACGTCCTGAGTTTAGTCGACGTAGGTGTGCAGTTTTTTCTGTTAGAGTGCGGATGCGCAGTGTAGGAGAAAAAGGTAATGGAGCAGGACGAGGAGCAACAGTTTTCTGACCGTAAGGTTATTACTTTGGTTTATGCTGGCAATTTTTTGTAAGTTTGAACTTCGTAATAAACTGAAGTTATTTTTTACATCCGTTTTGTGTACGTTTTTAAACCAAGCTGATCGCCACAACCTTCACGTCCTGCAAGAGTGGAACGGAAAATATTTATTTTTTAAAGAAAAGATATTTAGCCACTACAGTGTTGCCTATAATAAACAAGGTTTTCTTCCATCTTACTTCCAAATTGCTGAGGTGACATCTACGTGACTTAGATCCTGGTTGTGTTTGGTACTGACTTTTTAAACCAGCTGCCCCCGCTAAGGCTGCTTTGGTGAACGTTCACAAGTACAAAGTGGTTCTGTGTTGGCCCTACTTAACTTCTGACGCTTTGGAGCGCTTTGCTTTTTCCCTGACTGAAAGGACAGAAAAGTTTTTATCCTTCTCCTTTGCCACTGTGATCTGTTCAGTTCCACAAGGGTAAGTATTGGTCCTACTGTTGTTTTCTTCCATTAGTTGCCAATTATTCACACTTTTTATGTCAATTTCTGTCACATCCAACTGAACGCATCTTTTAAATCAACCAGTCTGTCTACCCTCATTCTGTGTTTACTTTAGATCAGTGAGCGGCTCTTTGGCAATGATAACGGCTCCTGCATACTACAACCTTTTACTTATTTACTTCTGTTTACCTATCACAAAGTTCAAAATAGGAGTACTGGGGCTGATTAGGGTTGAAGCCCACAGCATTTTAATTGCTTCTGTGTTTTTTCAATTGAGTAAAAAAAAAAAAACATTCTAGAGAACGCTGCTGGTGAACAGAATATTCTGATTGTTCCTCATACAAAACACAAATGTAATAAAAATGTAAACATGGAATCAATGGTCCACTCAGGGTTAGGTCACTTAACCTATTTCTATAGTTATGCTGCTACGGGTTTAGGCTGCTGGAGGACAATCTGACCACTTCTTATTCTGCTACTTTATTCTTTAGTCCAATCTGCTTTAACTGCCATTATTATATCAACAGGAGTCCTGTAAAAGGTTCACACATGGCCAAACTGCACAGTATTTACCTTAACAGATGGGTTGTATTATGAGTATGTATGAATTTAGTAAAAGTTATGAAGTTATCAAATGTTTCCAACCTAAATGAACCAGTTGAAAGACCTAATCGTTGTGGAACACATTCTTTCTTTAATTAAACCTCTCTAAACCTGAATGCCCTGGAGGGATCCACAGCAATTGTGAGGAAATTCGCTAAACTATAATTAGTTGCATAAAGAAACACGTTAGAAAAGCCAAAAGAAATCCCGCTTACAGTTTGTCACAAGCAAGAACAAAAGAAAGCGTCAAATTAGAGTTAACTTTTATGGGTACTGCAATAACATAAATAAAATCTTCTGTATGTGATCCTAAACATATGGGGAAGCATGGTGGGAGCAGCATTTAGCTGTGAGGAATGACTTCTTTCATTTGGAGTCAGAATATAGCCAAACATTTATGTAAACTGAGAGGCAGATGTTACCTAAAACTTACTCAGTCCCATGTCTCTATGAATATTTTACAGTTTGAGAACCCTACCCAAAGACTTTTAGAGAGTGGTTACTCCAAGCTTCAAGATTTAGCTCCATTTAGTGAAAATAATCCCTCAGAAGCATTCATTGCCTGTAAATACAGCAGATTTTTTCGGGGAGGGGCTAAAACAAAGAGTGAGAGAAACTAAATCCTGACGTGCATAAACAGTTGGTGGAATGATGATTCATCCGTTCTGCTGGGGCTTCTCCTTGTGCAGCCGTGCTGGATCCACCATCTGTCCCCCACTGCCTGCCATGGCAGAGGCACTTTCCTGCTTTCTTTGCATGACTCTGCATTATGCAAGATCTAGCGGGGGGGAAACTGACCGAGGTGACATGGGGAGAGTTATGTAACGTGTGGAGAAGTGATGGGCAAAGGAAGATGTAACACAAATCAACTTAGTATCGGACATCTGTGAAAACTGTGACTGTAGCTTTAAGCATTCATCAAGCATGAGGAAGATTTTTTTTCTTCATTTCTTTTCTTTGACCTCCAGCTTGTGCCACTTCTGCAGCACGCTGCCACACACCTCGTGATGCACTGCAGATCTTCCTTGCTTGCTCAGGTGAGAGCAGCGGAGGTGGGCAGCTGTCAGCTACGCCTCAGAGTGCTTTGCTGGTGCTCCAGAGTCTGTCCTCAATTATTAGGCCTTGGTTGCCTGGTAACTGGAAAAATTATTATGATTTTCCCTGCAAAGATGATAGATCCTGCGTTTCCCAAGCAGAAGCCGTGCTTCCAGACCTTAGTCATGCTGCACAGTCACATTTTCCAACTAAATAAACAAATTAATTAAATTCTATGAAAGAAAAACTGATGTGTTTTTTTGTTGTTGAAAGGTTTTCCATCAACCTATGAAACAAATGATATAAATGATTAGTTAATAATTGTCTACATAAAAAGAAAGAAAGAAAGAGAAATAACTAATAAAAAAAGTAATTGTCTTTATCATTAGCAAACACATAACTTAATATAGACCATGAAATCAGCAAAAGTGTAAATAATTTTACAAACAAAAAGAAACAAAAACAAATTGCCAAATAGTTGTGCATATACAGCAATAGACGAATAAAAAAAGTCTCAGTACATAAATTACAGGTAAATAAAAAAGCCATGTAAGCACACAATACTGCACTGATTAAATATGTCAAATAAAACTAATAAAAGTTACAAGGTTTATGGAAAAAGAAAAAGGGAAAGTAGACAAGAGAAGTTTTCAGTACAGCATGATGTTATACTGCTCCCCTCTGGCAAAAACGTGCGTTGCATCATTTCGAAAACTATTGCAAGTCATGAAATTACAAAACGCTTTCAAAAAAAAATAAAAATAAAAATAAAAAACAAAAATAACCAAAAGAAAACAGGAACAAAAAGAAACACAACCCACATCGTTTGTAGTTTAGTTTGTATTTAAATGTATTTTAAAAAATGCCATATCAACAATATGTGTAAAGAAAATAAAAATGACAGAAGTCACATTGTTATGATAAATAGAGTAATATTAACAGGGACAATCATCACCATCATCATCATCATCATTATATAACACGCATTGTGACCAATCTTATACCGCCCCCTTCAGGTTAACATCATGAACTGTGCTGCTTCGCCAAAGTAACATTATTGCGCTTGCATAACTAAGATGTTTTGTCATTTGTCTGACGCATTTCTCTATTTTATATAATAATCACAGAAGAAAAAAAATCTGCACAAAAATAGCAAGTCCATCTGAAAAGGAGATTTTTTTATAAAAACTCAAAGAAGGCCAGTTTTCTTGTGTTAAAAGGTATTAAATTAGTTTTTATAACATTAAATCAAAAATAGTAAGTATTTTTTTTATTTTATATTGAGCTATCTAGAAAGAATGGCTGTCTAATTATAGAGGAAAAGATTATAGACATCTATTACATAAAATCAAGGCTAAATGTAAAATGTAGAAAAAATGTGTAAATATGACACAAATATAATAAATGGATAAATAATAACAACAGTGCTTTTACTTTTAAAGTAAAAATAAATAAAACACAAATAAAAACATGTGAATCAGATATTCTCCTTTACTGCATTTTAATAAATCCTCATCAATTAAAGAAGGTTACTTTGAAGGAAGGAGTATTACACCGCCCTCATCTGGTGAGAAGGGTATATTACAACATCCTGCCAATGCAGCTATTTCTCATACTTGCATAATTGTTAAGCCATTTTTAATGAGGTTTATGGCGCATTTCTCAATCTTTGAGATATGAAAAAACAAATCAAGTCTGCAGACAAAAAGGTTGACACTTCCAAATTTGCCAACACTATAAAATGCAACTTTATTTGGGGTAATTTGAAGGCAGTTGATATATATAGAGAGAAAATATTTGTGTGTAAAAAGCAGAGAGTCAATATTTAAAAATGCTATCAAAATGAGAGCAGAGTGAGTTGAATGTGAAATTGTGAGCGAAATATGTTAGTTGTTACATGACTGGCGTAAAATAAATAAATATAATGGTTAAAGTTGCTGCAGAATGACAGTGAACATCCACACGTACGACCTCAGGTGCTGATCCGGGTCCTTTCCTGACCATATCTAGTTCATATTAAATTGAAGACCTCATTGTTTATCTCCAAAATAACCATAAACTTAATTTCTATCAATTGTTTATCCTTCAAAAAGCTGTATTGGTTTAGATTTTAATATTTCGTGGTGCCATCAAAGGTCATTCTTCTTAATTTAGCAGAATTGAAGCAGTCAGCCTGGAAACACGGTAGAACAAGTCACCATAACAGGTTACAACACAACCGAGTTCAACACACGGGGGCTGCCTCGCCTCGTTGGGGTAGAGCACGCTACAAAAACGTGACGGCCGGTGCGACACGCGCGTATCGGTCTCGACCAATCACAGCGCAGCTCTGAGCCCGAGGACGTCGCCAGTTGGCGGAGGATCTGCAGTGGGTGTGGCTAAAGAGGCGGAGCGCAGGCTTTCTGCTGGCGATAAAGGGAAAATTAAAGAGAAGAAATACCCACATCTTCCCACTCAGACGTCAGCATTCCAGCGTGGAAAAGCGTTTAATCGTGGACGAAGAGGGATTTTAACCGCTGGATGTTTGTTTGGACATTAAAGCAAAGAATTTGGTACTTTCATTTTGACATAACTGGCTTTCCTGGTGTTCACCGGTCCAGCCACGGTGTCTCCTGGTGATTAGCCTCCTCAAATCACACGCCAGTAAAGTATTCCGTCTTTAACACTCATATTTTGTCGTTGGAGTTCCACCAAAGTCGAGGAGTTGAGTGAATTTTTCATTATTTTGCGTGTTTTTTCCGTCATTCAGAAACAAAACAAGTTATACAACAAACCAGGCCAGAGCGCTGCAGCGACCCGGGTCCTAAAGCCCACCGGGTATCCGAACATTACAGTTCCGCGGAAGACGCTCTTTTGACGCCCAAATGCTCCAGGAATTAAGTCTCAATTCTTCCACACTATGGAAAAAGTTCTGTTAGAGCAAGGACAGCAAAAAGGACTTTACATTTATTGTTTTACCTAAAGTGACTTTTTTTCTCCCCCCCCCATTCCTAATAACTGCGAGCTGGAATAAAATAAAAGAGAATAAAAAAAATCAAGCGAGCTCCTTAAAAAAGACTGCCGACGTCCTTCACGTGTGGAATAACCAAAGGACTCGTCCAGTTGAGTAATGGTCATCAACACCATCCACTGGTTCCGGAAGGGCTTGCGTCTCCACGACAACCCGTCGCTGCAGGACTCTCTGCTGGGGGCCGGGACGGTCCGCTGCGTTTACATCCTCGACCCCTGGTTCGCCGGTTCTTCCAACGTTGGGATCAACAGGTGGAGGTGAGAACAGCAGCCCCTGTAATGACCACCCATTCTAATGCACTTGCTGTTTTCAGGGTTTGAAAATAGGTGAACACAGCATCACATGTTTATATGAAGTAAGGATTTGGGTAATGGTGCAATGGCCCCCCTCTAGGAACACTTAATCAATATTAATATCCCCAAATATGTAATGATGACAAAATAATGTTTAGCCAATGTTGATGCCAAGATATCCTGATTAGTTGATTAGAAGCGGGTCAGGAGCAATTTGGTGTGTGATCCATGAAAAGCATGTACAAGTTATATTACTGACTGTCTGATGAGGAACAGTTGATGGATCAATCCTGAAGTCTTTATTTTAAAGTAGGAACGGTCTAATGATCACCATCTAAAAATTGTGGCATGTACTTGATGCTCCCTTGTTTACCCTGATACCCTTAAAGAAACGATGCCATTTAGCGGCCGCCTTCCAAACATGACCTTTGCAGAGGAGTATGATGGATGGAGCTAAATAAAAGGCAATCTTGGAAGAAGAACCATTGAGACTATGTCGAGTAAATAAAAAGCAGGATTTAAAGCAATTTTAAAAAAAAATTTCCCTGAAAATCCCAATGAATTACTTTGAATGTAGTGTTTTAAACTGGAAAAAAAGGATCAGAAGCAAACAGTGCAGCATCGCTTTAGACCTCAGTTATGACTTATGATTTTAAAAAGTCATGTTGGGGTAAATGAGAAAGTGCCAACAGAAAATGCCAACAGACTACGACACAGTGACGTTTCCAAGGTAGCTGCATGATAGAAAATTGGTGTTTGTGTGCCTCATCCATTAGTTCACACACGCGCGCACACACGGGAACCTGATGGTACCTTATCAAGAGTGCGGCGACTGGATGTGATTGTTTTCTCGTTTGTTGTAATTTGAAAAGAGAAGGGCGTGAGGAGCGAGAGCGGTGCTGCAGCCAGATGGAGCCTCCATGTTTTGTCTGGTTACACAACAGTAGCCGCGCGGTGACGCAGAGCAGTCGCTCCAATTCGTTCCATTTTTCTATTTATGTACATGACCAGCGTTGGAAAAACCTTTAGAGGATTAAAAATGTCTCTCTGTCTTTTTTGTTTGTTTATGTTATTTCTATCTATTGAATACGATTCTGTTTATTCACTCAGCAGTCCGTTTCTGTGACATAATCACAATGACATTTTGGCGCCTGCTGCCATATTGTGGTGTGAAACAAGTGGGTCAGTGTCAAACCCTTCCGCTTTTGGTTTTTTTCTGACCTAGACTAAGAGACCCCGGCTTTGTCTGTCTCATGTCTATTTTCACATGATGATTTGACGTTTACTTGGCCCTTCTTAGTTGCTACTTATCACGTTGCTCTACAATAGCTCTATAAAGTAAGTTGTTGGTTAAAGATAAGAGGGAGGAGGGAGTTACCGTCATCAGAGGACCGTGTGGGGGAAACACTGAAACCTGGAAACGGATGGATTCATGCTTGAGACCCGGAGAAGCTTAAAATGAATGGTTTCTCCGACTGCCCGCATCTTGCCGGTGTTACGCCGACCTTGGATCGGAGCAGCTGTGAGCACGGCGCGCGATCCCCCTCCACTCCCGTCTTTGTCCCTGAAGCTGTGTGTGGATTTTGGGGCGGAGGCGTCGGAACTTTGACTCACTGTTCAAATTCCCTAATTCAAAACATCCCTGAGAAATCCGACCAAGCGAGAAGCGGAAAAAGTCTGGGCTAAAACTTTCCATCTTCGGGGTAATTAGGAGAAAAATCAATATAAAATTACGGCCCTTGTTATCTTTTTTGGTAGCTCACATGCAGTAGAAACAGATGGTCTAACACATGGTTCTCCTTAGGAAAGCCTAAAGTTTTGGTTGGATCTTACAAATAAAAAATGAGGACCTTCTTATTATGTTATTATAAACAGTGTTAGGTAGAATCACCGCTTGCTTTCTGCACCTATGGCAACACTACAGGAAACCCCACATTACTGCTGCTCTGCCCTGGTGTACCTGTGACTCGCCGTTCAGTTTTAGTCCTTCTTTTTGCGGCGTTGTAAACAAAAAGTACAGACAAGAGCAACTTCCGGCCAAGTGGTTCTTTATAAAGGGGCTTTATTTTCCGTTTGAGCGTATCTGAGCCTGTGTCTTAACACTTACTGATGTCAAACGAGGCAGTGGTGAAAATCCTGACCGTGAATCTTTAATTGTTTTCAATAGTCATCTGTATGATTCGTCATCGAGTCAGTTCCAGTTCATTTAGGGCAGGATACTGCAGTGATCAGAATATATTTGTCTGACAGTTTCAGGCTTTGGACAATAAAATAAAACAGAAAATGTTACATTTTTCCATGGAGGCGGGGGGGGGGTTCTTTTATCTGGATTGCTTGTCATACATTGATAGGTGGAAAAAAATCACACAAAATAGATGTATGCAACTTTCAGATATTCAGGTTAATTATTTTGACCTTTTATGATGAATTTGTCTGATTGTGTAACTTGTTAGACTTTCTGATTAATCCAAACAGTTTTGAATTGGACTAGTAAAAAAAAAAGAACATTTAAAAAGCATCAAATGAGTATTCTTAAACATATATTTTTTAAATAGTTTATATTGTCTCCAAATCGTGTCTGTACAGGATTCTGTTGTTTCTAAAAGGAAGCTTAAATCCTCTGCATGTATGGAACAAATTTAATATAGTTTTATATGAATAATCACTTATGAAACTTGACTAATCCTTCCAGCTGACGTTGCTGTTGTATAAAAAAAACAGGCAGGAGCGGGAAGGCTCTCATTATAGGAAGATCCTGTCATTAAATTTGCCTCATATCACTGTCAGATTTAACTTTAGTTACATATCTACATCGACCTGATTGTTTTGGATGACCGACCTGTTGGACGTAATCTATTTCTGTTGTTAATGGGTCCAGTATTTGGCCAAAAGGTTCTACTTTGTCCTCATCTGACCCCATGACCATTTTCCCATCCAGGATCGACATAGTTCACTTCATTTTCTGGGTTGAGGCGTTGCGTTAATGCTGAACTATCAGGTCTGTGAGATCCACAATCCTTGCTGGTTCTTGGTTGAACAAACACAATAAAAGTCTCACAAATGTGTTCATTTTCTTTTCTCTGTGAGGTTTACCTTATCACCCATAAGTATTATTATTTTTTACATAATATACTCTTAATTAATATAAAGGTGAATAATTTTTCGGTTATTCTCAGTGACCCATTTACCTCTTTCTACATTCAGGGGGGCCTCTTTGTCCTGGTTTACTGACATTTTGTCTGTGTGATGTTTCTGGTGAGTCACCGCTCTTTTGGGGCCGACCACGTCAGATCAAATTACTCCATTCACTGCTCGGCAGCAGGGCTTTTAGCTGCAGTGAGTTGAACATCAGATGGGTCCAGAGATTTAGGTCAGAGCAATCATTGGGAGTTTACAGAAAAAGGAAAGCGGATGCTGAAGTGTTTTGAGATTCCAGCCTTCCTTATCTACGTTTTGCTCTAACATCCAAAATACGTCGTTCTCGGGTTCATTGCTGTGGTTATCTGATTTGTTTGGAGGTTATTGGGGCTTCCAGGTAAGATCTGGTGCTACAGCACCACACGCTGGTTCAGAAGAGAACTACTTCTAATGATTTGATTTATTTTGTGTGACACATTGAATAGATGCATTTAAATTGGTTCAGTTTTTGTAAGATGTTTATTTTTGCTGCATAGTTTGATGCAGTTTGATTGTGTTGCACCAGTTTGAGTTCTGGCGTTTGATGCAGCCCGTCTGTTCCGCCTCCATCTCCAGGTTCCTCCTGCAGAGTCTCGAGGATTTGGACTCCAGCCTCCGGAAGCTCAACTCTCGTCTGTTCGTGATCCGGGGCCAGCCCACGGATGTCTTTCCCAGACTCTTCAAGGTGATTTTATCCGCAGGGCCACACGCCCAGGTTGCTACGTGCTTGTGGAAGAAACCCCGAGTATTCAGGTTAACTCTGTGTGTGCAGGAATGGAAGATCACTCGGCTCTCTTACGAGTACGACTCCGAGCCGTTTGGGAAAGAGCGAGACGCCGCCATCAAGAAGCTTGCCTCTGAGGCTGGAGTGGAGGTGACAGTTCGCATCTCCCACACACTCTATGACCTGGACAAGTGAGTTATTGCACTTCAGACACGATCCTGTCATTATTATTGTTTAGAAGAGCGAACAAAAACAACCACCCCTATCTGGTTTCCGGCTTTTAGGATCATCGAGTTAAACGGGGGTCAGTCTCCTCTCACCTACAAGCGGTTCCAGACTCTCATCAGTCACATGGATCCGGTGGAGCTGCCTGCAGAGTCCATAACAGCGGACATCATGGGAAAATGCACTACGCCGCTGTCTGAAGACCATGACGATAAGTTTGGGGTTCCCTCTCTGGAGGAACTGGGTGAGTTCAGTCGTAAAAAAAAACAACTTTCAGATTCAAGAAATCTGGTGGTGGTTTGAGACACGAATGTGGAATTGAAAACTTGTGCTCCCTGCAGGATTCGACACGGAAGGTTTGTCTTCAGCTGTGTGGCCGGGAGGAGAAACTGAAGCCCTCACTAGGCTAGAGAGGCACTTGGAGAGAAAGGTCAGTCAGATCAGTTTGTTTCTCGACCTGATTTTCAGCTTAATGGCTCGTGATTTTCAGTTTCTGATTATGTAACTGACGTGGTTTTGCATTCAGGCCTGGGTGGCCAACTTTGAGCGCCCCAGAATGAACGCAAACTCGCTGCTGGCAAGCCCGACCGGTCTCAGCCCCTACCTGCGCTTCGGCTGCCTCTCCTGTCGCCTATTCTACTTCAAACTCACCGACCTCTTCAGGAAGGCAAGTGATTTTACTCTGACAGCATTGTTTGTTAGAGTTCCTTTCAATACCGCCATCGACATTGTAATCATTTAGTCAGATCCCGCATTTTAAGCAAGCATGTGGCGACAGTGGGAGGGAACAACGTTAGCAGTGTTTGTTTTTTTTTGGATTGAAATTGTTTAAACCAGTAAAATCCTAACGCAACGTTTTTGTGTTGCTTTTGTCGCCAACTGCCCTGTAAATGAAACGCAGAGTCCACAAACGAAGGCCTTTTAATTAACTCTTAATCTGTGACTCCAGGTGAAGAAGAACAGCTCCCCTCCTCTGTCTCTCTACGGTCAGCTCCTGTGGCGGGAGTTCTTCTACACGGCAGCCACCAACAACCCCTGCTTCGACAAGATGGAGAGCAACCCCATCTGCGTTCAGATCCCCTGGGACCGCAACCCCGAGGCGCTGGCCAAGTGGGCTGAGGGCCGGACGGGCTTCCCTTGGATCGACGCCATCATGACGCAGCTAAGGCAGGAGGGCTGGATCCACCACCTGGCCAGGCACGCGGTGGCCTGCTTCCTGACACGGGGGGACCTGTGGATCAGCTGGGAGGAGGGCATGAAGGTAGAAGAGACGGACGGCCTCTACAATTTGCCGTCTAGCGGGACGTTTTCTGTCACGTTTCAAATTCTTTTTTTCAAATTTTCTCTTCAGGTGTTCGAGGAGCTGCTGCTGGATGCCGACTGGAGCGTCAACGCAGGCAGCTGGATGTGGCTCTCGTGCAGCTCCTTCTTCCAGCAGTTCTTCCACTGCTACTGTCCGGTCGGGTTCGGCCGACGCACCGACCCCAACGGAGATTACATACGGTACGGTCACCTCTGCTCAGACACTGATGCTTTTTGGATCTGTCCTGGCTCACGGAGATTCGGAAACGGTATAACCCTCCACGTTCCCCTTTGTGTGTCCCTCCCGTCGCTCAGGCGTTACCTGCCCATCCTGAGAGGCTTCCCAGCAAAGTACATCTACGACCCTTGGAACGCGCCGGACGCCGTGCAGAAGGCTGCCAAATGCGTCATCGGCGTGAATTACCCGAAGCCCATGGTGAACCACGCGGAAGCGAGCTGCATCAACATCGAGCGGATGAAGCAGGTCTACCAGCAGCTCTCTTGTTACAGGGGACTCGGTACGGACCCGGAGTTGTTTTGGCTGTTTTCCACAAAAACCCTCAGTAAATTTCAAAAAAATTTCAAATCTCTTTCTTCTTCGTGAACGCAGGCCTTTTGGCTACAGTTCCATCCAACTCGAATGGAAACCATGAGACGTCCTCGGATGTTATTGCTTTCCCCATCGAGGCTGCAGCCCACGCCGCAGCGCCACCAGGTACTGTAGAGGAAGCGACATCGGACACATTGTTCCCTTTAAATGAATGGGACTCTCTATTTAACGTTGGTCCTTGTTTGTTGACATCTGTCTTATGCTTTCTTTGCTTTTTAGCCTATCAGATGCCGGTTCATTCACAGGCAGACTGGCGAAGCGGCATGATGATGTACCTGCAGGGGGATCCCCAGAGCGGCGCCGGAACACACAAGCAGGGTAACTATCACGAAAGCACATTTAAAACGGATGATTTCAGGCTTTTTGTCTTCTTATTAAACGTTTCCGATTGTTTCGTCTTTCTGTAGCTCCCGGTTACCCTCCAGCCACCAGCATGTCGTGCTACGCTCAAAGCAGCCTGCAAATTCAAGGGCCTGTACAACAAAAAGGTGCCAAAAGAAATCCCTGACTCATGGATAAGTCTATTATAATAATGCGTTACTAAAAATGTACTTTATATTTTGCCTTCTTGAAGGGCCTGATCACCACGCCTTCACGCTGACCGGTGGGAAACGTCACAGCGAGGACCCCGGCCATGCCAGGGGCTCTAAAGTCCAGAGGCAGAGCAACCACTAAAAAGGGTTCGTGACTCGACACATTTTACAGACCTTGTTACTTCGTATAATGGGCATGAAATTTTTGGACTCAAAATAACCTTTTGTTTTGTTTCTTCCATTTCAGGAGTTTCGCCGCTTTGTCCATCATCTTATCAGCCAAATCAAAGCAGACACAAAAGGACTAACGGTTTACCTACAGCAGCGCAGCGTTGCATGAACGCACCTTTAGGATGATTAAACACACTTACACAGACACACATCCCCCCCGCGTGATTGAGGACTGCACAACCCAGCCGACTCACTGGGGCAAACCAGGCTGATGCTGACAGCGATGAACATCCTTGTGTATATAAAGAATTTGCTAACCGCAGCTAAAACAACTTGTACATATTTGGATATTTTATGTATGTTTTTTTCTCCGTTGTGTAGCCATTGAACCCATTGATATATTTTTGATATGAAAAATCAACATGGATAGTTCTTTTTTAAATAGTTCTCAATAAACAACAAAATTATATAAAAAAAAAAAAAAGGTCTGTGTCTTCCCTGTAAAATCCTTAATAAAAAAAGTGTACCACCAACTACACACTGCTGTGCTTTATTTATGGTTCCCCTTTCACATATCCCGATTATTTATCCTTGAGGACATTAAGGCAACAATCTGGATTAATTTAAATGATGAAAATTAAAACAAATACATTGCAGTAAGAAAATAAAGAGAAGTAATGAGAAGATTTAATCCAGACTTAAAACTAATGGTACGTGGTAAAGGCTACTTCTACTTGACATCAATCAAGTTTAGTCTTGATTTAAAGAAGTCAAGTTTGTTCCAGATTAGATTTCTGCTTCTCTGTTTGGTTCTGACTCCGGGCGACACGGATTAGACCCAAACCAGAAGACCTGAGTGGTCTGGGAAATTTTCTAAATTGATCAAAGATGTTTCGTGTGTTTTGAGTTGTACCGTTTCCAAAGTAATTTACTTATAATCAGGGGGGGGGGGGGACGTAACAAAATAGAAGCAATTGCAACTGCTTATTCACTACAGACTTTCGGTTTAATTCCCACATGAGATCTTTGTAAAATAAACGTTATTTCACAGCACAAAACCACAATCTTGTCAAAATAGGAAAGAGTTATTTCAACCTGCGTACTATAAAGCAAAGGTAGAGATCTGTGGTAAGACTGGAAGGTAAAGAAAGCTTACAGCCATTATTGCTTTGCATTGGAATTCAGAAAACTAAAGTTAACTAAAGTTAAACTACAGTTTAAAGAATAGTTTCTGCCACCCGGACAGAGCTTCCTTCACCACTGCCATCAGAAATCTGTAAATCTGAACAGACTGAATAAATTAACCTAGTCAGGGAATCCTTCAGGAAACATATCAAATCCAAAAATGTGAACTTTATGTCTTGGCAATGGTATTTTAGGAAGGAAAGTGGGCAAATGTAGTGTTTTACGCATACCAGCCAAAAGATATCACTGAAGTAACATTAAAATTAAAGTAGATGATTTGTCCCATGAGGACATTTATCTGATATGGACTTTTGATGACATAACGTTTATCAGAACATGTTTGCGAATTGGAAGAAAAAAATGATGAGCATTCTGTCAAGGCGATGAGATTTCAGCACACTAATTATTTAGAAAACCGCTCAAGATGAGGGAACTTGTTAGGTTTTAGGTCTGGACTTTGACTAGACCATTATAACCTATGAACATGCATATCCCATAAATCCCGGTAAAATGTATATGCATCTGCAGTTGTAATGACAGAGAATGTGCAAAAGATCACGGGGCAACAACACTTTTGCAAGGCACAGCATATAAACATCATAAATAAAGTAAGGTCGCTGCATAAACAGCATCGCCTGCCAGGCCAAACAATGGTGAAGGCAACAGGTACGTTCTGATCTTCACTCCTCGGGCGTTCTGGGTGGAGCAACCGGGTTAAAGAGTGGCCGCTGCGCCCGGAGGTTCAGCTTGGCGTAGCTCATCTCGAAGTCCTTCTTGGTACCTACGATCACGTCCAAGCTCCCAGAGCACACGTCGTACCCATAGGAGGCGAGCTTCTGGATGCGATACAGCACGATCTGCGTGGTGAGCTCCAGGACGTTCGGGGATTCCCTCACCTGCTCTACGCTCACCCCGGCGTCCATCAGCCCCTGAAAGCGTCCCGCCAGGGTGGGCAGCGAGTAGTACAAGACGGCCGGGCAGCGGATCACTACCCGCTTCAGTTCGTCCTCGGAGCAGCCGAGAGCGCCCTGGACGTAGGCCAGCGCCCGCCGCATGGCTTCAGGCTGCAGCTCGGAGATGGAGGCTCTGAGGCTGGACACCAGGCTGAGCAGCTCCTCCGTGGTGAAGCCCTGCTCCCTCAGGAAGCCCAGACTGTCCCTCCATGCCTCAGCTGGACGCAGCAGGATATACGGGTTCTGACTGAGCAGCTTCTGCAGCCACACCCGCAGATTGCCTTCATCCCCGCCCAGCTCCAAGTAGGTCTCTCTGAGGGTGTGGATCACCTCCTGGTTGCGCTCCAGCGGCCGACTGAAACTCTGGGGAGCGCTGGCCATCAGCTTACTGATGATCTTCCTGTTTAGGCGAAGGCTCTGCAGGTACAGGATGTTGGCCCGTTGGTTACTACGGTTGCTTACGGAGAAAAAGGAAGCAGGAAACTTCTCGATAATGCTCAGGAGGGCCCGCTCGCTGGAACACACAGACCCCCAAAGGTCCCGCTGGGCCGCCACATCCTCCGGTTGACACAGGACGGCCTCCGGGTGGGTTTCAAGGATGCGGGCGATCACCGCCGTGTCTGCGCCCATGTCCCTCAGCAGGCCGGCGGTCTCACACACGTAGGCGGTCGCCTCGGACAAGACCCAGCCCTTTACCTTGCGGACCTTTCTCACATCCACCGACAGGTCGTACAGAGAGTCAACCGTGCGCTGGTTCTCCTCCCGCTTCCCGTGGGAGGTCACTGTGGAGGTGAGGGAGGCGATCTGAGGAAGCAGCACCATTTTCGTGCACAGAGATGCGGCGGTGACACGAAGCATCGTAGTGGATCTCTGCACAGGAAAAAAGCCCAACAAGAAACATGAGAATACAAGATCCTGCCCTTTAAATTCCTCTGGTAATGTTGTTTCAGGGAGCTGATTACATATGCAAGCCACACTTTTCAGATTTTTTTTGTTCAAATCAATGTTTTTCAATGCATAATTTTATAAATGTAAATCGCCTTTACTGTTGCCTCCTCTGCTTTTATCTAAATGGATACGAACATGCAAATGAATACAGTAAAGTGCACTGTTTACAGATGTGACTGCTGTCTTCCACACGTGACTCGGCCTTCTATTTAAAACCACAGCACGGACAGGATCAGAATGAACCATAAACTGGTTTATTTTACCGTGTCTGAAGACGTTCGCCTGTCTGGGACTCCGCCGTCATTCCCTCTGCTCTGCTTTCATAACTCGACGCGGCGTTGTGGGCGGGGCTACGTGACCAGGAAGTGGACTCGTGGCGTGAGTCGATTCATTCTGCCGGTTCTTTCAGAAGAGCTGTGGGAAAAGAGTCCCGTCTCGGACAAAAGAGCCAAAAGATGCGGATCTTTCTGCTGACTTCACTTCAACGTTTATGGTTTTTAACATAACAGAAAGCAGCACCAATGTAACACTTTGCAATTTTATTTTACATATCTCAAACGGCACATATATGATTATTAACAAAAATTAACTAAATAAGTTTAGCTATAAAATGCTTCACTGAAGAAAACATGGAATAAGTTGACTACCTGAACCATATTACTTATTAGAGTGTGATAAACATGTATTTAAAGAGTAGAAAACAGCCTTAGTTTAAGTGTTTTTTATGGTGGAAAACCTTTTCCAGGTCCTTTCTCATTACGCACGTATTACTATAACAATTATTACATTAAAATAAAGTATTTTAGATGTTTTCATTTGTATCTTGATGGTCAAAATAAACCTCTATAATTTGTATATCTCCTGTGTTCATATTTCCCTATGAGAGACAAGGAATTCTGTGCGCAATCATCCGGGAATGAACCTGCTGGTATTGATTTGTGATTTGGATTCCTCTCTAATTACTGATGGACTGCAGCTGGTATCTGTCTCTCTGCACTGATCTGTTCTCCATGCATTCATTAGACTTTTTATAGCATTATGTCATGTTCACATAAAGCTTATTTTAGTTTTAGAGCTGATGGACAAGTTAGGGCAACATTGTCATGGTTACTGCAGATGCCTGAGTGACTGCAGCAGCTTTCCAGGTGGGTTTGTTCACTCTTACTATCTAAGTCACATTTCATTTTTATAGTCAGGGAATTTTCAAAATCCGGGAGTTCCTTGCATGGAAACATATTTATATTACTTTAAGTTTAGTAACTGCGACTTTTATTTTTATTGATTTTTTTTATCCTCAGTTTTCTTTCTGAAACTCCAACTTTGTTCACACATGGAAGACATTTTTCTAACCTTTTCAAACGTTTGTCTATTTGCTGTGATGCTTAACCCATAGCAGTGAGTTGGGTTTTGAGCTGGAGCAGCTGTTTAACATCACAAAAGCATCAACGATACCGGACCTGCAACCATAAACCCCCACAAAAATTAAAAAGGGGCTGCCGTTGAGCCAGAGCAGAATCAAGGAGGACAGAGGAAGAACTTCAAACTTTCTCTTCCTTTGATCATCAATGTTATATTCTGGCCTGTGAACTGGTTTTTGTTTCTAATACTTTCTGCTACCTAAACTAACCACTCACTCATTCATTCCACGTCTGTTCCTCGTTCCTCTCACATGTGTCTTTGCCCTTTATAAATGGGCTTCAAACCAGTTGCCGGTGCCAGATTGTTGATAATCGTCCTCAGTCCTCATTTAGTTCATGTTTTAAGTTCATGTTTCTGGATTTTCCAGTCTTGTCTTCTGTTTTGCTGAAGACCCTCCTGGTGTATGAATCTGGACTCTCGTCTTGGGTCTGGCCTGTTTGGATTGGTTATACTATACTCAACGTTAATCTGTTTCTGCGTGCGTTTCCCCTCCCGTGCCTCAACTCTGATTGACCTCTGATCCTTCAGGTCTGTCTGCTTCCACAGTAATGACCCCGTTTCTGTTCTGGGTTCTCATATTCCTGTCTGAGTTTCATAACAATTCATGTAAAGTTAATTCATGTAAAGCTGGATGCTGTGGACCCTCTGGATATTAGTATGCAGTATGGATTCTTGTTCAAATAAAGGAAATCCTGAGCAACCTCTTCATCAGACTGATCTACAACAACAGAATGTCTCCTTTCCCAGCAGCCTCAGCTTCTATAACAAATTGTTGAGCCTTTAATTTACCTTTCATATTAATATATATGTATATTTAAGATGAATTGAGTTCACATTTTCTGAATTTTGTTTTTCCACAGCTTAGTATTGTTGTGGAATGCTCAGAGAAGTGGAAAAATGTGGTGACATTTCTTGTTAAAAGTCTGATTTATGGCTACCTTTAAGTTGTTTTTTCTAACTGGAAAGTTGCAACTATCAAGAAAACTCAATAACTCATAATTACATTTTCTTCAGATACTACTCTGTATGTACATCTTTAAACTAAATAACTTCATTTTCCTGCAAAAACAAACAAACAAAGACCTGGCAACAAATATTTAAAAGCAGAACAGCTGTGGATATAAATAACTCCCATCACTTGCTGCCTGTCTCTGACGGTAGACACAGTTGTCTCTTGTCGGCAGCAACCAGCAGAGTCTAGAATATACTTTAGCCACCCGCTGACGTCATGTTTCATCCCGTCTCATCCCAGGGAGGATGAGACGGGAGAGACATTAAAATTTGCTCTTTATCCTCCCAGGCTACAATTAGCCCGTCTTCACTCAAACAGGGCCTCACAAGTCTTTACGCCGGGACTGAAACGTTATCCCCCAGAGATAAACGCGTGTCTGTCTTGTACGTTGACAGTAAAATAACATCAGCATCTTTATCCCAAGGAGGCACATGGATCAAGTTAATTAGGTTTCCTAGACACTGCAGACCACCTGTTGCTAGCAGTTTTCCCTGTCCAGGGATAACTCAAGACTAGGGGACACTTAATTGTTGCCGTCTTTAGATGTTGGTGTGCGGGTAATTATACTTGAATCCGCTGTCTGCTGAAAGCCTCTCTCTACAACAGGTCTTTAAATACATCCCTAAGAATGGGGCATAAACTGTACTGTCTGAAAAAGTTTTTTTTTATCTGAGATGTTGATATATTGTTACACTTTTATGTTTAAAAAGAGTCTAGATCACAAGATCTACATATAATACATTTTTTTTTATAAACCAATGTGTTTTTTATTTTCTAGCTGAAGAAGATGTTAGGAAACTTCTAATAGTAAGTGTTTGAATAACTAAAGCGAGAAGCCTTTAGAGCTGAGGAGTCCTGCAGCTTTCAGATGCAAATTCTTCAAACCAATGGCACGTTACCAGGTGTATTCAACTCTTAAGCCTCCTGAAGAATTACTAAATTTTTTTATTCAGGTGTGTTGGAGCAGGGATGCATCTAAAAGCTGCAGGACGGTAACTGTTGAGAACCAAGAGTGGAGACCGCTGCCCTGCTGTAGAGCTTCTGAGTGAGATCAATATCCAAGCTTTGACTCAACCAGGACTTTTCTATTTTTTTTTTTTAGATATCAGAGATTTCTGCTTAAGTTTCATCCACCTTGAAGAATCCACCTCCGTGCTTCCCAACTGGTATGAGTTTTTTTCTTCCCTTAAATGCTGTATTTGAGTCATGGCAGACATTCCCAACATAGTTACATTTTTAGACTCCTCTGTCCAGGGGACATTATGCCAGAAGTCCTGGTCTTTGTCTACATTCTCTGTGGTCTTCATGTTTTCTTTAAATAAAGGAAAAACATCTCCAAAGATTTAGTCTTTTTAGTCCAATGAAAGGTAAACTGGCTTAAAAAATGAGCTGCTGAATGACGCATAATGACAGTTTAAGGTTTTTGGAGTCCATTTGGCAGATTGGCAGCTTTTTTAAAACCCTTTGTTGATGCGGTTCTGTACAATAGACCTCTTTATATCCTTACCAGATTCTAAATCACAGGCACACAAATCTAAATGTTTAGGGTTTATATTCCTGGTATTGTTTATATGATTCTCAAAATTGCTTTTAAACATCTAAATATCAGTTTATTGTTCAGAAAATAATCTGCTCACATTTCACAACCGAAAACTGATTACATTGAAATTCTAACTTTATTTTTATTTTTTTTTCTCGACCTAAACCATGGTAAAAAGGTTAAAGCTTATTATTAAAGTCCTTCTAAATTGAGGCTTACTTAATGCCTTGTAGCACACACTCGCTGTTAAAGAAAGATTCAAGCACTTGCCGGATTATCTCTGCAGCTTTTTACTTTATATTGAGGTTCAGTGACCCTTCTTAGCAAAATTCCTTAAAGCATTCAGTTTATGCCTTCTCTGTTTGTTACTAGCTGCTTATTTACATCTTTTATAGCAGAAGTTGGAAACTCCAGTCCTCGAGGGCCGATGTCTTACAAGTTTTAGATTTATCTGTGGTTCAACACAGCTGAATCAGATGGCTGAAGCACCTCACCAGTATAAGTCAAGTTCTGCTAATGACCTGATTATTTGCCTCAGGTGAGTTGAAGCAGAGATCCATCTAAAACTTGCAGGACACCGGCCTTTGAGGACTGGAATTGCTCACCCCTGTTTTGTAGTATGCACGGTATTTGTGGTGTAGTAATCTCAGCGTTGCTTTGTGGGAGATGTGAGAGCACAAGCATGCATGCATCTGTTGTGTCTCTGAAATAGTCCCCCATTTTGCCCTTACAAAGGAATGAGAAGTCCCAAGGGGTCAGTATGGGCAGCAGGAGGCTCTTTAGAGGATAAAGTAGGGGAGTGTTTATGGCAGGACTTGGTGGAGGAGAAAATAAACCACTCCATCTGTCTCCAAATCAGCCCTGTTGCTGACCCAATCCATTGAGACTGTCGCCGCATGGTCACATGATCAAGGGAAACCTTTAAAACCTGCAGACCTAAACCTCCACTCATCTCTTGAGTTCACCTTTCCAGCTGGTCTGTTCTGCTCAGAGAATCCAACATGTCAGACACAGAGGAGATTGTGGAAGATTATGATGAGGAAGAGAAGGAAGAGGATGAGAACGAACATGACAAAGGGTTAAAACCACGTTTTAAGACCACTTATATACCAAACATGGCTCCTCCAAAGCTCCCTGATGGAGAGATAGTCGACTTTGACGACATTCACCGGAAGAGAGTGGAGAAGGATTACAACGACCTCCAGACCCTCATTGAGCAGCATTTCTCCAGCCGCCAGAAGGAAGAAGAAGAGCTGATTGCACTTCGCAGCCGTATTGAACAGCGACGGGCCGATAGAGCCGAGCAGCAGCGGGTTCGTGTAGAGGAGGAGCGCGAGCGCCAAGCTCGGGTTGTGGAGGAAAGGTCAAGGCGTGAGGAGGAGGCAGCCAAGTTAAGGGCTGAGGAGGAGGCAAAGAAGAAGAAAATATTCTCCAGCAAGTCATTTGGTGGCTACCTGCAGAGGGTAGACCAGAAGAAGGGTAAGAAGCTAACGGCCCGCGAGGAGAAGAAGAAAGCCCTGATGGAGCGCAGAAAGCCTCTCAACATCGACCACCTGAGCAGCGAGAAGCTGGTAGAGAAGGCCCAGGACCTGTGGCAGTGGCTCCACCAGCTGCACGCAGAAAAGTTTGAGCTGGCTGACAAGCTTAAGGTGCAAAAATATGAAATCCATGTGCTCAGAAACCGAGTCAGCGACCACCAGAGAGGTACAAAAACATGCAAGACCTCCCGTGGCGCGAAAGGGAAAGCTGGCACCAGGAAATAAAGCCTAACCTCTAAAACGACCTTTAAACTGAGGTCTGTTTGGACTTTTTTGTGCAGATACCTTTTGTACCGCTTGCTTAGGGTACTGAAATGATTAAAGGGAATTTATTTAATCCAGTTTATATTAACTGGTTCTAAAAGTGTAATGTTTTTATCTGCAATCCAACTTTAAATTCTTTTGGAAAATCTATTGATCATTGTGTAAAGATGTTTTGTTTATTGTTTATGCAACAAGATCTATCATTAAAACTTTTAAAACTAGTCAGTTCATGACTAGAATGGTGATTGTTGATCTTTGCAGCCGTTTCCCTAAGTTTGGGTCAGGCGATGTCAGCGGGTCGAGTTAGATGGCCAGAAAGTCAAACAGCTGCAGCTCAACTTGCATCTTTTTTATTTTTACAAGCTAATTTTGGTTCACAGACTGAGGAGCAAGTTTGAGTAGTGTTTCCTAAGTGTTTTATGTATCAGCATCATTACGTGCTGTCAGATGCAACATTATCAATGCATGTTGAATTATCCCAGTTTTAATGAAATTTACATTAAACATGTTTAAATTCCTCTCATTAATATTGAAACACTATTGATTTCACACTGGGCATTATTTACCTGTATTTATGTTAAACTACTTATTTAGGATCAACATGACTCCTTTCAAGTATGACTCCATCTTTCTTCACTCTGCTCCCTAAAAGCTTTAAAATCAGCATTTAACTTATACATGCTCCTAGCAGCCACTTTTTCTTTAAACTCTGTTGCTTAATGTACTTCTTAGGGTGCTTGTTACTCATTTTTATTCAGATGTCTATTAAATTGGATCTTCGTGCCCTTTTACAAGCCTATTTTCTTTTTGTTTCTTTTTTTATTGTTCAAGTAGAAAATAAATAGAACTGCCAAATAAAATCCAGTTTGTGCATAAAAAAACACAAAAAAAAAACACTTTGAATAGCCAAATTAAGGTTCTGTTGTGATTTAGGGGTCAGTTTGGGGAGTTTTTGTAAACCTGAATGTAATGTTTTGATCAGTCATTCATTCTAACCAGGTTTTTATTGGTTGATTTCTAGCATAATTATTTCTAGCATGGTGTTACAATTAAACTATTTTATTTATTAATAACCTCTAGACCTTTTTCAAGTAGTTTTGGATTATTTAAGTTCCGAACAATGCGAAAAAGAGACAAATATTATAGTTAAAACGTAAAAAAGTTTATCCCAAGCATAAAACATTTATATTTACAACAGCAGTGGTTTAAACAACTTTGGATACAGAATAATTGGATAGCTTATTTATTACAAAAAAACAAAACCATGAACATAACTGTATATTTATAATATTAAATTTCATCAAAATACATTGGAACTTTAGATTTTATAGGAAAATATGTTTTGATATATGAACCATATTCTTAAAAGATATAGTGACTCTTAAAATGATGAACTGCAGTCATTCTTAAGACAAAATAACTTCCTGGTCTAGAAGGTGCACCTACTAAGAAAGGACTTCACGTTCTAAAGGGTAGAGCTTTTTGGGGGTTGGGAACTATAATCTTAGACAAGGTACAGTACCTTTAACAGCAAGAACACTAGGTGGCAGTACAAGCCCACTTTACAGGCGCTTTAATTTCAAACCACACGAGTTACTCCAACATTTGATTTTCCTTTGGGCTAAATAAAGTATTATATATATATATATATATATATATATATATATATATATATATATATATATATATATATATATATATATATATATATATATATATATATATATATATATATATATATATATATATATATATATATATATATATATATATATATATATATATATATATAAATAAATTTTTAAAAAAGCAGCATTTGTTCTTGACAAATATTACGAATTGATATGGACTCCTAACAATATATATATTTTTTAAAGGCACTCAAATTGTGTGTACCCACTTTCCTATCCACAGTTACTGCAGTAAGGGCTTGCTGCTCTCCTACCTGCTGCTGTGTCTTCATGGCCCTAACGAGTCATTAAACCCTGCCAAATGTGGCGGTATGCCCACCAGTTGCCATGGAGAAGGCAGGATGCTGCCTCTGTATCCAGGTCTCCCTCATGTTCGGTTAACCCGGCGTACAGATGAATAGTAGAACATCAAACCCCCCCATGTACTCTCAAACAAGAACAAGATGTTCCCAGAAGTTGCTGTTGACAAGTTCTTTCTGGATACTGTGGTTGATCCGCAGCTCTGCACGTTTTTTTTTGTTTATTGGAAAAACTTAGTATGCACATGGGTTCAAACATGTCTTCCTCTCTGTAAGAATAGCAAGTGTTCTGTTGCTTGTTAATTAAGCATTCAGCATAGACTGGCAGATAGTGCTGCATGCACTCCATGATTGACAGTTCTTGGACCAGACCTTCAACTCTGATCAGACTCTTATTGTCTGAGTCGGTTCAGTTTGGATTTCTGTCTTTAATTAAAATGAGGGAGAGTTGCTCTCTGATTACTTATGAGGCTTTGTGCATTATTTCATTCGTTATGGAGGGTAAATCCTGTTTACATTAATTAACATGAGTTAAAAGCATTAAATAAATTATTATATATTTTTTTATGTGGTAGACTGATCTCACACCATGAAATATGAAAAAAGAAAGAAAACCCTTAATTTGAATAAATGTAGTTAGTGCTTACAAGAAAAGATTAATCACACTTTGTAGATCCCCTTTTGCCAAAAGAATCATGGTTTGACTTCTATAATTGTTTTACAAAGATGGAGCATGCGGAATCTTTGTCTATCCCTGTTTGCCCAATCCCTTCATCACCCTATTTCTTTCCCCCCATTTGCTCTTTTCTTTCCCCTAAAATTTATTGCAGAGGATCAGTGGCGTCTCTACAAAGTTATTTATGGGGCGTCAACAGAGGGGCAAGATATCCTACCCTTTTTCATTTGTATTAGATTTAAAGGCATATTACAAGACTTTACATACAGGGCTGTACTTTGAATTTTTTGTATTCTCTAATATGAGCACTCAGAGAAATGGTGTAAATACAGATTTATCCAATTGATCTCTACTTTCCAAATTGTGTATTTTTAGTGAAACATGTCGTGTATCCGTGTGGTTTACAAAAATTTAGAAGTGCAAACTGTGAGGGCAACTCGCAGACGGTTTAACGGTCAGATTAAAATTGTATTTTGAAACCTAATACATAGTCTGGTGCATGCAGTGAAAGCAGGAGGAGAGATTAAATTTCTACCCTAAAGGGCTTTCTTTTATATTGGCTACCGTCACATGATTGAGATTGAAGAATATTGTTTTTTTTTTGTTTGTTTTGCTTGTTGAACAATTTGTTGATTGGGTCTTATGTGACCAGTTTTTCCTCTAAAGGATACCATACTTTTATTTGAAATGTCCCAAGATTTAAAGGCAAGGTAATCTTACATAGCATTTCTTCAGCAACAGTTCAAAGTACTTTATCAGAGTAGAAGGAAAGTGAAACAACAAACACTATAAGAACGTTACTTTGCAGCAGAAGTGTTAAAGGGAAATGACGGACTACACTTTTGGATATTTCTGTTATAATTAATCAAGCTCTAGAGTGAGTCGGGCGAGAAATATTGATATAACAATAATTAAAGATTAGTAATGCGGACTGTTGTATTCAGGCAACAAATATACGTTTGAAACTAGATATTAACTCTGTTCACTGTATCAAAAAAACATGTTTTCCCACTGATTGACATTGAATCTGACTAAATGTTTATGGTTTTTGGAGTAAATTAAGATTCCTAAATATAAGAATGACAGAAACGAATTACTACTTTGTTTTTTTGAATTTTTTTCTCCTACTTTCCACAAAGTTAAATATTCTCACACATGATTACTATACCCTTTATAAAAGATTGTAAAAGACCAGATGATCAAGGGAGACAGCTTCTGTGTACCTGAGATTAATGTGGTTTGGAGGAAAATGTGTAAATTAATCCATCCACCCATCCATAATCTAACCAGTTTATCTTTGTGGTGTTGTGGGGGTCTTCTGGTGCCTTCCACCAGCTCAGAATGGGCACGAGGCAGGGGCACACCTTGGACAGGTCTCCAGTTTGTCACAGTCCATCACAGAGACATGCAACCACACCTAAGGACAAGTTAGAACACCTAATCAGCCATGTTTTTGGACTGTGGGCAGAGAACCCCGAGATGACCCACGCTTGCACAGTGAGAGCATGCAAACTCCTTGCTGAAAGACCCAAGGTGCCTGTGTAAATAATTTCTAGGCAAAAAAAGGCTTACGTTGATGGAGAATTGATTACTTGAAGCTGGAAGTTACATAAGAAATGCCACTCAATGAGGAAGAAGCCATTGTTTCAAAAGCATTACATACCACAGATTGAAACCAAGGTGTTGATGACAAAATCATTAAGGGCATCCAGAAGAGAGGATTAGATTAGGATTTTTTCGTTGCTAACAGCAGTTTATAGCAGCAAAACTGCATGCTGAACCAAAATGTTGCATCAACAAGAGTATAAAATGCATTTCTGTTGGTTTAAGATTGAAAGTCTGTATTAGGTGTTTTCTAAATTATTTTGTTAGTAGTAGTACAAATGCATAATTTGAGTTTTATTTTTTCATAGTTCCTTACCCCTCCTTTGTAGATGAAAAAAAATTGAAATTAAATAAAAACATCAAATAAAACAACAGTAAAGCTCATGAGATTTGGTTGTTCAGCTGTTTTTCTGTGTATTTGTGTGGTTGATGGATTCCAGTGCAGATCTGAGTGGGTCTTGTTATAAACACGCACAATCCCATGAAACATCCTTGGGGGAAACCAGTATGGGAAGTCTAAGCTGAATGTCTGTTGATGCCTATGGATACATTATTTTACCCCAGGGATGGTACTGTTTGGGTTTATCAGCAGTCTGCTTCAAATTAATGTGGGAGTTGGTAACACTAAGGGGTATAAAGGAGACTTGGCCAATCCGACAGGGCATTAATCTCCATATACCATCCAAGCAAATATTCAAGCCACAATCCCTGTGGTCATGTAAAGATTTAATAGTGTCATGTATCTTATCAGTGCTATAATGTAAACCCCAGGGAGGTAGATCATTGAGGTCTCTGTCTGTATTTTTGTGATCTACAATGTTTATGAGAAGAACTGTAGTGCAACCTTAATATTATTCTTAATTGAAAGCTGACAAAGCAAATGTCTTAATCTTAAAACGTAATAAAATTCCATCTTAAAACCTGTTTTATACAAGGCAGAAGGGTTGTGTCTAACCCGGTGGTCACACACAGAGAGCTGGTGAACCAGTTTTCTTATCTTAACTGTGAGATGTTTGTAGATTTAAAAGTAACAGGTTAGATAAATCACTTCTCCCATTATGGGAGAAAAAGAAGTGGAGGTAGTTATGGGGTAGAAATATCTTGATTGTAAGTTCAGGTCTTCAGTGTTTCTATTAACCCCTTGATTAAGAAAAAGACAAGAGAATTAATATTTATTGGAGCGTTTGAGTCACATCAAGCTGTCGTCACATATTGCGTGACATGCATGACAAATATAAACGGGTCCCTTAGGATACTAGACAAATTAACCACGAGAGTCCAAGGATTAAACTGTGACCCACCCTCCGTGGGGTGTGTGGGAGTTTTTGATTCACGGAGGGCCAGATTTCATACAAGGCAAACACCATCACACGACAACACATCTGATTCTTATGTTCAGACTGGAAATAACGTTGTAATTTATTGTAATTCATGCACGGAACTTTACACATTAAATGTAAAACTACCACCAGATATACAGAAATCTGGCTGATTAGTATCAGAAATAGTTCCCCTTTTTAAATATAAATATCATATGCAACCATAATGTAACATTTCAATTGGAAATGTCTTCTTTTT
>JAVLVB010000106.1:1668463-1694952 GCA_032876305.1 Orestias chungarensis | reverse complement strand
TTTGTGTGTGTGTGTGTGTGTGTGTGTGTGTGTGTGTGTGTGTGTGTGTGTGTGTGTGTGTGTGTGTGTGTGTGTGTGTTCCTTTTTTTTTTTACAAACCTCAGACTTAACTTTTAACCAATGATCTTCTCTTTCCATCGTCTTCCACTTGAGCGCGTCAGCTCCAAGTTGTGTTTTGTCTGATTAGGAATGCCAAGCGGCATGCTTGAAGACAATGTGCCAGGACGTTTGTTTGCTCTCATGCTCATTTGGAGATATATGGCTGTTTTTATTCATGTTTCCTCTCTGGCTAATGTTCCCCAGTATGTCTTTGCCCACCTGTTTCATTTGGACTATGGATCTGTCTCCAGCTATGAATCACCGCAGCGTTGGATGAGCCATACCTGTGTTGGAATGAGCAGCCTTGGACAAACGGCTGCATTTGCATTCACGCACACGTCCTCCGCTGGGTGCTCTCTCGACTGATTCACGACGACTCATCCACCTCTGCTTGCCATGTAAATCAGCAGAGCAGCTGGAGAGAGGTCTGATCTCAGTGACACTTCTCCCGCTAACCTGTTATTACAGTGTGTTCCTCACTGCTGGTGCTGATGATAGTGCTGCTCCACACACCTGTTATATCCAAAGAGAGGTCTTTGTTCCTCAACAAAGCTCACAGTGGCTTTTATGAATACTCTGAAACTTTTTGTAAAACTGAGCGGCAATAAAACCATTATTAGCATATATCTCAGACAAGCAGAACAAAAAAGATCATTGAGCCTGAGAACAAATTAACCGAACAAAAGCAACAATACAATTCAACTGATACTGTTTCTAGTGTGTAGCCACGTCAGGGCCTCCCAGTCTTTACAACAAAATGCTAATTTGTAGCAAAAAGCATGAGATTCTTAATATTCGAAATGCATCCTTATTGACTAACATTCCATTACTCTGATTTGTCCCTCTATATTGCAAAAACGTGAGCAGTTGCAAGTTCAGTGGCTTCCCTTTCTTTCATTATAAATTGAAATCATGTTTTAAAAGAGCTTGGTTTCCATGTCCAGATGAATTAGATGAAAAAGACAATGTACAAACCTAATGTATAAAGTATGCTTCACTGCAGTTTACTATAAAAGAATAAAGTATAAGATGTAAAGTTATTTAAAAAAAAATATGAATGTGAAATAACACAAACGTTTACTTGCAATAAATGCCTAAGTGCATCTTAACTCTAAACATTAACTGGGAAATGGGAAACAAAAGCAAAGTTTAACTGGTAAAAAAATACCAAAAGGCATTGTATTTTGCATGGAGGTAGTGTGTGTGTTAAACATAATATCTACTTTTAATTTGTTGTATTTTTAATTTAATCATGCTATAAAAAGCTACAACGATGGCAATTTGTCACAGCACTGTGAACATTTGAAACCTTTTTTTGTGTTCTTCAGAGATCTGGTGTCTTCCACTTTTATTTTACTTTCTTTTAGATGGCTATTTATTATTTTGCTTGGTTACTTGCACAGTCATCATTCCTGGTTTTCCTTTTGCTGTTTGCGATTTTGTTGAAACAGTTTAAATAAAGACCAAGACAATAGAGGAGTGAAGAAAGTGTTTTGATTTTCCACCAGACAGACATGGGTTGACAGCAATGTCAAAATTGTCATTTCCATTTTGATTTTGGCTCTTGTCATGCTTAGAATGAAGTTTTATATCATTTCCACTTCTTTTGGAGCTGTCTTTTCAAAATCTCATAAACTTGGATAAAATTTTCTGGGATTACGCCATGTAGCTACAAACTGATGCCCTGAAGGCCTTAAACAGTCATCAGGCTGCAGCAGTTGTGAGTCCCTTACGTAATGGTCTGTTTTCTACAATAATTATTTCATAATAGAAACAATTTCCTATAGTTTGCAGTTAAAGATTTGACTCTTGACCCTAGGTGTCCAAGACTGCATGCAAAACCTTCAAAAAATAGAGCAGACTGGCAGAACTTAATATCTTTAGCTCTTTTGGCAAAGACAAGGCGTTAATAGTTAGATCAAACCTTTACATCCAGTGACTTCAACAAATCTTGATATTTGAATATTGGGAGATTTTCTTTTTCAGATACGTCTTCACTTTGTTCCTAGTTCCCATATCGATGTTAAGATTGTCCGCTGTTAAACACAAACCACAAATAACCACTCAGGAAACGGCAAAGCTTTAATTACACCCACCACCACGTGGAGCTATTAGGCTCTGCGAACTAAAGCTACAACTCCACTCTAAATGTGGGTTTGGGATGCAACGGCTGGGCCGCCTTCATCACCAAGGACACTAGTGCAATACCCTCTTTGTCTGTTTGTCCTGTACTATAGATCAAAAGGGAATTATGAGAGCAAATGATCAATGTCCTCTTAATATCTCTTCATCAGAAAGATGAGTGAGAATGAGTGTTGGGATCTTTTAGTTGTTGAAGTTTTGAAAGCCCAAATCTTATCCTGGAGTGGGTGGCTAATATTTAGTTTTTTGTGGCTGACCCAGGTGAACCTTAGGTACTTGGAAGGGATCTGCCACAGCGCTGACGACAGAACACAGATGGTCATCACAGGAGGTGCGACGGGAAAGCAAAAAACCCCCCAAAAAACATTTAGCTTCCAAGACTGGCCTGAAAAAAATGCAAACACTGGGTGCTTTTTGACATGGTAACATTATATTAAAGTTTCAAAATCATTTAGTCTAAATTCTTCACCTTTCCACTGATTGACTTAAAAGGAAGAATTAGGAGATGTTTCAAGATTTAATGCAAAAATTTCAAATGACAGAATTGACGAAAAATCACTTAAAGAATCAAGAAATGCCTTATATTTTGCCTGCCAGACGTTTTTTTGTTATTCACATTTTATTGGTTTTTCCATTATATGCAAATTAAACAAAACATGAACACAGTGGGGTTTACAGATCAAACAAGTTAGACAAAGTCAGGCCTAATTACTATTAAAAAGGATAACCATTTTTGCCAGAGTTCTTCAAAAACATCTGTCTTGAACTTTAACTTAAATGTCAGACGCTCCATAGTGAAAATCTGATGTATAATATCATTCCACTCTTTAATAGTCTGCATTTCTTTCTGAAGCCAATGTCTAGTTATACATCTTTAGCCCTGCTACCAATAACCCATACATCAGATATTGTTCTGCTTTTGTGAGCCTTAATTCTAACATATCTCCAAGATAAAGTTTTTCACATTTTTTATATATTTTCTTTTTAAAGACCGTTTCCAGAATAATATGCATTTACTCCCAGAATGGAGTAACTGAGGAACAATTCCAGAATATATGAAAGGGGTCCGCCAATCTTTGACCACACTGTCTCCAGCAGTCGATCTGGTCTGAGGATTTTGGCTGTTGGGCTGGTGTGCGAAAGTAACATTTTGCATTTTTCCAAGATACTTCTCTCCATGAAGGAGCTCTGGTGACAGACCAGTGTTGCTGACGTATTCTCTCCCAACTATCTAATGTTAAAGAAAGATTGGCCTGTCTTTCTTTAAAATGTGTGGATTCATTGCCTTGTAAATTTGAATCACAGTATAGAATTTGGAGATAGTCTTTTGGATTGGGGCATATTTATATGCACTCAAAAAAATATCAAAAATATCCCCTTTCCCAAAGTTTGGTTTCTGAATATTTTTTTTATTATAAAGTCCTTAATTTGCAAATATCTGAAGTGATCCTGATTTATTAACCCGAATTCTTCCTTGACATCCTTTAGATCAAACCATTTTTATACAAAGTATAATATGTTGTTAGGCCCTTACTGCACCAGATCTTGAATCCTGAGTCTAATTTGCTTGGAATAAAATCTGGATCGTAAGCAAACCATTTAAAGAATTCAGCTTTCTCATAAATGCCATATTTTTTGATGATGTCCCTCCAGACCGTCAGTGAACTATTAATAATGGAATTATCTGTATCTACCAATTCATTTTTCATCAAGGGATCACTAATGAGAGTACTAATTGGACATTGTGTCATCAAACTTTGATCTATCTCTTTCCATTTTGATTTATAACTTGGGTCACACCAGCAAATTAATGGTCGCAGATGTGCTGCTTTATAATAATCAATGAGGCAATGTAATGCAAGTCCCCCCTGCTCTTTAGACAATTGCAATTTTTTAAACTTTACTCTGGGTTTTTTGCCAGCCCAAACAAATCTGGAGATGATTTTATCCCATTCTGCGAAATATACTTCTGGTCTTGTAATTGGAATTGACTGAAATAAATATAACATTCTTGGAAGGATGTTCATTTTTACGGAGTGTACTCTTGAGGTAATATTTAAATATGGAATCAAATTCCATCTAGCAACATACTCAACAATATCTTTTTTTAAAAGATCATAATTTGTTCCTCAAGGTTGAACAGATCAACTGGTAAATTGATAAACAAATATTTAATAGATTTTTTGTTCCTGTCAAATTTAAATGCTTTACTCATATGGATTGGGGGACAATAATTAAAACACAGGACTGGGGACTTTTACTCGTTAAATTTGTATCTGGAATAACTTCAATAATCTCTCAAGGTAGCTATTAATTCTGGAAAAGATTTGACACATAAACATCATCTGCAAACAGAGCCGAGGTGGCATTTCAGCTTTCTCTGCATCTAAGCTCAATAAAACTGCTTTGGTTTTACTCAAATTTACGTGTCTAATAATTTGTAGAGATCCTCTCACGTTATCATGGGTTTACCGTGCTTTAACAAACCCAGTTTGGTCCAGATGTATTATTCTGGGTAAGATTTTTTCTATTCTATTTGCTAAAATAGATGTGAATATCTTATAGTCTATGTTTAAAACACTTACAGGTCTAAAATTCGAGGATTCATTTTTGTCCTTGCCCTCCTTAGGTATTAAATAAATTATTGCCTCTTTCCATGAGGTGCGTATCTCTCCTCCTCCAAGAACCCGATTATACGTTTTCAAAAGGATTGGTATTAAAGCACTGCTTAATTTTCTGTAGCATTCCGCTGTGAATCCGTCTGCGCCTGGACTCCGGTTGGACTTAAGTCTACCAATAGCAGATTGTATTTCTTCTTTTGTGATTTCAGAAATCTATTTTTTATTTTCCTCTTCCGTTACTGAGGGTAGAGTAATTGAATTCAATAATTTCTCCATGTTTTGATCAGTATTAACGGATGGTTGAGGGTATATTATTTTGTAATAATCTCTAAAGCACTCTTTAATTTTATCTGACTGGTAAAACATTTAGTGCCTCCTTCATAATAATTCAGTTTCGTAAATAAGATTTTTTTCTGGATTTCTTGCTCATGTAATTCCCCTATTTGATTTATTTTATTTTTTATCTCTAATTTTGTACATTCATCCAGTGTCCCCTTGTGTTTTGTCTCCAACAATACCAACTCTGATTGTAGCGTCTCAAGTTTTTCATTTCTTTGTCTCCTAATATATGTTGATTTTGCTATAATCCTTCCTCTCATAACTGCTTTACAGGCATCCCATAATATGTTCACAGAAAGCTCACCATTGTCATTTAATTGTAAGTCTTCTGTTATTTCTATGGACAGTTGCTCACATATTTTATTATTAAGTGTAGTATTATTTAATCTCCAATAAGTGTTTTTCCTCCTCTGATCCATGGAAACGGACATATAAAGGGGAGGGATCAGAAATGTCCATGGCCCCAATTGAACAACCTTTGATTCTATCCATGTCAGTTTTAAATGTAAAAAAATAATCAATTCTTGAGTAACAAGAATGTGGTGATGAATAGAAAGTGTAATTTCTATCAACTGGATGGAGATTTCTCCCGATAACAACAAAACCCGTTTCTTCCAACATTAAATTGACCTTTTTAGTCATTTTTTTGAGGTTGAGAAGTGCTATTTCCAGATGAGTAGATAGGCCTCAATACCATGTTAATGTCTCCCGCACAGACAAGTAATCCTTTTACTTCAGTCACAGCTTTTTCTAAAATTTGAATATATTGCTCCAATTTGGAACCAGGGAGGACATATATATTATATAGTGTAAATAATTCTCTAATTTTCCTATTACCATTATATATCTTCCCTCTTTATCCTTGATTGATGCACCATGTTCAAAAATAACCCTTCCAGATATTAAAATTGCTACTCCTCTTGTATGTTTTGAACCATTGGATGAGAAGAAAACATGTTTATATCCCATTAACATTAAAAGCTGAGGATAGCAGGACTGCAGTTCCCAGTTTTTTTTTGTTTCAGGGAGTCTTTCAAAGTTATACTCTCTTCATTACCAACCAAAACTTTCACTAGATCTTATACGTGTTCCAGATTTAAGATAAACATGTGAATAAATTGTCCTGCTGACAAATCTAAATTGATTTATTAGCAGAAGAAGTGACTGACTTTGTTTCTCTAAATTTACCAAACCAGTAAATGCAATTTTGAATTATATATCTATGTATTCTTATTCTTTAGCCCTACAAAATATAAATAAAGTGATGAAACTTTTTGCAGGCATTATTTACAAAAACTAATTGCATTCATTTTAGTCAAACTTTGTGGAAAGAAAATAGAAAATACTATGTTTCTGTCTAAAACACACTCCACTGCATTCTTCTTGTAGATGAAACACAATACTGAATGCAGACAATACAGGTTACTTTCCTCTCTAATAACAATTTCTTTTAAAATCGTTGTCCTAATGATTTGTTGACATTTTTTTACAGAGCTTAAACAGACAGCAATAAATGAAACAAGAGTCATAGAGCTATAATTAAACTGCCAGCAGACAGCCTGTGTTCAACCCCATCCCACCATGTTAGACAGGTGTTAAAAGTCCCACAAGAGACACAATGTAATCAGTCACAGGCTGAATGACACATTGATTTTCACCTTACCATTCGGCGATAATTTGGCCTGCAGAGCTAAAGGGTTTTTGAGTGACATTTACCAAAAGTTCAGATGTTGGAAAAGTCAGCAAAATGTGTTTTTTCCCTTTTCACTTTATGACAAATGCTTTTACTCCAAGCTAACATTCTGGAGTCTTTGAATTTATTTGTATCTTTACGGTTGAAATTAAAATCTTTTGCTAATCCTAGAGCTTATTAAACAGCTCCATTAATTCATTAATTCTACAACTATCAGCTTTTTGTTGGAAAACGTAGGTTTATGGAAATATTTGACTATTCTTCCAGAAGAGTACCTCTGTGATCAGACACTCATGTTGGGTGAGACAGGTTGGCTCACAGTCTGCTATATTTCTCCTAGAATGTGTTCTATCAGGTTCAAGTCCAGATCCGTGATAATGAATAATGTTTCAACACATCTGGAGTTGAATGTATATAAAACCCATAACTACATGTCGATATTTCAGTTTTGACCTCCACTAACAAATTATGATTTAAAGGTTTCTATTTATTCTTTTAAAATATTTTAAACTGTTCAAAAATATAATACCAACCGAACAAGAGTTCAAATTTAATTAAACCAATTTTTTTGGCTGTTTTTAATAAAACCAAAAATCATATCTCATCTTTATTTTTAAATGAAGCCATATACCTGTCCTGTCTGAATATTTCTCTCAATCGTCATTATCGCATTCATAGAGATGATCACCAATGAGTCATCCTGGGTCATCTTAACTCCAGCTGTATGTTTCCAGTCTTTTTAAGGTGTAAAAGAAGAGAACCTGTTGGCCCATTGTACCCATGTAGCTCAGAATTGCCACCTATTAATACACAACAGTATATTCCTTCTCCTCCTGCACATTTTCCTGCACATTTATGGTAGGTCATAAAGACTCAATATGTCACACACATTGACTAAATATGTTAATCAGCCTGGAATGTGAATCCGTGTAGCTCATGTGTAATCAAAGTTGTATATTGGTGATAATACTTTGACAAAAACCTAAATGTTAAATCCTGTTCCTGGATACTGCGGGTGACTTATAATTGGTAAATTGTGAAGCAGATCAATGTTTATCCGTCCTTTTGTAAGTCAGTGTGGATAAAAGCGTCTGCTAAATGCAAAATGTAACTTTATTTTATTCAGTGTATTTGATGCAACTGCACTAGAGTTGAAGCACAGGTGATCACTGCCTTAACTTGCACTTTAGTATCTAAGCAGGAAATATGTAAAGTAAGTGATTTTCACCCTAAAAATTCTCAAATTCAAATTATAGATTAGTCAAATGAACAAATGTTTCTCTTTTCATTGGTACTATTTGACTTTTCTTGAAGGTGCCTCTGCCTCACTCGAACCTCACTTACAGATGCAAGTCGGGGAAGTTCTTCTAAACCAAACTTCTTAATCCAGGGTGTTGAAGATAACAAGGTGTAGGGTATTATTGCCAGACTGACTTGAAAGGAATTTAGCTGAGGTGCCTGAGGAGTATTTAGGTGGGGCCCCAACTAAATTTTATTTCAATCAATTACATAAACGTTTCTGTAACCCTGCCGCTAAAATACCCATATATTATTTAATAAAGCAAAACAACTTAAACAGTGACATGTAACTCGTCAAAAGGGAGTGCTGAGGAATTAGACATAAACCGTTTTTGCATAAATCTTAGAAACTAGCACTGCATTATAATAATTGTATGATTATCATTAAAACCAGAAACTTAAAGACGGCTAAATATGAACTTCTCATGAAGTTTCAAAATCCATTTTTGAATGCAACCTTTTAAAATCTTCTTCTTCTCCTTGTGCTATTATTAACTACTTTAGATTCTTTATGGCCTCCAAAACTCCAGCTCAATCACCTACATCGTCCTTGGCTGATTGTTTTAATTGAATACATTTCTGAGGTTCATCCTAATTTCCATGGTCTTGTAATCCGAGCCCACCCTCTGGCGCCAGGCCTGATTGTTGGAACAGTGAGAGTTTGTTCAAAAACACTTTCCAGAAAGTCGAGAGCAGTAAGACCTCCTTTCACAGGGGCTAAGGGAGTCCAGCTTCTAAAAACAGCACCAAAGATTACACTTGACACAGAAGCATTCAGGCAGTTCTAATGTCTTATGGTGCTGACACTGCACTGACAATAAATTTCTCAAACACTAATGAATCACTTAAGGCTCCCACACTTATGTGCCATACTGTGAGTATTGTGTTAGGTGTGTGAAATATCCGTGGACAGTTTATTTCCCTTCATTTCCTCTCATGCAAAGTGCCTAGGCATTAGAAGGCAATATTTCCTTTGCATATTTTTCATAATGTGAAAATCCATTTTATTTATTGTTAGTTTCTATTCTTTCTAATCTCTTCACATCCTCTTCAAATCATCTGTAGGTCGCATACAAAACATTCGGTTGTGTCCTACTGAGTCGTTTTGGATCCTAAAATGTACTTTTGCGTGGACATGTCCAGCGTATGTCTGCTTTGAGTCCCCATCGAGTATGCAGACATGTGTGGAGTGACTTTTGATTTTTAGTCCTTCAATTTTGTTAGTAAGACAACTGGCTTCATTTTTGAAGGTGTGGTGTTTAGTAAATTAGGCTTCAGTCTGATTTGGGCATATTGATAACCTAGGTTTACATTTTTAATAGTGTGTCAGTGTTTTGTCTGCTGGTTGTTGGCAAGTATGCGTTTTTGTACAGATCAGAAATAAAGGTGCTGTGACTGGTTTTGTATAATGGCAATAATAACAAGATTTGTTGCCAATAGTTGTCCCATGTGAACTCTTTATTGTTTAAACTATAAAAGCTTAACATATAAATTACTAAAGCATAACAAATGAACAAAATACCTTTGTTTGTTTTTTTCTTTTACTGGCTTGTTACCGTAGAGGTTTAAAATCTATTTTTGTGTTTTTTTTTAATATTATAAATGTTATGATTTCAATTTAATTCACAAAAAAGTCTCAAGGTAAGACAAACCATTACATTTTATTTGTTAAAATACATATGAAACAATTACATTAAATCAGATCCCAAATGTTTACAAAAGTTATCACAAACTGTACACATCATGACATTGGTAGCCGTTGTTCTTGCTTGATACAGATTGAATCAAATAGTTAAACATTTACAGCTCAAAGCTCTAATCTCCTACATATGGAACATGATGATTAGTTAAAAGTTGGCTTTCACTGGGTTTTCCAGCTTCACTAATTTTTTCACCACTATTACAGGACGTATAGAAATGTCACTCGAGTACAAAGTCTGAGATTTTCCAAAGCGTCACCAAACGATAGAAATACATTTTGATGTCTTTGTTTTCCATAGATTCACAACAACTTATCAACTTTCACCTCTTGGTATTTACAAGAAGAGCTGCTGACGACGACAACCCTGTTTCATAAAAGGATCTGGCATCTGTATGGGGTGTAGTCAAAAGAAGAATGCACTGATTCATCAATCTAAAGCCTGATTTTATTTTCACATAGCACAAACAAGGTTAACTTCTGAAGGTACTTTTTTTCCCTTTGAAAATGTTTAAAGATAATTTTACTTGGTACGGCTGCAACATAATAAGAAAATGTGATGAAATTAGTCAAAGATGAGACAATGATGTAAAATTGTCTGCAGTTTTGCATTTTGAAAAAAATTAGTTTTAGTTTCCTAATGATTTGATCACCTTATCATGTCTTAAACTTTGGCGTGCCCCCTGATACTACAAGTGTTACTGTTACATGGCCATGAAAAGCCAGAATGCATAGTACATAAAAGGGTTGGGAAAGGTAACATAATCCATGTATGTGTCAACATATTGGTTACTAACATATTGGTTAAAGTAAAACCGCCCTTATACTGTATTAACAACTGATAACTAGGAAAGTTTAGTCAGTAAATATTGGCAAGAGACCCTTGCAATGTTAATATTGGCCATCGGTATTGGCCAAGATTTTAATATCTGTGCATCCCTAGAAATTAACAACCCGATGTTTGCAAGTAGGCAATACTTTGCAGTAGGCATATGAATACAGTGATATGGTGATCAGCATAAATCTGCAATAAATTGTGCAGAGCTAGTTTTTTAGTGTAGATGTCAGTAATGAGAACATGATAGAAAAACACATACAGTCTGTCAGAAAATGCATAAAGGGAAGCTAAAGTCAAATAACAATTCAGCCATACATCTTAATAAACCAAATATGGATTTTATAAATCAGATAGTGCCAACTAGAACAATTCATGTTATTTCCTTTATATTTAAGGTTGAAATTATTCTTAGCTCACTGCATTCTGCTTTTTCTTTAGATTTTAAACCATCCCAACTTTTAATGAAACAGACTTGTGAACACAGGTCCGTGCATTTGTATGTAAACAACAGTAAACACAAAGTTTAGGTTTTTCAGTTAAACATTGCACTCTTTTCCCACAGTTTTTTTTTTAAAGTGGCGACAGGCATGCTACAAGAAAAAAATCTGCCTTTTTTTTTTTTTCTTCTTCATACTAATATTAAAGCAGAAGGAAAGCATCATTTACGGCATGTGCAATAAGATAACAGTACATAGCCTTCTCTAATTGCTGGACTGAACAGTTTATTACTAACTGAAGACAGAAGTTATGTTTCAGATGTCCTTCGAATAATTTGATATCTATGAATTGAAACATCTAAATGTTTATACATTTGGAAGTAAAGCTGTTTTTCAGATTATACTTCCCTGAATGTAATATAAAGAATATTAAATGAATACGTTTTCTGTACGTTGACCTATTTTACTTTACCGGGAACTTTGGTTTTTTTTTCAAACTTTTTTGAAGTAACGTTTGATTAATGGATTATTAACCTGTACGAAATATCTCAGAGAATTTGCTAATGTGGCGTTGATCTATGTTGAGTTGAAGTTAGAGGTTTACTCACTTTTCTCATGGGCGTGGATCTTTCTCTGGCTGGAATAGTCATACAACACACAGCTGGAAATATTGGATATTTGTCTTGAAATTCACATTAGTAGAACTGGTAGATGAAACTGGGAAACGTTTCTAACATGGCAGCAATTCCAAAAATTCAAGCAAATTTGTTAACACCATTAATTTGTTAACATCAACAAGAAGCCTTCGTTTGCCGTAATTGGTGCTCGGATATATTGATCTATCCATTCATCCATCAAACGCTCAAAACTAAGACAATTAAGAGTAACCAATTAGCCTAAAACTGGGTATGCGCTCCCTAATATTTTAGTTATTCTATTCATTTCTACCTTAAACTGTATAATTACATTACAGGATTCAAAAATGTTTTGTTCTTATGCTGTACAACCCGATATAACCCGACTGCTCACATGTTGCATACGTAAGCATCCAATATAACTTTTAAATCCAGAACTAAAAAAAGGTTTTAAAAACACACAAGTGAGGATACGTTTACCCAGGAATGAGAGAACGCACAGCAAAATAAAATGGCTTCACTTCCGGTTCTTGTCATTCTTTGCATTGAAAAAGGTAAAAACTGTTGAACTCCTTAAAGTTTTAGTGCATAATTTGGAGGAATTATGCAATGGGAATATATTGCATAAACAAACATGTCTTTTTGATTTCAGAATAAAATGATCAGCCTGGTAGAAGCGCAAATAGCCATGTCAGCATGGACACATTCTATGCACTGAGGCAATTTTGAAGAAAAATGGGGCTCAACCTGGTACAAGCAAGATGTATTAAATACTTTAACTTGTATGTTGTGTAATCATCCAGCCTCACACAAAAGATTCAAATGCATCACTAGAAGCCCAGAGTGGGTGAGAACCTCCAGCTGAACCTGAAGCTAAATTGATTCAGTCCTTTGCTATAATATGAAGGAAGTACAAACTAACGGGATTTAATATGGTTCGTTTTATTTAGCTAATTTCATTTTCATTACCTAAATATGCTTCCGTCAGTAAAAATAAATATTTATAATAAATAAATATGACTTTACTTTTTTATTGGTTCAATATTCAGTTTGGTTTTCAGAAATTACATGCCACGCTTTGTTTGCTACATGTGCATGCAGCAGCGGTTTCTCTAAATCTGAGGGGAGATTTGTATGATTTTTACTCAGCCCTTGCAGATGTACCTGCAGTTATCAGGTTAAGACTTGTTTATTCACTAAATGTTTCCATGGCTCCGAGCAGCATAGCCCTTTAACTTGTGCTATTCCAAATTAAAATAGATGAGCATTAATGAGCCAGGTCTAAGAGACCTTCCTCATAATACTGAAAAGGGTCAAATAGTGTGACATAAACTATCATGGACTAAAGAGATGCTTATTATTCATTAAATCTCTGTAAATTGATGGGAGGGGGGATAAACCCTCCAGAGACTCAAACTGAATTATGTGAGTGGTGTGCATAGCGGTGTCTGGATTGCTAAAAGAAGTTGGATTCAAGTCAATAATTCACTGAGAAAATATTCGTTTATGATACAACAATTCCTGGAGAGTGTCAAATACAAATCTCTGGTTTCATGCAGCAGCGTTGTTCTGCCTCTACCTGGAATCGTCAGGGGGTCTGCAGGGGTTTGGGCGAAGGACACGAACCTTTACTCTCAAAGCTTGCAGCTCTTCCCTGCCACTGGAAGGCAAAACATAGCGAAGGTTAATCAGGCATCCACTTCCGGGGACTAAAGTGGTATTTCTGTAGCTTTGAGGTCTCACTGTGATCATAGGCAAATTTAACCACAGACAGATAATAATTATAAACTACCTACAATTTCAAATGGTTAAAAAAATTAGACTGAGGAAGCAGCCAAAATCCACCTGCCCCTCAAAAAAAATGCTTTAAAGGACCTTCAGAAAGTCTGTAGATTAGCTTTTAACAAAACCAAACAAAAAAATGGCCTGGCTGCTTACAGAGAAACATAAATCCAAATTAGATACCTTATCGTTGTCTTTTACTGATGGTGCTTTTGGAAAAATAACCTCCAACAAAACCTCTTTTCTTTGTTTTAAAGCTACTTTAACCCTTAAATAAAAAGTAAAACTCTTAAAGCAGCCTCTGGTTAAATTAAACATAAATACCTACCAAGAGAACACTAAGCTTTAAACAAGTAACACCAGTTTAATTTTACTCATAACCATTACTAATGCATGAATCTTTGCTATTAATATATTAAAGCTTTAAATATGAATGTGAATAATCTTTCTGGCACAATTTAGTTAACATTCAACACAGATATTCAATACTATATCTTCTTAAAAATATTGAGATTACCAAGAATTTGAATTCCTGGAAGATGACCTGAAACTTCTGGTAAAAATATAATTTTGTTGGAAATATAGTGACTGGTGAGTTTGGGAAAACGATCAATGACGTTTCCTTCAAGTTCCTGTAAAGTAACGAGTAAATTCTTGGAAAGTTCCCCATAACTTAAAGTCTAAAATTATTTTTGAAAGATTTGGGAAGCTTACTTTCAGCTCAACAGCAGCTTCCTTAAAGTATCATAAATGTTTTTAGGAAGTACCTTGTAAGTTTCAGAAAAAAAAGTACATATTTTTTGAAAGTATGTTGTAAAGTCTATAAAAGTACATTACATGACCCTCTTAACATTGGCAAATGTGGATTTATAAAACCTTATCTCTGAGTTTAGGAACACTGTTATGTAGCTTTAGAAAGACGTAACCTTTAAGTTTATGCCATAAAACGTCAGAACACAAGCTTGAAAATGTAGGTCTCTTGTCTGAATGTCATGACTTTCTGAAACATCCCAGAGGGTCTAGAAAACAATTTTTTGTCACTTAAACAATGTTTTTTTTTTGCCTTTGATCACAGTTTAATTTTAAAACTAAAGTGTATAATTGTTTTGCTACTGAAAATATGTAATCACCTGTATTTTCCTATTCATCAGGTGGAGAGTGGGTGTGACAAAAGAAGAACAAGAAATTAATTACACTAACTTCAGTGAAGCAGTTTTCTTATAGAAGAAAACTTCTGCTCTGTTGGGTTTAAGCAATACATCCTACGGTTACCAGGCATTTAAGACTGTTATCTTGATCTTAACCCAGCGTGAAATGTGTTTCCAATATCTGCACCCCTCGTTTCTGGAAGGTGTTACACAAAGAACTACTTTTAAGTTTTTAGAATAGCTTTAAATGTCTCCGTGCATCAATAACCAGAGAAAAACAGCTGCTGATTATGTTCCAGCTGCGCCCTTGGTATTTAAAACTTTGTGATAAAAAACTGCGAATAAATCTTAGCATGACAAACTCATTTTCTTTTAGCTCTGAAAAGACAATAAACTATTTACTTCTATCATTTGGCAACCCAATATGTTTAAATTCTAAATGGTTTTAATTCTTTGAAATGTCAAATTCAGGAGCTTTTCTAAATCTCTGTAAATAGGAGTTCATTTGAAATAGAAGAATAAAGCAAACCAAGTAGAAAAAGGGAATATTGGTGTACCTCTCCCAGAGCGTGCCAATGTGTGATGGGCTTCCGCGGGTAAGCCAACATTTCGTTCCAGTGATCCCGTCCAAGGCCGACAGCATCTGGGCCGGCTCGGCAGACGCCGATCACCTCATTGTGTCCAACCCTGTTATGAGCAAGGAACGTCAATTAACATGCACCTGAACTCTTAAAGCTGTGCTTTGACCAGGCTTTAAAAGGGATAGATTTGAAATTGAAAGAAAGTTTGTTGCTGTTGTTAGAACTGTAGATGGTTTGAATATGGATGTCGATCAGTCCATTGGCCACAGAGCAAAATCAGTGGATTTGTCCCTTAATCTGCTCTGGTTAGTGAGTGGCTCGTCAAATGAGTAAAACGAAACGAAATGAATCAAAACTACAAACTCACACTATCTTTAGTTTGGCTGGATTTAAATATAGATATAATTTTCATGTATTATCTAGCTTTTGTCTTAAGATCCAGCCAAGCTTGACCTTTTATTGAGTCCAAGTCTTAACATGCTTGACATGACCAAGAAACAATATTTAATGATGTTTCTATGTTTATCATTAATTTTATTGTAACCCAGATAAGACATGTGTGTCAAGATTTTTCCCATTAACTAAGCTAAAAGCTAGACCATAAGCATTTTTGTCCTTATATAGATGAACATTCAGAGACTGCTCATTTTGATTCTTTCTCTAGAACCTAAACTTTACATCAAGTTTATAAATCAAAATTAGGCTAGTGATAGAGCTGTCACCTATATATGGACAGTAACAGTCCTCGATGCAGCTGTTTTTTTGACTTTGTGACCTTTACTGCATGCATTTCCCACTTCCCTGTCTGTCCATCTTTAGTCAGTGAAACCCGGCAGCACCCTCAAACTCTTTCTTTAAACTCCAGACAGAGGAAAGCTTATTTAAATCTTTTTAAAGAACATACTAATCTTCTGGACCATTTTTAAAAGATGCCACTATAGGTGGTTGATTTCTTTATACAATGAATAATTTTAGTATCCCAAACATATGTCTTGATTTAGAAGTGAGCGTTCAACTTACCGATCATAATCCATCACCATGATGGACAGACTGACTTGTTCCACATTCTCTGGAGGAATGTCAAAGATGATGGCCTCGTTGTAAACAGGATTAAGTGTGCTTTTCTTGGTTGTTGTTTTCCTCTTCTTCAGTCTCCTTCCATTACATACCAGGTAAACCTTCACGTACGGATCTGCCTTGGACAAATGTAGAGTTTTTAGTGTCCTGAATATGACTGAATTAAGAAAAACCAAAAAGACGAGCGAAACTAAATTTTATTTCTGCATTTAAATTCTATATTTCTTGTAAAGTCGAAAGAACTGAAACTCCAATGTACTTTATTCATCTCCCATCTTCAGTTTTTCCACTCTAGGCAGTCACGTTTGCCATGATGTGAGCTTTATCTGTTTTCAGGTTACCTGAGGAGCCTGTGATGTCCATGGCTTTCAGGTTTCTGCATTTGATGACTGTAAGGGTCATCCTCCCCGCAGTGGGTAGATAGCAAAACGAGCACATGATCTCTCCCAAGTCGATGCTCTCCTAAAGGGACAGAAGAGAGAACACAGAAAATGCTTGAAATAAGCTGACTACACTCTGTGGATTATAAATTAGATTTAAATTTGGTGACCTTTAAAACACGATTTGAACAGAGATTCTAGATATTGACTTTAATTCATTGCTTTAGGTTAGACTATAGTTTCTTAATAATTAAAAACAAAACTGAAAATCTGTTTCCAAGTTATGATTTCTTAAAAAACAAACAAAATTCTAACTAAAATATTAGTTCTCGCGGCTATTAGTGAGAACCACACTTCTCACTAATAGCTGTTTTATCAAAGTTATCTGTCTCTGCAGAACAATCCACATCAGTTTATTTCAGGAAGCGCTAATAGAAATATTTAAAAGTAATTTTTAAATGTGCTTTAGCTGATTTAGGAAACAGTATTTGTAATAAAGACCATCCTAGATAATAAAGTGAAAAACTGATATCTAATAAAGGATTTTAATGTAAAATATATAATATGCATTTGTATTTGATTAATAAAATGTACCTAGGTATAGCATAACATTTATTTATAATAATAAATAAATAAAGCACTGTCTACAAAAGAATATGATTACCATAATTAGTTCATTAGCATGACTTCCTCCTGAGGTTCGGTGCAGTCAAGGGCTAAAAATCGGAGGCAGTATTAAAACACATCACATAGACATACATTATTATAAACGTTTGGGCTGAAACGGTTATCCAATATTATTATTATTGCAACTGATGGATATTATAAACATTTCGCTATTCTTTTAATACCTTAAAGAAATGACCAAAGCACTGATATGATATGATAAAAAATAACTGAAATCGTCTGTTGCTGAAGTTCATGACAAAATATTGTGCATCTTTAATATCAGACTAAATGAATCCACTCTAAACAAAATATTGTTTACTCTTCTTTGCAGAATAGTTTTATTTGAACGGTTTATGAGCATGAACCAAATTTTTATCTAATAATGATTTAATTCCATGCTTTGTTTAGGCTAACCCTGAAGCTTGTCGTGCCTATGGTCCTAAAAATATATTCTAGATTACAAAAGGGTAATTCATAGTTTCTTTTAATATAGAAAGATTTCCATGGCTTAAAGAACCAAAGCCACCCCAGACCATCACACCACTTTGGTCTGGGAATTCGACCATGGATGCAACTTTTGCTTAATATCTGTCAGCGAACACTTTATTTAATTTTTGCAGGCCGGCCAAAAGGCTGGGAAAGCTCACCGTTGTTCCATGTGTTTTCAATTTAGGGATAGTGGTAACCATGGTGAAAAGAGGAGAAAAAACACAATTTCACCGTGCCAGGAATTGATATGATTCTGTTGGAGATTTTCTAAACAAATCATTTTGGTTGCCATATTCATGTCAATGGAACGATCCACTGCTTATTGTGCCCAGTGTGAGTATTATTTAAACATGCCTCCCTCAGAATTACACTTATGGCATTTCCTGCAGCCTGTTCACACTGCTGCTTTGCACCAGGATAGAGGATTCATCTCGCCACTAAATTTGTCGGTTGCATGTTGGATATGACACTATGTCGTTTGGAAGCCTTGTATCCATATGGGATCAGACAGTAGCCCCAATCACATTTGGATTAGCAGACATAGTTGGAACCGTGATTGTAATGATTTTGCTCATTTATAGCAACATTTAGCATTGCCAAAACATCTGTCACGCAACATTACACACACGGATGTCACTACAGTATTCAGAGGTTTTTGGCAATCAGTGTGAATACATTAATCTGTGGTATGCCTCACACTGTGGTGATTATTATGGAGAGGAAATTATTTATTTAATTTTGAGTAGACTTTGGTTCAGGTTTGAGACTGCCTTATAGGTCTTTTGTTTAAGTGAAAGATCCTCATGTTCAGTTTGGAGTCACCACTGCAAGCTTATACTGGACTGCGACTTGAGTATTTATGAGAAAGTAAATGGTTAAAACTTGATATGGATTGCAATTATAGGGCTGAGGGAGTCATGATGCAGTGAGGCTTCCGATTCCCACCTCACCATCTGCGTCGCCATTTCCTCCTGTCTCCATAATAATGTATGGAATGTAAGAATCAGACTTTTGCTGTCTACTTTATGTTTTATGTAAAATCTTTAAGAAACAAGAACCCTATTCTTTTTTTTTACATCAGGGAATGCTGGTTTTGTTTGACTGATTCCTTGATTCCATAGATGAGCGATAGGTATGGCAAAATGTGGGTAATTACAGTGAATTCATGATGCATCAGGAAGGACAGCCCACTCTAAAGTTGGGACAGTTTGACTTGCATAGCTTCTTCCACTACTTAGTGAAATCATTATTTGAATGCTTCGGTTTATTTATGCTTTAATCATTTGCTTCATGAATTGAAAGCTTAAATTGTGACAAACAAGCCAAAAACAACTACCCTTTAATGAGGCAAATGCTTTCCTACTGCATTGTAAATGATTGTAAAAACAAAGCTGAGATTTCTTGTCTCATTAAGTTTTCCCCAACATAAATCTGAGGGTTTCTGACTTTTTTGGTGTGGGTCTGTACCCAGACGAGAGGACAGTCCGCAGCTTTAGACATCCTCCAGGGGAATGAAACCACTGCTACGATCATAAATAGTTTTTTTTAAGTATCCTTTTTTATTTTTTTTATTTTAAAAAGGATAAAAAGGTAAAATTACAAACCTGGGGTATTGCTCCTCTAGCCTTGATGTTTGGCCCAAGGTTTAGATAAGAAAAATCGGTTAATGGTTTTCTTATCAGAAGTCCTGAGATGCAAATGCTTCTGCAAGGTCATAGCAGTGTTTTTTTCGGAACATAGGAGCAACATTATAATGTCTAAGCATTTAATAAAAATTGTTAGAGGGACATAATCTAAATCTTATTGTGGCTGCACTAATCAAAACTAAACCTTGAAAAGGAGCAGCATTTTAGGAAATCTTTGGCTTTGGTAAATTGAGGAGTTTTAAAGCTTAGTATGTTGCTGTATTTTATGCAATCTGATTTTTAAACCAAGTGTTAACAATTTATCTTCCTTCCTAACATTGTCAACCTAAATTTGGTGGAGGATCTGTGATTGACAGACCTATTAAGATGAGACTGAGTAACCAGTGGCAATCCTATATCTCTACACCCTATTAACAATTTTCCTTATGTACCTTCTTCATAAAGAAGGCACATTTGAGAGGATGCCTGTGGTCCAGATCTTCAACAAATTGCATTTAAAAGCATTATTTAGGCATGTTTTCTACAGGTATGCCCCAAAAATGTATTTACATTACAAATATTTATTTACTGCTAATTTAAGTTGTGATTTAAATGAGGTGGGATGTAACCACAATTACAACTAGATTTCATTACAATTTTATGCAAAAGACCAACAAATCATGCAATTGTGAAATGAAAAGATAACTGAAAAGTGCAGATTTATAAGGTATTCGGCCCCCTTTTTTTCTGAACACAACCAAACGCCTTCAGACGTTGCCTGATGACTGCTAATGACTAAAGGCTGAAGTCAAATACTACGCAGTCTGGGAAGAGTCTTTAGACTGGGGCAGAGGTCAACCTTCCAGCGGGACAATGACCCTAAACATTAAGCCAGGGCTACTCATGGAAGGGTCGGAAATTTTCATCTTAGGTGCATGACCACTCCCCTCAGGCCTTGGTTTCTATCTGCCTCCCGGGGTGTGGGATTCTTAGTTAAAATACCTTGTACCTCTGAATACCTCAGAGGGACTACTGACTAAGAAGAGAAGTGCCTGCTTTTTTAATTCTGTGCTTATTTACCAACTAAATTGTACCTGTGGATCTCCTGTTTTGACTGAAACTCTCACCTGAAAGCCATTCCGGAAGTGAGAACTAGGTCAATTAAGGATCCATTGTCTAGGGAAGTGTTTCTGACCACTCCCCTCAGGCCTTGGTTTCTATCTGTCTCCCCGGTTGTGGGATTCTCACTTAAAATACCTTGTTCCTCTCTGAATATCTCAGAGGGACTACTGACTAAGAAGAGTAGGTGGCTGCTCCCCTCAGGCCTTGGTTTCTATCTGCCTCCCAGGGTGTGGTCTTAGCCGGATCATTCAATCACACAGAACAGCTGCATGTGCAAAATAACACACTGAAGCATCAGCAAAGTGTCAGCCTTTGTGTTCAGCCTTTCTCGTGTGAAGACGTTCTTTGGTAAAGACGTGCGTGTCTACCAAAGAGTGTAAACCGAACAGGGCCACGGAACAGGGTCTACCTTCACTATGTAGTGATGTGTCAGCACCCTATCTCTCTTATTTCTGGCACCCGCAGGCGGTTCTACTTTCACAAACGGAAACGTAACCTCAGAAATCTCCGCTCACTAAATTACACATCGTCATCCATAACCAATAAATTCTCTGTAGGTCTATGGAACTGTCAGTCAGAGGTAAACAAGGCAGACTTAATTTCTGCCTCTGTAAACCATCTCTCACTGGACATCCTTGCCCTCACAGAAACTTGGATCAAAGCAGAAAACAGCGCCACACTGACTACACTCAAAAATGCCGCAGATTTCTTCTCGCTAACTCACTCGTTTGATCTCCAGCGGGTAACAGCCCCCCAACTCACAGGGACGGTAAAGTACTTGATCTTATTTTAAGCAGACACTGCATGACCAACTCACGTAAAGTTACTCCTCCACACCTCTCAGACCACTACTTTATTCAGCTTGATGCTTATCTCCATCAACTACCCACTGCACACCCACCCACTGTCTCCTTTCGACACAATCTCCACAACTTGTCCCCTGCCCACTTCTCTGCACTTGTAACCTCTGCTCTTCCACCCCGTAGCACATTCTCATCTCTGGAGGTAAATGATGCAACAGAGTCCCTCTGCTCAACACTGATTTCCTGCTTAGACCGCTTGTGCCCACTGATCGCCAAACCATCAAGACCCATGCAGTCACACTCATGGCTGACTGACTCCCTTAGATCGATGCAAAAAAACCTCAGAGCTCGGGAGAGAAGATGGCACAAATCAAAGGACCCATCTGATCTGGCACACTTCCAACTGTGCTCTCATCCTTCTCCTTAAGCGTCACCACTGCAAAGAAGGAGTTCTATCAGGACAAAATCCACAGCGCTACCGACACCCGGAAGCTATTTTCTACCTTCAAGTCTCTGTTAAACCCAACACCTTCTCCTCTTGCAACCAACCTCACGGCAGATTCCTTTGCCAACTTCTTCACCGAAAAAGTGGCAGCGATCAGCAGTCAGTTCTCAGACCCATCTACACAGACCACAGCTCACCCTTCCTCACTGGTCCTTCCTCTTAGCGGCGCTGAACCCACTGCTTCCTCTTCTTAATTTACCCCTCTCACCGAGGATGAGGTATCAAAGCTTCTGACATGCAGCCGCCCTACATCTTGCCCTCTGGATCCTTTTCCCACCACACTCTTGCAAGCCATAGCTCCAACCGGTGTGAAAGCAGCCACTAACGTGATCAATGCTTCACTATCAAACAGATCATTCCCCACTGCCTTCAAACAAGCCCAGGTAAGTCCCTTATTAAAAAAACCCTCCCTTGCCCACACCCAAGGGGAGAACTACCGACCGGTCTCCCTCCTCCCTTTCCTAACTTAAATCATCGAAAGAGCTGTCTCAAAGCAGGTGACAAAATTTCTCTCCCAACATGACCTCTTTGATTCTAACCAATCAGGCTTTAAGAGCGGTCACTCCACGGAAACGCCACTCCTGTCAGTAACGGAATCCTTAAAAGAAGCCAAAGCGACAGGCCAATCATCAGTTCTCATCCCACTGGACCTCTCAGCTGCATTTGATACTGTTAACCACATCCTCCTACTTACCAAGCTGGCAGACATGGGCATTGAGGGTAGTGCACACTCCTGCTTTGAATCCTACCTCACCGGAGGATCCTTCAAGGGCGCATGACAAGGCCAAACATCGACGCGACACCACCTCACCACAGGGGTGCTCCAAGGCTCAGTGTTGGGCCCCCTCATCTTTGCCATGTACACTACTTCGCTGGGCCCAATCATCCATTCGCATGGCTTCTCCTATCACTGCTATGCAGATGATACCCAGCTCTATCTGCCCTTTCCTCCAGACGACCTCTCATACCGACGAGAATCTCAGCCCGTCTTTCTGACATATCTGCATGGATGAAAGATCACCACCTCCAACTGAACCTCTCCAAAACTGTACTGCTTGTCATCCCAGCCAAGGAAAGTATTCACCACAACATCAGCATCAGGTTAGACTCCTTATCTGTGGCACCCACTAAGGTTGTAAGAAACTTGGGCGTCTTGATCGATGATCAGCTGACCTTTGCGGATCAGGTTGCCTCTGTCGCTCGGACGTGTCGCTTCTCTCTATTCAACATCAGGAAGATTAGGCCATATCTAACTCAACATGCGACACAGCTCCTTGTTCAGACCTTGGTCATTTCCCGCCTTGACTACTGCAACGCCGTCCTAACAGGTCGTCCAGCCTGTGCTGTGAGACCGCTACAGATGATACAGAATGCTGCAGCTCGCTTGGTTTTCAAGCAGCCAACACGATCGCATGTCACACCCCTTTTCACTGAACTCCATTGGCTTCCCTTAGCTGCACGCATCAAATTTAAATCACAAATACTGGCATACAGAGTGTTTGATGGATCAGCGCCCATCTACCTCAACACCCTCTTAAAACCTTACGCCAATGTCCGCCCGCTCCGCTCCTCCAAGGAGCGGCAACTAATGCGACCAAAGCCCAGTGCAGGTCAATCTAAACTCTTCTCATTTGCGGTTCCTCGCTGGTGGAACGACCTTACATGCACTATAAGAGCATCAGATTCTCTTGGCACATTCAAGAAATCCTTGAAGACCCAGCTGTTCCGAGAGTATCTCTTGCCCTGAAAGATCTAAAAGCACTTATTACCCCCCCTGATATTATTTAGCACTCAGTGTATGGTACTTGGGCCTTCTGTGTTTACCTAAATGCTGTAAATGAGATTCATCATTAATGTCAAATCCTCTCCTAGCATATTGCAGGTAAATTGCGTCGTAGTTCAATGTTAAACCCTCTGTTTGTAAGTCGCTTTGGATAAAAGAGTCTACTAAATGCATAAATGTAAATGTAAATGCAATATGTGACATAATCTAAAAAAAAGAAAATCAGAACATCACAATGTATGTTTTTTTTAAATAATTTATTTGTGTCCCTGCTGCAAATAAGTATTTGAACCACTGTGAAATTCAATGTCAATAGTTTGTACAGTAGCCCTTGATTGTAATTATAGAGGTCAAATGTTTCCTGTAGTTTTTTCACTACCTTTTAACAAACTGCAGCAGGGATTTTTGCCTATTCTTTCACACATATTTTCTCGTAGGGGGTTCAAATACTTATTTTCTTCACTGTATTTATGTGTCAGATTGGGAAGGTGAAAGTCCAGACCTAAACCCAGTCGAGAATCTGTGGCAAAATCTAAAAACTCTAATGCTATTTTGAGAAGAAGAATTGCCTACAATACCAGCAAATTGATGCAAAGCTGGTATCAATAGACACAATAGAGAAAAGGTTGCTCCACGAAGTATTGACTAAGGCGGACTGACATCTTTTATTTGTAAACCATTCTTTGAATCGTACATACTTTTCTTTCTACGACACCATTGCAGAATTGCAGTCTTCAATCCAATATAATATACTAGCGGTTGGCAAAATACACCACAGCATCCAGTGTGGGTCCTTAGGCAAGACCCTTTGCACTACTGCCGACCTGGCGGCGCAAATGGCTGCCTCGGTGTGATTACACCAGTCTGGCGCAGCAAATGGCTGCGTCAGTGTAATTACACCAAAACAAATTCCTAGTATGTCCTGTATGTACCATGTCAAGCTGAACACTTTAGGTCAAATGAGCAGTTTTATTGTGCGGTACCTCTAAGAGCTGTACATTTTTTATAATTGCTTTATTACTTGTGCACTTTTTAAGTGTATGTTTTTTTAAGTACTGACAGCTGTTGCTGTCTGGTGTATCATCATCACCCAAAATAAAGAGAGAAACAAACCAGTTTTAGCATTCAACTGGTAACCAGGATGATATCTGTCTGCCAACATTTTCTGTAACCTCTGGAAACAACCAGCAGAAACCTTCAAAAACATGCAGCAACTGAGGCCATTAAAAGCTTCTATAGCTGCTTACTTGCTCTAATAATCGCTGATCTGTTCTTTCATTAGGTTCCCTCTGTGCACGAGTAAATCTTAGGTTCTGAGTTGCAACAAAATTAATATGCATCATAAACACAAACAAGATATTTATCTCAGTAAATGCATTCATTATTAAAGAAGAGCAAAGTGTGATAAATGGAGAGAAGACATATGGGCACAGATCCTCATTTCCCCTATAAGCAGTGTTTATAGCTCTAAAGTCTGTTTTAGCAGCCAGGATTTTCATTTTATTGTGTCAAAATAAATCAACTGTAACTGCTGTTGGATATTTTTGCTCTGTGGTTATATTTATGTGTGCAGAATACCCAGCAGTTTCTGGAAAATGTGTGTGGGTGTTTGGCTGATTAAATACATTTCCCAACGCGTTTGAATTATATAATGTGTTCCACCTGCTTCTTATGTCAAGCACTGTTGAGGATTTAAGGCTTTCACAAGTCAATTGGTGCAATGTTTACTGATAAGAGCCTTCTAAAAAAAGCTTAAATAGCTTTTAACATTCTGTTTACCCTCAATGGCTGCCCTGATACTTCTAGTAGCATTAATTCGGGGATTTAAGGCCTTATTTTAAACTGCTACTCACCGTGGTTGCGGCGTGGATATCCTTCCATACTACAGCCTCCCTAGACAGATCAGACAGCTCAAATAGGTTGTCCACCACAACTTCGCCAATCATGTCGTGGCTCGTGAAACGGTCAAAGTCGTAGACGCTGAAATGCAGCTTGCGGTTGCAAAGCTCATCGTACACCACTGGGAAACAGAAAGACTCATCAAACGTGGGGTTTAGGGTCTTGCGGTGGACTCGCGTCTGGAACTTCTTCTTCCTCTCTGGCAGCAGGTAGATCTTTACATATGGGTCGGAGGTGCCTGTGAAGTCCTTTGCAGGCAGATCCAAGGCCTTGAGGATCCTCACAACTAAGGCCTGCTCTTCGTAGTCATAAAGCAGTGAAAAACTGAGCTTTCCGCAGATCTCAATGTGCCCTTTGGCCTCGTCCTCTGAGTCGACAGACTTCTGCTTGTACAGTTCTGGTTTAATTCTTCCGATGCTCACTGTAGACGACTGGCGGAGAGGCACTTTGTCCATGCTAAAGTCTACGCTGCTGACATTCATTTGGCGAGGCAGGTGGCGTCTGAATGAATTGTGCCTATGGAAAGAGAACATTGTAAAGACCCGAATTTGCTCTATATGAAAGAAAAAGCTTGTTTATGTGAGTGGTTCTTTTAAATACATCTCATCTTAAGATGAGATGTATTTGAAAAAAATTAAGAATGATATTACCCATTCCCAAAACAGCTGTAATATATTATCTTTGACTTTAAAACTTAAACACTTTGGGTTTTAATCTGCAGTTCTCATACATTTCTCTTGTCGTTTCTTCAAGTTTTGCATGACCGGGTTGATCATGTTGTATTTGTTTGGTAACTTATTAATGGAATATTTAATGTAGAAAAG